>JAHRHZ010000283.1:17542245-17632106 GCA_024137785.1 Ginglymostoma cirratum | reverse complement strand
GGGTCCAGACCCGAAACGTCAGCTTTCCTGTTCCTCTGATGCTGCCTGGCCTGCTGTGTTCATCCAGCTCTACACCTTCTTATCACATTGTTTCTTTGCATTGTCTATTTCCAAAAATGCTGCTTTTAAACATGTTCATGTCCAGGTTATGATTGTAGACACAAGAGATTTATTTCTAACAAGTGGCAAAATATACAAAAAGTATTAGCCCACAAGTTTACCTTTGGTTACTGTATAAGCTTTCACATTCTGATACTGAACAATCTCTTACAGACAGCATAATATTCTCTAAGAAGTTATTTCCAGATTAAGTTAAGATGTTCACCCTGTGAGCCTACTAACAACTTTAATTCCATTTGATGTAATGAGGAAAAGTCATAAACAACAAACCAAAACACTTCGTTTTATAACAAATGGCAAATTTCCAAATGCAGAATTAACAATTGCCAAAAACATCAGATTTAGAGGTGATTGTTTCAAGCAATTTTTTTCAGTTTATAAGCGTTGTGTCTATATGCCATTGCAAATGTTGACAGAATCAATTCCCTGAGAAAAAAGTAAATGTATGAAGATAATATAGTTGTCGCAGTACGTTGATCTTTAGACAAGCAAATTAATGGAAGTGTAAAATAATAATTTTGGACATTTTTTTTAAGGTTGAGAAAAAACAACTTCTGAGTTTGAATAGCTGCTTCTGTACTTTTATTTAGTAAAATGTGGAAGATAGGAAAGTCGGTATAGGAGATATGCCATCATCATAAATAGTCGCCTTTAAAATTCCAGTTGAAAAGCCATGTTGTCAGTGTACCTTTCTTGTATTTGCTAAGGAATACAAGTTTACTTAAGCAGCAAGTAATGAGATATTCAAACGTGTATTACAGAATGTTAACTCTCCATGTGACAACATGTCTTAACATCTTTCTGACCAATAGCAAATTGTTCACTACAAGGTTGAAAATCAAAGAAAGATATTGACCAGACTACAGGGCAAGAGCAGCAAAGGAGCACTAACTAGATAGTTCCTTCAAAAATGAAACTCCAACGAGACGGGTGGAGTGGCATACCTCAACACTGTATGATTCTATGAACTTTCATAATAAACACAGAAGACAGGAATTCAAATTCTTCTTCCTAATTATGACAAAACTAAGTATGATGCAGGAATTTAATTGAAAAGTTAATGAAACGATTTTTATGGTGTGCAAATTAAAGTCTTAAGTAGCATTCCATCAAAAACAAATGCCAAAAGGAAATGCAGGCAAACAGAAAACAAAATTTACTGCGAGGTTTGTTTTGGTACAATAAGCCTCACTGTGGTCATACTTCAGTTCTGTTGCACATAGATCAACATAACTTGATTCAAGGTATTGCACAGATGCAAACCACACACTCATGGTCAAGCAGTGCTATACAGCAAGTAACTGCCGAATATTTGAGAATGCAGCATCCTCATGCAACACCCTCAGCGACAAACATTCTTTAAAATGTGCTTACGTTTGTCAAGTGTCCATAAGAAACAATGGATCCTTTGATCGTTTGTTCACTTGAGTTTAATCCAACACTGTTGTTATACTCCATGCTGCGTCAATCCCAAATGGTTTGACATAAGCTGCCTGAGGGATTCTTACGTGGCTGTGCTCCAGAGTCATACTGGGATCTGACACTAGTATTATATAAACACTACTTGGCAGAAACACAGCAAGCAGTTTTAGTTGCATCATAGCACATGCTAGAGAAAGCGTTGCTACATGGAAGAAATAGAAAATCTAAACTGAAGAAAATAATTTCTCGGTGATTAACTTCAAACAAACACTAAGAACTTCAATGAGCCAAAGTGCAGAATTTATCCCAACTTGAATGATATCATCCCCATCACATGCAAGTTGCTAAATCAGTGATCGCTCCAATCAGATAGAAAAGCATCTTTTTGTTTGGCACTTGATCTTGCACATCCAAGAAGGTTCCCTATGGATAATATGTAACTTGTGGCAAGTTTAGTTCAAATTTATGCCAAAAATCCAGTCTATTCCATGCATAAAGGCTTCGGGAGATTCAGGGTCAGAGCGATCCTTGGATCGGTTTTGATGCCAGATGGGTTAGAGAGGAATTTCTCAGATCTTTTCCACCTTACCCAGATCATCAAATGGTTTTGGAAGGGTTGGAGTGTGCATATATTGTGACTTACAAGGTCTGACAATTGCAACAGACAGACTGATTGAACCAAAATGTCTTTACCTGTCAATCATTATCATTAAGTTGGTGCTGTTATGATATTTCATGGTGATGAGGATGTAAAATGCCACTTTTGCAGAGTTAATAGCACACTGGTGAAACTTGGATACCACCTTTAGCGTTTCTGCATTTAAAGGTTCCATTAGCCTCATTATTTTAAGGTAAATCATGCTCGTGACAATGCAAGAGTATACACATGGTCTAATTGTCCCTCTTTAACTCCACAATTCGGATTTGCTGCAAAAGTCCAGGTGTACTCTTCAGCTGTTAGAAATCAAAGCTTGATCTTGAGGCCCTAACACTATTCAAATTTCCTGCTCCATTTTGGTCAAACAAGTCTTACGTTTGATTCTTCATAATCTCTGGAATATTTCAAACCTACATGAAACAAGTGTAAAATATTGCCAGTCCAATTAGTGGCCCTAACTCTGAACTAGAACGCCCAGGTTAAAGTCCACCTGCTCCAGGGGTGTGTACTAACATCTCTGAACAGGATGATTAGAAAAATAGATTAAATACAAAGCAAAATTATTAACCCCAGGACCAGATTTACTTTAAAGGTATCTGCACAATTCACAAGACAAACAGTGTATTATCCTCTCACATTAGAAAATCTTACCATGCAGGTTAATTAAAGTTTAACTTTTCTAATTCATTCTACAGTAAGCTGCCGAACCTTGACTGGTATGAAAGAGAGATACTATGTATTGTCTAGAAGCTGTCTTCACATATGTTGGGAAGGAAAATTGAAGGCTAAATCATCCCAAGCCACAATCGCACATATTGTAAATACCACCGGATGCTCACTGGCAGAGATCCAGAAGGTCACATTCATTCTTCAATCCAACAAAATAGTGCAGGAACATGGAGAATACAGGAATCAGCAGAAACAAGTGAATTTCAATGCCATTGTGACACCAAGTGTTAAGCCATATTCACCAGCAACTGACTGATCAAATCAATTAGCATGTCTGTTGGTTGTTTGCAACAGACTGTCCTCAACCAGCCTGTACTTGTGAAACCCAAACCAAAATATGTGTTCATATCCTTCAGTGATTGGCAGCACATGCAGAACAATACTGAACACACTAATATCTACACTGACAACTAATTTAATATAATCAGTCATGCTCTTAACCTAGCTCATTAACACTTGTGAAAGGGGATGTACATTTCTATGAAGTGTACATTACTGGCAAACAAAAGGAAATGTTCAAGCTTTGCACCTTTTTTGACTTACCAGCAAGCTCGGAAAGCCTAATGCTCAGCATTGATTTTCCATGGCAGCACCTCAACCACTCAATCAACTTGGCAGCTAATTATCGCCCCTTTCTCTAATATATTGTTGCCATTGCTTGAGATTTGGCAGTCTTTGGTTTGTCTGATGAGTGCAAGTTTCAAAGCTTCAGAAACATGTCTCTCCAGCAATATACAAGTTCTGTGCTACTAAGCAAAATTTTTTTAAAAATCTCAGTATAAAGATTAGATTTACTCCAATAAAGTATTTCAGTTTTCTGTGAATATTTTGACTATTTTTAAAATCATTAGACCACTCCCTTGAAGAAGCTAATAGCGTAAGAGAGCAGAATTATCACCATTAGTAGAGGCATAGGTTTTAAATCAGATAATAATTCAGTATTAATGTCCATATTGATTCAGTTCCTTCCCATTATCAGGCTTCGATACACTTTCAACTCAACTCAAACTCCTAAATGTCATCATTTAATCACTTACGGATTGACAAGAGTTCAGAGTGAAATAGATGGAACAGTCTTCTGTACTCAAAATTCCACCAAATCAAATAAAGGCTTTCCATGGATAAAGAAATTACACTTCAAACTAATACAGTTTTGATTTATTTCATGTGGGGCCAGGTTCAATCTCTGGAGATGGATGGTTTTCACAACAAATTTAACGTAGCCAACGTAATTAACAGTGGGAATCTTGGTCATATATTTCCATCACATTGATTGTGGGGATGCATTGCAAAAATTACTGGAAAAGACCTGTAACGCCACAAATGAAACTGCGGCAATACCTCCCAATAACTGAGCACTTAAAGCAACAAAAGGGGTACTGAAGAAAGTTTATAATGGTTTCTCAAAATCTACTACACGTGGAAGTCATGAACATGAGAGCAGATTTGGGATGATTTAGCTTATGGAAAGTGTTATTTGTGAGGAGAAGCAGAGGGAACCGCTCAACCTCAGCAACTTGGTCAGAAATTGATTGGTCTCCACTCTTGGCACGCTCACATTTGATATTAAAATCTGTCAAACCAAAGATTTGATGCAAGATGGATTGTTAGGTACACTTTCCTTCAAGCCAAACTTCAAAGCAACAATTTCCAAAGTGCTAGTTACCATTTGCTCATACCAGCCTTGGTCTGGTTTCTCTGCTTAAGGAAAACGCACCAAGGATATTCAGGTACAATCCGAAGTAGCATGAAAACTGCCACTTTTATCTTTCATGGAGTGTGTTGCATAATTTCTACTAATCTACTCAAGTAATCATTTAAAATCCAAAACTTTGACCTACCCTACGTCTCCATATTGTTCATCCTTACTTCATTAATTTCCCTAAATTACTTTGTAGCAAAAAATGCCCCATGAAATAGTCGACTATCTCAGTGCCTGTCTTTGTTAAGACAAATACATTTAGGGTGCAAAACTAAAAATTTATAGCAGATCTTCATATTGCTCCCAACCAGATGTGATAGAACAAAGAACACAGGACATAGAACAGTACAGCACAGTACAGGCCCTTCGGCCCACGATGTTGTGCCAACCTATTATCCTACTAAGATCAATCTACCCTGCATACCCTACATTTTACTATCCTCCATGTGCCTATCCAAGAGTCGATTAAAAGTCTCTAAAGTATCTGACTCCACTACCACTGCCGGCAGCGCATTCCACACGCCCACCACTCTGTGTGAAGAACCTACCTCTGAATCTCCCCTATACCTTCCTCCAATCACCTTAAAATTATGCCTCCTCGTAATACGCATTTCTGCACTGGGAGAAAGATATTATAGCTTTTAATGTGTGTACCATGCAGTCTTCCTTCGGACCATCAGATTTTATGAATCAACTTTTCAGAAAACAAACAAGCCCATTAATAAAACAATTATTTCCCAAAAGATTACCAAGTCATAGAAAATCATGAAGGAACACATCTTGACCAATGACCCTGGGCAGGGTTAACTGGAAATGAGCAGGGAGTGATTAACAATCAAATTAGACTCAGCTATCACAACGCTATGGTCAACCCATACGATAAATATCAAGTCAAACTCATTCGATAAGATCATGGCTGATCCGACAACTCTCAGCTCCACATTTTCCTGCCTTTTCCCAAAACCCTTGATTTCCTTACTGATTATATTCTTGACTATAGCCAATGACTCAGCCATGACAACTCTCTGCAATATAAAAATTCCACAAATTCACTACCCTCTGAGAGAAGAAATTGTTGATGCGTCACCCTTAAGTCTGTAAACACTTACTTTGAGATTATTGCCTCTAGTCCTAGACTCTCCCATAAGGGAAACAACCTTTCCACAGTTACCCTGTTAAGTCCCCCAAGAATCCTGTATTTTTCCAAAAAGTTGCCTCTCATTCTTCTGTATGTTAATGAATGCAGGCCTAATCTCTCCTCATAAACCAATCCCTCCATACCTGGGATCAGCTTAGAATTTTCTCCAGACTGCCTCCAATGCCAGCACACCTTTCCTGAGATAAAGGGCCCAAAAATGTTTACAGCATTTGCAGGTGTAGTCTGACTAGTCTCTTTTATAGATTTAACCAAACTTCCCTACTTTTATTCCTTTTGAAATAAAAGGCTAACATTCCATTTGCCTTCCCTATCACCTGTTGAACTTGGATGCTAACTTTTTGTGATTCTTAGACAGAGATGCCACTATCTCCTACTCCATAGCTTTCTGTGGTCTTTCTCCGTTTAATTAAATTCATGAATAGTGATTACATGACCAAAATATGCATGGATTACCATGTGTAATGAAGTGTAATGCAATTACTATCAGCACATAAAGGCATATGGAAAGAGTGGTGATGACGTTTGGGGTTAGATAGCTGGGAATTCTCACAGTTTTTGTTCAAACTTGGATAATGTTCAGAAACTATTGCAAAGTGGTCACCTTACTTGCTCAATTGGAAGACAAATTTAAATTGTTAGACTTCAGCTCAATCTTGCGAAAACCATAGCCTTAATGACTATTGCAGAGCCAGAAAGATGGTGAAGTCTTCTGGATGGGAAGTCTGGAGACACCCTGTAAGTTCAGGCAGATTTAGCAAAAGGACATAATTTTAAAAATCATAACTTTGTGCTGGACAGCCGGCCAGATGGAGAGACTGTCTCTGCCTGTCAGGATGGGAGACATCAATTCCAGTTAAGTCTGACATTATGGTTGGGGATGGGGGCAAATATTGGATGATAAACGATGTTGACTAATCACATTGAGTTAAAGTTTGTGGGTTGAGATAGGTAGTCACCTTTTCCTAGCTCACAAGCAGGGCAATAAATGCACCTGCCTCCTGGACCCAGCTCTTCTTGCCTCCAGGAATTCATCCCTGCATGAGTTAAAATGGAGGCACTCTGCCTCCTTGAATTACTTTAAGTGGTCAAATGGTTATGAGAGAACTGGTCCCCTTGTCTCTGGACGGTCTTTATCAAAACTGAAACTAGGCAGGTTGGAGGTAGATTGGTATCAGGTTGAGAATTTAAAAATACTTACTTTCCTGATCCTAGGGGTTAAAATCCGACACAATGTCATATTACTGAATGCCCTAGCTCCCCATTAGTCATTTTGATTAGGGAAGGGAGTAAATATTCTGTAAGGTTTGTACTTTGTTTCGTTTCCTTTTGCTAGGCTAATCTACGTCAAAACAATTGCTCCCTAATATAAAACTTTGAAACTATTTCAGGGAGGCCAAAGCAAAATTCATTATTACCAAATAGTTCCACGCACAGTTATTGATCTTAGTCTTTGAATGCTTACTGCATAGTGAAATCTTGTAATCTTACGTACTGATGAAGTGCTAGAAAATACACAGTAGATATATGTGTGTGTATATATAAAGAAATTAATTTAACCGTTGCATCAATAGCTAGAAGAATGAATGAACAAAATAATGATTTACAGCAGAAAGATGAAGCAAACAGTCTCTCCTTAGCTAGAATTACTAATGCTGGCAAAAATACTCATGTCAGGGCATGGGATGCACTTTTGGTCAGCAGCGAAGTTATTGTGCTTGCTGGTGATCTCAAAGAAAGCTGCTCATGAAAATCTAGCAATCTCTGTGCAGTGGACTTCACTGATCCAAATGTAGATTTGCTTCTGGCATCAAGCAGGGTAGGCAATCAATCACATTGATGAATTCTCATGGACAATAAATGAGGAATTAAAATGCAAGAAGTACTCACTTTTCATTTACAGAGAACAAAACACAGATCGAGACATATTCATTATAAGTTAAAACATCAAAGAAAATGACAAAAGAAATAACAATAAGTCTTTTTATATCAAAAAAATGACATTGCCACTTTCCAGGGCCAAAGAGGTTTTTCAGGAGGTAAAAATTAGAGCACTAATATATGCTAGCTACAACTCAATGAACAAAGAGTAATGTTTAACGAGTATTCATAGAAGATCATAGAATCCCTACAGTGTGGAAACAGGCCATTCAGCCCATCAAGTCCACACCGTCCCTCTGAAGAGCATCCCACCCAGTCCCATTCCCCTAATTTCCCATGTCTAACCCACCTAACCTAAACATCCCCGGGTACTATAGGCAATTTAGCATGACCAGTCCACCTACCCTGCACATTTTTGGACTGTGGGAGGAAATCCATGCAGGCACAGGGAGAATGTGCAAACTCCACACAGACAGTCACCCAAGGCTGGAATCAAACCTAGGTCCCTGACGCTGTGAGGCAGCAGTGCCAACCACTGAGCCACCGCACCATACAAGTTTTGACTGTGATATTACAACAAAAGGTGGAGTCGTAGGGCTCTTATGGCACTGTGTTAGTGTCCCTACCTCTGGACCAGCAGGTCGATGTTCAAGTCCCACTTGCTCCAGAGGTTTGTGTTAGCATCTTTGAACAGGTTCATTAGAAAATAGAAAGGAAAGTTCTTGTCAATTTAGTGATTTTTAAACATTACTCTCTGAGGACTGCAACACTGCACATAGCAGAACAGAAGATAATCTCATTTACAGCAACTTCAGGATTTCTACATTTAACTGTACACTTGTGGATGCCAGAATTTACTGTTAGTTTCAAACCATTAAAGCAACAAAAATTAACAGTTCTATCGATACAATAATATCCCAGCCATTATCGCAGCTTTACCTCATAATATTGTAATTAGTTGTTAAATAACCAATCCCACCTGAATTTTATGAAGCACAGTTTTGTCTGTCGCAATCCCATTCATTAAAGATTGAAAAAGTAATGAACGAAGAAAATGTCAAGGAAGAGACTAATGCATCATCAATCTGCAATTCACTGCAGGTAATCTGAGTTTTGATTAATCTTCCACTCAGGGTGAAAATACTTTGAGAGCGCTCAATGTGGGCTGCTTTGATTGTCGGGACTACTTTGTTTAATTCTCATTAATTCCTTCAATAGGCACGATGTAATCACAACTAACATTGTCCTCTGTTTTTGTTTTGAAGACATCTGGACTTTGGGAAGCAGAATTAGAAGAATTTATCAACATTCTCAATAAATATCAATCATTCATTAAAGATAAAGTTTATTTTTCAATAACTAACACGCTGCCTAAAACAAAAGCAGATTTATGTGCAAGGAATATTTTACTAGTGACTTCAAGTTTTCCTGGCTCCCAATTAGTAAGGTATGCTTTTATTGACAGGTTCCCCTTGATTGACTCTCTCTTTCTTCCTTTAAGCATCAACTAGATAGAATACGACACAGGAACAGGCTCTTCGGCTCATCAAGCCTGTGCCAATTCCTAATCCTTATTTAGACCCACTACTTATTGACCATGCTTGGTTTCTATCCCTATGTTCGCCTCCCATTCATGTGCCTAACAAGATATGCCTGAAACATAATGTGCCTCTTTCCACCACCTCCACTGGCAGTGCATTCTAAGCACCCACCAACTTCTGCATGAAAAATTTTGCCCGCACCCCTTCCCTAAACATTTCCCTTCTCACCTTGAACCTGTGCCTTCTTGTACCGACCTTTCCACCATGGGGAAAAAAAAACTCCACCCTACCCATGCCTCTCATAATTTTGTTGACCTCTATCAGATCGATCTTCAGCCTCCATCTTTCCAGTGAAAACAATTGGAGTTTATTCAACCTCATCTCATAATTAAAACCCTTCAGACCAGGCAACATCATGGGAAATCTCTGCACGCTCATGAAAACATCCACGTCATTCTGGTAGTGTGGTGACCAGAACTGCGCACATTATTCCAAATGTGGCCTAGCCAAAGTCTTGTACCGCTGTAACATAACTTGCTAACTTTTATATTCAATGCCCCGGCCGACGAAGATATGCCTTCTTGACTACCTTATCCACCTGTGTTGCCACTTTCAGGGATCAGTGGACCTGACCTGTCTGCCCAGATCCCTCTATATGTCAATGTTCCTAAGGGTTCTGCCATTTATTGTATAATTCACACCTGAATTTGATTTTCCAAAATGCACCACCTCGCATTTGTCTGGATTAACCTCCATCTGCCATTTCTCTGCCCAAATATTTCATCTAACTATATCCCACTTTATCTTTTGACAAACCTCCTCATTCTCTGCAACTCTGCCAATTTTGGTGTCATCCACCAACTTACTAATCATAACCAACTACATTTTCCTCCACATCATTTATATATATCACAAACAACAAAGGTCCCAGCACTGATCCCTGCAGAACACCACTAGTTACTGATCTCCATTCCAAAAAGCATCAACTACTCTTGGTCTTCTGACGACCAAGCCAGTTTTGTATCTTTCTAGCCAGCTCACCCCGGATCCCATGAGACTCTACCTTCTGTGCCAGCCTGCCATGAGGTAATTTATCAAATGCTTTACTAAATTCCATGTAGACAATATCCACTGCCCTTCCCTCATCAATCATTCTTGTCACCTCCTCAAAAAACTCAAACAAGTTGGTGAGACATGACCTTCCCCACAAAAACCCATGCTGCCTATCACTAACCAATTCATTTGCTTCCAAATGTGAATAAGTCCTGTTTCTCAGCATCTTCTTGAACAGCTTCCCCACCACTTATGTCAGACTCACCAGCCTGTAATTACCTGGATTATCTCGGTTTCCCTTCTTAAACAAAAGGAACAATATTGGCCATTTTCCAGTCATCCGGAGTCTCGCTTGAGGACAAAGTGGATGCAAAGCTATCTGGTAAGGCCCCAGATATTTCCTCCCAATTCCTCCCACAGTACCCTGGGATAGATCCCCAGAGCCTGCCAAGCTTAATATATTTCGAGACACCCAACACTTCCTCCTTGATTATGTTTATCTGCCCAAGAGTATTCACACACCTTGCCCTAACCTCAACATCACTCTCTTTGCTGAATACCAAAGTAAAGTACTCATTAAGGATCACAACCATTTCTTCTGGGTCTACACATAACCTCTCTCCTTTATCCTTGAGTGGGTTTACTCTTTCTCTAGCTACCCTCTTGCTCCTCACATATGTATAAAATGCTTGGGATCCTCCTTATCTCTGCTGGCCAAGGTCACTTCATAGTTCCTTTCAGGCCTCCTAAATCCCTGTATAAGCTCCTTCCTACTGTGTCTATATTTTTCCAAGGACTTTTTCTGTTTTTAGTTGCCTAGATCTTAGGTACACTTCTTTTTAGACGAAGCTGATAATTTTCCCTGTCATTCAAGGTTCCTGAATCCTTGCCATTACCGTCCTTCATTTTCAGAGGAACATGCCTGTCGTACACTCCAATCATCTGGTGCTTAAAGGACTCCCACATATCAGATTTACCCCCAAACAGTCGTTTCCAATCCACATTCTCCAATGCTTGCTTAATTCAGTTATAGTTGGCCTTCCTCCAAGTCCACTCTTGATATGTGTGTGTGTGCGTGCGTGCGTGCGTATGTAGTGTGGTGCAGGGTGATGTTAAAAGCACCCCTCACAACAACCCTGTAACTTTCACATCTTTCCAGAATTTGACAATATATCTCTTCCTCTATTTCCTGCTAACAACTGGGAGGTCTGCAGTACAATCCCAGCATTCAGACCACACCCATCCTATTCCTGAGCTCTACTGATTATGCCTTGCTGCAAGAACCCTCCACAGTGTGCTCCCTCAACACGGCTGTGATGCACTCCCTAATCAGTCATGCAACTACCCTACCTCTTTTGCTTCTGCATCTGAATCGTCTAAAACATTGATATCCAGAAAGTTAACCTGCCAATCCTGTTCAGTCCCTCTTTCAACCATGCCTCTGTGATAGCAACAACATCATAACTGCATGTATTAATCCACGCTCTCAGTTCAGTCCATCTTACCTGTTATACTTCTTGCATTGAAGAACATGCAGTCCAAGCCTCCAGTTCTGCTCAGCTCATCGACCTCTCCCTGACTGCTCTTACTCTTAGCTTTATTTGTTTTAGAGACAAGCTCTATAGTTACTGACCTGCTCTCTGGTTCCCACCCACCTGCCACAATCTTTTAACTGTCCCGCGTGACACTATCAAACCTTCCTGCCAGGATATTGGTGCCTCTCCAGTTTAGGTGCAATCCGTGCTTCTTGCACAGATCCCACCTTCCCTGAAAGACATCCCAATGAGCTACATATCTGAAGCCACCCCTCCCTCCCCACCCCACACCAGCTCCTTAGCCACATATTCAATTGTACCCTGTCTCTGTTCCTAACCTCAGTAGCACTTGGCACAGGGAGTAATCCTGAGATTACTACCCTACAGGTCCTGCTTTTTAGCATACTACCTAACTCACTGCACTGTCGTTGCAGGACCTTGTCACTCTTCCTACCTATGTCATTTGTGCCAATATGAACAATGACTTCTGTCTATTTACCCTCCACTACCCCTCACTCCTTCAAAACCTGGCTGACCCATTCCCCCAAACCTCACTTGGTAGACCTTCTCCTCCTCCTGGCCAGCCCCTCCTGGCAGACTTGCTCACCCATCACAGGACGGCTCAACCCATCCCCTCATCATCCAGCAGGCTCACTCCCTTCACCCCGTCACCAGCCTTAGCCACTATTAATTTTTCTCTGACCAATTTGCCAATTTCGAGTGTGATTTTACCTGTTGCCCTCGTGCATTTTCAGCGTTCTCCTCCATTCATCATTACTTTATTCAGAATGCTGGAATTGCTTCCCACTATTTCAAGAATATTCTTACAAAGTCGTAGTCTTACAAACTGGAAATAAAATGTTTCCAGCATTGTTAGCAAAGCTGTTGCTTCCCACCCACTCAAAGACAGAGGTGACATGATCATAAGTCTGAGTCTGCCGAGGCGCGTGTGAGGAAAATACAAATTACATTTTATCCAAACTGACAGTCTGAATTGCATATTTCTTTAAATCACTGTAAAATCAATTTGGCCCATGAACTGGACATGGATGCTTCTACTCCGAAATACATGATCTAATTTTCTTCAAACTATACCGTTTAGTTTTAGAAAAGGAAATCTTATATTCTATTATGTTATTATGCAAGTCAAAGTAGAATGCCACTATCCTTCAATACATTGTCAATTCAGGTCTTGGTTTCAATAGTTTTTTGGACAGCCAACATTTTATACGGAATATAAAATGCAGATCAAAATAAACACTTTCAGAATTCCTAAAATATCAAGTAGCTGCTTCTATTTTTAATCTTGCCATTTGACAGCTGAATTACATTTGAGAGTAATTAATAAAACATACACAAAAACTTCTTTTCATTACAGCCCAAGGCTAATGTCTAAAATGTCACTGAATCAAATGCAATCATGTGATAAGACATAAATGGGGAAGTGGTAGTTTTTTTTATTCTTAGTTCATCAATTTCCCCAGTTGCGTAATCCATGAGACATCTAAGAGCAAAATAGTTTCAGTGACAGAAAGCAATGTGAAAACATACTAATTATGAAAAACTTCAAGGAACAACTTGAACAATTAGGTTGTCATCCATTTCATAGAATTCTATTATGTTGTCAGCACGTTAAAATGGCAAATATCATCAAAAAGATAAGTCAACTCCATTTCCATATGACCAACCTATTACTTTTTTGTACAATTTAAATGGGAAATTATTTCCAACTTGAAGAAAAAAAAACTTAATTTCTTGGTGAAACTATCTTCAAAATAGAGACACTTGCTTCTCATTAATGTTTAAATAAATTCATAAACCTTTACATTTTAATTTAAGCATTCAGAACCTAACCCTAACGCAAGTGATGAGAAAGGGTAAAATGTAATTTGTAGACAACAAATGCTTTCCCCATTTTGCAATTATCTTGCACAGAAAAGGGGGATGCCCAAGGGGGATGTGTATGAGGAATCACCAAAGGACTCATCGTCTTTAAGAAATTCACAATGCTGGAGTATTTTTAGATAGATACAAGGGTTGGTTATGTCAGGATTTTTCCTTAAATACATGTTGCCTTTTTAAACCCAAAATGACGGCTGATATGACGTGTAAAATGTAAAAGCAAAACAAGCAATTAGTATCTGAAAATTAAGAAAGAAATAAAAAGGATGGATCATGATAAATGGATTTTTTTTGCATTCAGCAGTTTTATGCAAGCTACAGATTAAAAACTACCAAAATTAGACATGGGATCTCCAGGAATAAAACATGTCAAAAAAAAGGTATGGAATGTAGAAATCATCACTTATTTTGAGTTAAGCAGTAAGCCAAAGTTGTTGAGCAAATATTAACTAACTGTTGAACTTTCCCTCCTCTCTCTTGATCGACACTAAATTTACTTTTTCTCTGTTTATACAGGAATACATATCTCAAACTCACTGCATGGCCAATGTTTCTTTTTTACAAGAAGTCACGTACCAAAGTTCAGGATTACGAAAGTGAGGAGTAAAATAAACAGATCCGAATTGCTAAATTCTGGTTTCCAATAAATGCAAGCACGTTTATTTAATCGTATTTTACTGCAAATACATGTTGATTTTGACTCTAGTGAATAGATTAGCGGACTGAAAGTTAACCATACCTGCCTCGTAATGAGGTCAACATTCTGCCTCTCAATTATAATCTGTGTGTTCACTTGCAGTAGTCATGTATTGCTTGCATGTTGTCAGTTCCATGCATTTAAACCTAAAATTTTCCCTAATAATCAACTGAGCTCATTGCCCTGGGGGAAAAAAAAAATCTTGTTTCATAAAAATAAGCTCAGACAGTTTATCTTACTTCTCATGTCAAAAAGGAGGACAAACCAGGTAACTACAACCAATCAGTCAAACATCAGCTGGGGTTCAGGGTGCACTAGAGAACATTCATAAAGGACAAAATGAGTGCTCAAGTGGAGAATCCTGGGTTAATAAGGTTATACAGACAACAACAATTGTCAGAGACAAATCATATTTGTCTAACCTGATTGAGTTAATTAACGATGAAGGTAGTGCATCGGAACTTGTTTATAGGATTTTCAAAGGGCATTTGATAAAGTACTTCTAACAGATTTAGTCAGAAAAGAAGCAGAAGGCTTTAAAGGAAAATTGGCAATTTGGATATGAAATTGGCTACGGGATGGGGGTCAGACAGTAGCGGTGAATGCATGTTTTTCTGACTGGAGAGAAGTATACAGTGAGTCTCAAGAGGCTCAGAACCATTTCCTTTCTTGCCATATATAAATAACCTGTACTTGAGCCTAACAGTACAATTTCATAGGTTACAGGTGGTGCAAAAGTTGTTAATGTAGTCAACAGTAGTAGATTTCAAGAAGATTCAGACAGCCTGGTGAAATGTCAGACTCGTGGCAGAAAATATGGAGAAGTATAATGTGATGCACTTTCGGAGAAACAGCACAGAGAGGCAATGTAATGAAAATGGTGAGTACTTGTGAGTAGAGGTCATGGTAGAGTGAGCGAGGGGAGTGCAGGAACAGTTGATAATACAGCTAAGAAAACATGAGAAACTTGGCTTGGTAAATAGGCACCACATGCTAACTATGAATGTTAAGATCTTGGAGAGAAATCAGGATGATTCGAGGAATGTAGAGCATCTGCTATGGAGAAAAACAGGAAAAGCTGGGCTATTCCTTTTAAGATCACAGAATGTTGAGGGGATACCTAATAGAAGTATGAAAAATTGTGACAGGGCTTAATACAGCCCCCGAATTGAGGAAGTAGGGAGGAATTAACACCTTTGGTAATCAAGGCTTATTATTTTAATGAGTAGAAGAATTGGAAAGACAATAAGGAGAAATTTCCTCTCATTTATGTCAGCCACAGCTCAGTTAGTAGCACTCTCCTCTCTGTCGCAAGGTTCTGGTTTCAAGTCTTGTCTAGGATTAAGCGAATATGCTGCACAATTAGAGTACAAGGTTGTAGATAAAGTGTTAAAGTGAAACACCTATCTGCCTTCTTGGGAGGATGCAGAATATCCAATCGCACTATTTTGAAAAATAGTAAGAAACTTATTCCTGGCATCCTTGTCAATATTTATCCCACCATTAACATCAAAAATAAATTCTGGCAATTATTGCATTGTTGATTATGGGAGTTCACTGCATAAAAAATTTGCTGCTATGTTTCCTACATTGCATCAGTGACTACACTTCAAAAATACTTAACTGGCTATAAAATGCTTTTGAAATGTCTGGACTGTTGAAAATCTTTATATAAATGCAAGTTTTTTTTATCCTACAGTAGTTTAATATTTTGACAGCACGACTGGAAAAGTTGATGGAATAGGAGTCCATTGTAACTTGTAGAAGGTAAATAGACAAGTACTGAACAGGGGAGGTACGGTAGCTCAGTGGTTAGCAGTGCTGCCTCACAGATGACTATCTGTGTGGAGTTTGCACATTCTCCCCGTGTCTGTGTGGGTTTCTCTGGGTGCTCTGGTTTCCTACCACAGTCCAAAGATGCCCACTGTGTTCAGGGATGTGTAAGTTAGGTGGATTATCTGTAGGAAAAATGCAGGATCACAGGGATAGGGTAGGGGGATAGGGGTAGGATGCTCCTCGCAGAGATGGTGTGGACTTGTTGGGCCGAATGGCCTGTTTCCACACAACAGGGATATTTGATAGGATTTATGACCCTCCCAGAGTCATGGAGAGAAAGCTGCGGGACAAAATTGGTCAGCTCTTTACAAGCCGAATGGCCTCTTTCAGTATCGCAAAATTCCATGATTCTATTCTAAAATGATAGGACACCTCATCCCTGTATCTGTCTGCCTGAAGTAGATATCAATCGCAAATTGAGAACATGTTACAGCTTCTATTACTTGTTTTCAAAATATACAATCACAAGTCAATTGTACAAAGCTGAAAACAAAGAATAACGGAACTTTTCCTGTTGTTCATAGGTGAGAACATCAGGAATACCAAAAGACCAAGAATTATTGAGCTTTGAACCGATGCAAACACGAAAGGCCACTTCATGCAAACTTAACTACCATGAGATTTAATGACATTTACATTAGCCCGCCTCTACTATTCTTGATTTGCTCATATCTGTACTGGTCTGTGGCCTTATACCAGAAGCTTTCCCAAATGATAGCCAGCCAGGCTTCAATTTCAGCACTGCTCAAATGCGAAACAGTGAAATCTTTGAAATTCAGCAGGACCTCCAAAGGTAGAACTTAAAAACCAAACAGGAGCAGCCACATTGCTGGATGTTTACTAACAATCTGAGAGAAACAGAAGGCCAAATATGTTGGCACATTTCAGGGAAGTATAAAAGTAATAAGGTAATAATAGTAGGTGATTTCAAATACCCCAACATTAACTGGAATAGTGGTAATGTGAAAGGTTTAGAGGGAGCGAAATTCTTAAAATGCATTCAGAAGAGCTTTTAAGGCAGTACGCAGTAAGCCCTACAACAGAAGGGGCGGGGCTGGATAAATTTTAGGTTAAAAACCCGGGCTAGCGGTTAAAGTGTCAGTTTGGGAGCATTTTGCACTCAGTGATTATAATTTTGTTAGATTCACGATTATCATTTAAAAGTGAAATCAAAGTGCGAAACTGGGGGAAGGCTGATGTTTTGGATAAGATCAGGTATGCTATGGCCAGAGTGAACTGGGAACAAAGACCTTTCTTAAATGTTTGTCAGAGCAGTGGGACACATTCAAAAAGGAAATAGGGAGAGTGCCGAGGCCACATGTTCCAATACAAATAAAGGGCGGGACCAACATATCCTGTGAATCCTGGCTATTAAGGGACATACAGGATTGAATAAAGAGAAAAAGGGACGTTTATTGAAGATACCAAAACAGCAGAAGACCCAGAGGAGTACAGAATATGCAAGGGGAAACTTGAAAATAAAATTAGGAGAGCAAAAAGGAGGCATGAAAGAATAATGGCAGAAAAAATAAAGGAAAATCCTAACTTATACTATAAGTACATTAAGGATAAAAGGATAATTAGGAAAAGCACAGAGCCCATTAAGAACTACAGAGGACGTTTGTGCATGGAGCCAGAGCACGTTGATCGGACTCTAAATGCATACTTTGTGTCAGTGTTCACTAGTGAAGAGGACAATCTGAGTATGGAAATCAGAGTGAAGTATTAGCACGAACAGAGAAGAGGATCTGAATGGTCTGGCAGGCTTAAAAGTAAATAAATTTCAAAGGCTAGACGAAATGTAACTGAGGCTTGTGTGAGAAGATAAAGGAGCAAATAGCAGGGTCACTGGCAATACTTTGCAATTCCTATCTGGCCACTGGAGGGGTGTCAGAGGACTGATAGATAGCCAATGCACCACCATCATTCAAGAGGGGAATAAGGGATAAACCAGGAAACTACAGGTCAGTCAGTCTTTCCTCTAATGGGGAAACTATTGGAAACAATTCCAAGGGACTGAATTAATCTGCATTTGGAGAAGCAGGAATTAATCAAGAACAGTCAGCATGGTTTTGTCTCATGTCTGGCCAACGGGTAAATTTTTCGGAGACGGCCAGACATGTAGATAAGAACAATGCATTTGACGCAGTCTACTTGGACTACAGCAAGACTTTTGATAACGTCCCAAATGGGAGAATGATAGCAAGGTTAAAAGCTCATGAGATCCAGGGAGATTTGGCAAATTGGATCCAGAATGGGCTGAGTGTCAGGGAGCAGCAGCTGATGGTCAAAGGGTGTTTTTGTGACTGGAAACCAGTATCCAATGGGGTTCCACAGGCATCAGTGTTGGGGGTCTTGCAGTTTGTTAAATATCTAAATGATTTAGGCTTGGATGTAGGAGGGTTGATCAGTAAGTTCACCGATGATACAAAAATTGGTGAGGTGGTAAATAATGAGGAGGATAGCCTTAGGATAACAGAAGGATGTAGGTGATATAGTCAGATGGGCCGAATCAGTGGGAAATGAAATTTAATCTGGATAAGTGCGAGGTGATGCATTTGGGCAGGACAAACAAAGCAAGAGAATATATGCTGAACGGCTGGACCCTCGGAAGTACTGATGATGTGACAGACTTTAATGTGTATGTCTACTGGTTCTTCAAGATACTGGGACGAGTAGACAAAGTGGTTAAGAAGGCATATGGGATACTTGCCTTTCTGAGCTGAGGCACAAAATTTAGGAGGAGCAAGGTTATGCTAGAACCGGATAAAAAGTTGGACAGGCCAAAGCTTTAGAGTATTGTGTATAGTTTAGAAATCCACATTATAGGAAGGAAATGATTGCACTGGAGAAGGTGTAGAGGAGATTTATCAGGATGTCGCCTGAACTGGAGAGATTTAGTTATGAAGACAGATGAGATTGACTTGAATTGTTTTCCTTGGAGCAGAAGAGACTGAGGGGGGACATCATTGAGCCATATAAAATTATGAGTGGCACAGTGGGAAGAAACTTGACCTCTGGTGGACGGATGAATGACCAGGGAGCATAGATTTATTTAAGGGGTAGAAGGTTCAGAGAGGATGTATGGTAAAATGTTTTCACCCAGAGGGTTATGGGAATCTAGAACTCACTGCCTATAAGGATGGTAGAGGCAAAAACCGTCATAACACTTTAATAGTATTTAAATGGACACTTGTGATGCCAAGACTCGGTTATGGACCGAGTGTTGGAAAATGGGATTAGAACAGTTAAGGCCTTATTTTTGACTGGTGCTGACTTGCTGCTGAAAGGCCTTTTCCTGCGCTGTAGACCTCTGTGACTTTATAAGTTCCTGCCATCTGTGAGGTTCCTTACTGCCAGAGGACACTGTTTGCTCCACACCTTCCCACATAAGAAGTCAAAACATTGCCAGGTTTCCATAAGACCATTAAATCATAAGATATTGGACCAGAATTAGGCTATTTGGCCTATTGAGTCTGCTCTGCCACTCAATCATGGCTGATCTGTTTCTCAACCCTATTGTTCTGCCTTCTTCACATAACCTTCAATCCCCTTATCAATGAAGAACCTATCTCTGACTTAAATACACTTAATGGCTTGACCTCCACAGTCTTCTGCAGCAATCAGTTCCATAGATTAACCACCCCTGGCTGAAGAAATCCCTCAGAATCTCAGTCCTAAAGGCTGTCCATTCACTCAGTGCCTTTGAGTCCTAGTCTCTCTTAGTAGAGGAAGCATCTCCTCCATGTCCATGCTATTCAGTACACTCTAAGTTTCAATGAGAACCCCTTCATCCTCTAAAGTCCATGAAGTACAGACCCAGAATCCAACATGTAATGAATGGAATGGAGCATGGACTTCAAAATGGAAAGCCATGCTTGACAAACTTTACTGAATTCTTGAAAAAAGTAACAGGAAAAGTAAATAAGGGAACTGAGTGGATGCAATATACATGGATAGCCAAAGGACTTTTGATCAAGTACTCCAATAAGCTCATGACTAAGACTAGAGTATGTGGAGTCCAGGGACGAGGAAGAGAATGGAAAGCAAACTGGTTTTAACAGAAGATGGAGCAGGGATTAAAAGCATTTCTTCACGGTGGCGGCAAGTGGTAAATGGCGTTCCACAAGGAGCAATCATGGAATAACTTGTTCACCATTTACAGAAAACTCAGAAATCTGAAATATTATATCAATATTTACAGATGACACCAATTTGTACTGCACAATTAATTTTGAGGATGCTGTTAACAAACTTACAAAATGAATATGTGCACTTGAAGGGTCGGTGTAAACTTGATGGGCCAAATGGCCTCTTCCTGCACTGTTGGGATTCTATGACATACTCTGGGTGTGATCTGATTAGTGAACGTGAAATTGAGTAGTTTCTACTCTCTAACAAAAATGAGAAAGCAGCATGGGAGAAAGTGCGAAAAAGATTTATAACAACGATAACAGAACAGAACATAATTATCAGCGGAAAAGTCTGGGGCTCTTTGGAAAAACAACTGAGATGTGGCTAGTCGAACTCTAAAATTATGAAGGAATTTGATGAGACAAATCCTGAAAACAATGCAGGACAAGCTTCCAGGATTTATTTCAGTGTCTCAGTGCCTTGATGATAAATTTGTGAACATTGCAGATTAATAATACCGCAATGCTTCAAATTACACATAAGAAAGAATCTCACATCTGACATCTGTTGCATTCCTTTGAAAGACAAGTGCCTTTCGTGCTTTGGAATCCTGTGCTGGTGGAACCATTCTGAGAGTTAGCCCAACAGTTAGACAGGAAATTTTCCTGGGATGGAAACATGACCCAGGCTAGCATTGTTTGGCTACAATGAAGTTACCAAACATAGGAATCTGATTTATCAGAGGCACAAGGCC
Source organism: Ginglymostoma cirratum (assembly GCA_024137785.1). NCBI lineage: Eukaryota > Metazoa > Chordata > Chondrichthyes > Orectolobiformes > Ginglymostomatidae > Ginglymostoma > Ginglymostoma cirratum. Next base: position 17,610,986 of record JAHRHZ010000283.1, on the reverse strand, counting down.
CTGTCATTCGCCACCAGGCCAGGGTCTACTGATTTCATAAGGAAACCATGAAGCACAGCTGTGCTTGGATCATACTTCTCTCCTCAGCTATGGCCTCATTCCCAAATTTAACAAGCAATCAGACACTCCTTAATCCTTTTGGTTGACTAGTGGCATATTGTCGAGGTCTGTCCATTTAAATGGGCAAAGGCTGCCACCTTCTGCTCCTGCGCTGCTCGTTGCGCAGTTCACCACGTACCGGCTCAGCTGGACGATTCACCAGTTGGCTGAAGACAACTGAGGCCTGTGAAAGTAGCTATTTTAATTTTAATTTGGTTATTTTGTAGGAAAACGTTTAATCGAAACATTGCATGCCTGCAATCAACAGTATAATGAAATCTTCCTCATCTGACCAGCTTTCACCATAGCTCACAACATCTTCAACATCCACCAAAACCCTCCTGATGCTCTTGCTTGAGGCTACTATTTCCTTACACACAGGCGATATTATTCTTCCACTCAATATTTCTGAACTCGACTTAAATAAAACAACACAACCTTCAACAATATTGCATCAAACCACTGCGGTACCCAAGAGTGTTATCAATTTTAATACTGAGGCACATTAGGGTCAGCCATTTTAAAAAAGACCACACACAAGCAATTCTTGAAATGTTGACATGAATAAGATTCGAGTATAGCAGCAAATAAACCTGGTCAGCTCAGTTTCTCATCAATGATAATAAGTCTCATGATGATGATGGTGCAGGAATTAGTGATAGTGATGCCATTGAACATCTAGGGATTAAGGCTGGATTATTGTTGGAGATAGTCATTACCTGACACTTATTCGGTGCAAATGCTACTTGCCACTTGTCAGCCCAAGACTGGATGATGACCAGATCGTGTTGCAAATGACCATGAGCTGCTTCAGTATCTAAGGAGATGCAGAATGTACATCGTACAAACATCAGTGAATATTCCCACATCTGACCTTATGATGGAGGGAGACACTGATTTTAAACAGAGAACCAGATTCAAAACTTGAGGCCCTTGGATTCTGATGACTTTCCTCCATTCTGGTGGCATAAAATATATCTGAAGATAATGTGCACACAACTCTTTTTAAACCCAAGTGTTTTGCGCTTAACACACAATACAGTAGAATGGCTAATAGCCTAAGTAATTATTTTGAGAAGCACCACTTTTCAGTGTTTTGAATACTGACAAAAAGTACAGGATCACATCTTGAAATTCCAGCCAGCCCAACTTCACTATTTATTCGTTGAAGATAACATTGCCTTTTATGAGCAATGAAAAATTAAAAGGCATTGCATTCTCATGTTAGCATGCGTACCGGGGTCTACTTTCACAACCCAGAGTGACGGTGCTAAAAATTCAATCTGCTGGCTCAGTATCTCTCAAATGAAGATCCAAGACCTAATCTGTAACAGTACAATGCTTGATTTAGATTACATTGGTTAACTTGCTACCTTTGAAACTGAACAGAACTGAACTTTATTCCATAACATTAAACCCAATATTCAAAGAGCAGCAAAGATTAATTAGAACCAAAAGCAAAAACAGAAATTGTTGGAAAAACTCAGCAGGTCTGGCAGCATCTGTGGAGAGAAAGCAGAGTTATCTTTCGGGTCCAGTGACCCTTCTTCAGAATGCAAATTAATTAGAACTATCCAACATTACAGAGGAGTTTTTGAAGAAGTAATGCTGGACTGGAAATTTTAGCTCTGCTCCTCTCTCTCTCAGATGAATTAATTCAACATAGATAAGGTAGAGGTAAAATCATTACAAACGAATTAGTTGATCACACATCATTGTTTCTGTAAAGCCTCAATCATTCCACAATTTTCTTTCGATTGAAACAAAAACTATACACATCCATTGACACATCTGGAATCCAAAGCAGTGAAACCAATGTTCCAAAGCTAACATTTCTGATGTTTGAAAATGTACAATATATTTTCACAAACTTGGTCAGAAGCTTATGGGCACTAACTGAAAATTAAAAATAAATTTAAAATAAAAACGTAGAACGTTTACAGACATCAAAATATGTTTTTTTTGAAAAAGCTTGTCTGTTCATGCAGAACATGCTCCCATCTGAAAAATAATGTTTTGAGCTGAAATTATAGAAGAAAACACATTTGATTGAAAAAGGTAGAAACTAAGAGGAGATGAACAGATGTACATTTTGATGTCTATTACATAATGGTGCATCAGCTCAAATCAGAAAAATTTCCATAAATGACTGATGCACAGCTTAAATTAGTCAACTGCCATCAGGTAACGCCCACAACAGAATCTTGAAGAAATTTCAATTTTCCCTCTGGCTGTAAAGTCAATCAGTGTCATACAATAAATTTCATTACTCAACGTGGGATGCAATGCCAAGAAAAGTGCCCTGTCAGCATTCTGGTCTTTGTGCAATCAAACAAGTCTGGAGCATTAGTTTCCAGGCAAAGCTGTGGGATGTGGCATTGCAGTATACAATAAAATTATAGGAATTAGCCTCTCTTTGCATTGGGGAAACATAATACATGGCTGTGTATAATTAAGCTAGTATTTACGTTCTTTTAACATTCACAGGATGTGGACATTCTGGTTAGGCTAGCCTTTATTGCTCCTTTTGAACTGCCATCAAAAAGGTAGTGGTGATCAGCCTTTTCCAACCACTGTAGCCCATGACAGGTAGATACACCATATTGTTGTTGGGAAGGAAGTTCCAGGATTTCGATCGAGCAACAGTTAAGAAACAATGACGCGTTTTCATATCAGGGTGGCTTGTGGCTTCGAAAGGAGCAGAATGGACAGAACTCAGTAATTCCACTGCCAATAATGCCAGAAAGATCACACTGTTGTAATGACTGGGAATACTTTATACACAAAACTACCCTTACTGCCTTTTGCTGGAGAAATTGCACTGCTGTTATTAGGGGAAATTACTGTACTGTCTGGAGCTTGTAGAGGTTCTTTTTAAAATAGACTCTGTGGACTGCTTGCTCAACTGTCCTTTTTAAATAATCTTTGCAGAGTAAATAGGCTTTATTTGTTGTCCACAGAGGTACATCCTGCCAACTCACTGGTTGACACAGTTGAGACAACAGGCACACTGGGGACGAAAATATAAAATGGTGCAGCAAGTACTCTCTGCAAGTTTTCAAAGAAAGGCCAGAAATCTGCAAATCGAGCAGGGAAACAAATAGGTAACGGATAATGGCCACCAAATTCAGTCCATTTCTCAGTGCAACACGTCCAATTTTGTGTGTGAAATGATGTCCTTGCTGTGTATACGCAAGTACACTGCTGATGAGAGTTATTCCAGGCACCTTTATGACTAGGAGGTTGACAGCATGTGCTGGAAGTATGGTGAGCAGATAGATCATGAGGTAGTCAGCGTATAAAGCTCTACTGGCATAGTGGTCTAAGAATTGTCCATAAAAGAAATCAGCATGGATTCAAATCCCAGAACTCACCCTTTGAAGAAATTTTTATGTGGTCTTGCAGCACAGTCCCCTCCTTTGGGCCAAAAGGCCTGAGTTCAAGTCCCACCACTCCATGAGTATGTCATAGCACATCTGAACGGGTTGATTTAAAAATATTAAAAATGCTGATTTGATTGTAGTGGTTCCATTTTCAACTGCAATGCACTGGCTACATATTTTCAAATGAACCCGTTCAGAGAGATGTTAGTACACAGCTCTGGAACCTCTCACCTCAGTTGGGATTTGAATCCAGGCCTCCAATTCAGAGGTACGATGTTACCATTGTGCAAAAACAGCCTTTCAACAGACCGGCTAATGCTCTCTGTTTAACTTCTCAGAGCTGAACATGTATTTAGCAGTGCTATTCAAAGAGATTGTCAATGACTCTAGGGTTTATCTGCTGTCTATTTATATGGCTGCTACTGAATTAACTTAAGTGTTAGAGAATTATACTCTCATTTGAGGTTGGTAAAGTCTACAGGGAATGCTGTGGCATACGCTGAAGGCCTGGATCCAATTCTGTCCTTCTGCTTTCCAATATGGCAACAGATCTGCTCAAAGAGGGAAAAGGTGGGGAGAATGATATCCACCCAAAGACCTGAGGGGTCAATCTCCTACTTGAACCTCAGCAAGGAACAATGTGTGCAACATTCCCACTCTTAGGTCACGTTCACTGAAATCTACCACTGTTTGCAAGCAGACCCGAACAGGGCAGCTTCATTTTGACAGTCTAGCTTTCACACAAAATGAAATGGAGCTGCCTGGACTGCTACAGAATTCACCAACGTACCTTTCATTATTTGTCATGGTCTGCTGGATTCAGTATCATCATGCCGTCACAAGCACAGTGCCCATATATGCATGTATACAGTGAGCAGTGAAAGAGGAGGCAGTAACTAACATCCTCTTCAACAGCAGTTTCACATCTTAACTGATCATCACTTCTGCCTTCTTGACCATAATTGCATATAAGCCAATAGCAAACCAACATTTCACACCAAGGTGTGGAGGTGCCAGTGTTGGACTGGGGTGGACAAGGTCAGAAATCACATGACACCAGGTTACAGTCCAACAGGTCTATTTGAAAACACAAGCTTTCGGAGTGTAGCCCCTTTGTCAGCTGAAGTGAGAAAGAAGTGCAGAGAACACAGAACTTGTAAGTAAAAGATCAACATGTCACATAACTGATGAAGATGTATTAAACAAACCTAAGATGCTGTTAAGTTTTTAATCAGTTAGAAGGTTTTAATACATATTATCATGTAATATGGGTTATACATGTTAATTAAAACCTTCTAACTGATTAAACATTTAACAGCATCTTAGGTTTGTTTAATACATCCTCATCAGTTATGTGACATGTTGATCTTTTACTTACAAGTTCTGTGTTCTCTGCACTTCTTTCTCACTTCACCTGACGAAGGGGCTACGCTCCAAAAGCTTGTGTTTACAAATAAACCTGTTAGACTATAACCTGGAATCATGTGATTTCAGACCAAGTTTAACAAGCAAACCATCTAATATTCCATACAAACATTCCCTTCACCTCTGTCCACTGTGTGTTTTACTTACGATCACTAGCACAAGTCATAAACCTCTCAGAGGCTGCACATGGTTGGAAGAAACCTGCTGGGTTTAAATGGGGGAAACTGCAGATGGCCTGGTAGGGTAATCTTAAGCACTACCGAGCATGTAAGGCTTGGTTTCAGACTGCAGAGCCTCAAGCGTGGATTGCAGCAGTCTGTACTGGCTGACAGGAGCAAGGGTTCTGGTAGAACTGCATTGGTTAGACTTGAGACAGGACAGCAGCTTTGTTCTTGCATCACCATGAAGTGGCATGTCAGCAATCTTAGCAATGTGAGGAGAACAGATGCAAATTCCTTAGTACACTGATATCCCGAGCTAGAATAAAAACAGTCTGAGTGAGATTCCAGTCCAAGTTTGCACTCTGGAACTCAGACGTTGTCTGGTTTCATGTTTGTGCTGCAACGTAAAGTGAGAGGTGGCCATGAGACTTTGCTGTATGGTAGGGCGCACAAGTCTTCTTATGGAATTGGCCGCCAGTGCCACGATGACAACACTCGTGCCATACTCGTGTAAGACTCTTCCATGCTTCTATTCAGTGACCAAAAGCTTTCTGACAAAGTGGCAAGCATTTGTGTGGGCGTACCAGACAAAACTTCCTGATATGGCTCCCCCATCAAAGTCTTCACTTGAGCTCTCTGCTGCAAAACCTGTGACTGACCTGATCCTTGATCAAGCTGGTACTCAAGATGCTCCTTCCACCTGTCCTGGCTACAGGCCACTCATACCCGATAACCTACTACCATCAGATCACACCTCGAACCTACCCTCCAAAATACACGGACACAGCCAGCTGGTAGCTGAGAGTCTGAGGTAGGTTCCATCATCAGTCCCTTCTCACTTTTGAACTTCACCATCTTGTGCAGCTACCCAGATGGTTGGCAAATGAATATTCAAATGGGAAAAGTCACAAGGTTAATATTGTTGAGAGGGGTGGAGGCCAAAAGCATGAGGCACATATTTACACTGTGTACAGCTTATGAATCAAAATAAGTTGTAGAATGAGGCATAATTTTGCACTCCCTTCTAAGGTATGCAGCCAAACATTAGTATGCTAATTGTTAGTAACATGCTGCAAACATATAAATGAGTAGGCCATCATCAAGTCTGGGGAGACGAAACACAGGCTGGGTGACTGCTTTGTGCGACACCTATGTTCTGTCCACAAAAATGACCCTGAGTTTCCTCTTGCCTGTCACTTCAACTCACCACCGAGCTCCCTGGCCAGTATCTCTGGGTCAGGCTTGCACAGCGTTCCAGCAGAGTTCAGCACAAGCTGGAAGAACAGCATCTGATTTTTCCACTTGGGAACTCTGCAGTCTTCAGGATGCAACATTGAGTTCAATAATTTTTGGGGTCTGAGCGGCTTCTCCCAGGTCCTTCCCGACACCTCAGAGCTTGTCATCACATAGACTGCTTTCATTACAGCCAATCCACCGACGGCCCCCATTAGCAGTTTGTCTTTATGCCCAGCTATTATCTCATTCCTCTAGCTGGCCAACTTCTGTTCTCTCTCCCTGGTTTCCATCTCCACCTATCGTTCACTTTTTTACTCCTCCACCTCCACCTCCACCTCCACCACCACCACCTCCCCAACCCTTCCAACTCCATCTTAAGCATTTCTACCAATCTTCTCCTAGCTACAATCAATTCTGAAGAAAGATCAGTGGATCTGATACAGTGATTCTGCTTTCTCTCCAAAGATGCTGCCAGATCTGCTGAGTTTCTCCAGCTCTGTCTATTTGTGTGTCAAGTATGTGTGCTGCCTGCATCAGAAGGAATGACAATGGGTTAGCCATTTGTCATACTGCCCATGCCCATGTCCGTTTTTGGAAACTTTTCCACAAAAAAATGCAGGGAAGTCCAATGGCAGAAACACATTAACTTGCAATGTCAAAATCGTGGCAAATAAAAGCCAAAGAAAATTAAATTGGCAATATGTCTCAGACTTCCCAACATTGGAATTCCTCAGCAGTCAGATCAAAATGTAGCTCTCGGCTTTTCTATATCAAGCGCTGCATGAGTTGTTAAAAGGAATGCCATACAGCATTTGTCAGAACCATACATGAAATGATATTATTTCACACATTTTCATAACAAGTGGAAAGAAAATTACCCTACTGCTTGAAACGTTGCTCTCAGACCTTCAAACAAAGCTCAGCTGCTTCTTACACTGCGGTCCATATTATTTCCAGGCGTCTATTGTAAAATCTGTCTCAAGATAATTAAATTATCTATTCATAACGTACAGGAGTTCATACAATAAATTTCAGAATACTTTATGTTTCTCATTAAATTATGACAACATTGGCAGCTTCTCTCAGTGATAATCAGGATGACTGATTAAGTGGCAAATCCACACCGATGCAGAAGTCAGTGTTCAACCAGGTGTAAAGTGGTTGCTGCTAAGTCCTGAATTCCATAATAAATGAAACTATCAGATGAAAAATAAAGTCTGAGGTGGAGGCGTACTAGAAAATTCTGGCTTGGAGACGAAGACAAATATTCAAAGAATGCAAACGAAGCAGAAAAATGGGGTGAGAACGTGTCGAGAGTAACAGCAAGTGTCTGCTTTGGCATGCTAAAGATGGAAGGTAAGCTTAAGATGAGGTAGATCAAAACAGACAAAACAAAACTGCTTATGTTGCAAAATAATGGAACGTTAGAAACACTCACAAATGCAGTGAAGAAACGACTGCACCAGATCAATCAACTCAAGCTTTACTGCAGAGACCAAAGCACATAATCTAGGCTGACCCATGGCATGGATTCTACGGGGCTCAGTATCCTCAGCTTTCCCCCTCAACTTCCCACCAGCTAAACAGCTGGGAGGAGTTCCACATCCAATCCCCAAGTCTATCCTGCAGCAAGTCAATGCAGGGAGCAGTGTTAATTGCTTTTAGGCATGACTTCTACTCCTATCACCAAGGAAAGCCCTGCCAGACAATCACATTGGCAGGAAACTCTGGAGACCAGGTAAACCAGATAGACCCATTTAGAACAATAGAATAATACAGCACAGGAAAGGGCCCATTTCTGGAACTATGAGCAGGCACACTACGATAAGAACTCCAGATACATCTTAGGCTTCGGGGCCTGTGCAGGGGGAAACGGGACAGATCCATGAGGTAAAAGATAAGGGTTAAAAGCAGTGGGTGGCATGGCCCAGTGATAGAGAGCCTCTGACGGACTCATGGAACCCCCAAGGCAGACCCCATCCCCTTGCCTGACAGCAGACTGCACACCTAAAGTTACTGAGCTTACCACGTGGCATGGGCCTCTCCCCACTCTGGGTAAAATATAGCAGTACTGGGATTGGGCCCTCATGTGGGCACTTAAGGGCATGAATACACTCAAGGGTGAGCAGGCCACCAAACATATTCCCAGTCTGTAAAGGTTCAGACAGGTTGGGCTCAGGCAGGAAGACAGCAAGAAAGCGACCAGTGCATTTTACATGCCCAACAAGCGAGGGAGTGCAAAACTGGCGCCTTAATGCAGTATTACTGAGGACAGAGAGTCATAGAGCTGCACAGCATGGAAACAGACCTGTCGGTCCAACTCATCCATGATGACCAGATATCCTAAATTAATCTCGTCCCACTTGCCGGCATTTGGCCCATATCCCTCTAAACTCTTCCTATTCATATACCTATCCAGATCCCTTTAAATGTTGTAATTGTACAAGCCTCCACCACTTCGTCCAGCAGTTCATTTTGCACACCAACCACCCTCTACGTGAAAAAGATGTCCCTTAAGTCCCTCTAAAATTTTCCCCTCTCAACTTAAACCTATGCCCTCTAGTTTTGGGCCATGCTACCCTGGCAAAAAAGACCTTGGCTATTCACCCTATCCATTTCCCTCATGATTTTATCAACCTCTATAAGGTCATCCCTCAGCCTCCGACACTCAAGGGAAACAGCTCCAGCCTATTCAGACTCTCCCTTTGGCTGAAACTCTCCAACCCTGGCAACATCATTGTATATCTTTTCTGAGCCCTTTCAAGTTTCACAACATCTTTCCAATAGCAGGGAGACCAGAATTGAATGCAGTGTTCCAGAAGTGTCCTAACCAATGTCCTGTACAGCTACAACATGACCAACCAACTCCTATATTCAATGCACTTAGTTGTAAAGGCAGGCATACCAAACACAGTCTTCACCAACCTGTCTACTTGCGACTCCACTTTCAAGGAACTATGAACCCACACTCCAAGGTCTCTTTGTTCAGCAACATTCCCCAGGACCTTACCATTAAGTGTATAACTCTTGCCCTGATTTGCCTTTCCAAAACACAGCACCCCATGTTTATCTGAATAAACTCCATCTGCCACTCCTCGGCCCTCCAGCCCATCTGATCAAGATCCCGTTGTACTCTGAGGTACAGGAAAAAGGTAGGTGGGTTACAGTCAGGGGACGGAAAGGGAACAGGCAGACAGTGCAGGGATCCCCTGTGGCCGTTCCCCTCAATAACAAGTATACCGTTTTGGATACTGTTGAGGGGGACGACTTGCCAGGGGTAAGCCATGGGGTACAGGTCTCTGGCACAGAGTCTGTCCCTGTTGCTCAGAAGGGAAGGGGGGAGAGGAGGAGAGCATTAGTCATTGGGGACTCCATAGTTAGGGGGACAGATAGGAGATTCTGCGGGAATGAGAGAGACTCGCGGTTGGTGTGTTGCCTCCAAGGTGCCAGGGTCCGTGATGTCTCGGATCGTGTTTTAGGAATCCTTAAGGGGGAGGGGGAGCAGCCCCAAGTCGTGGTCCACGTAGGCACCAACGACATAAGTAGGAAAAGGGACGGAGATGTAAGGCAGAAATTCAAGGAGCTAGGGTGGAAGCTTAGAGTTAGAACAAACAGAGTTGCTATCTCTGGTTTGTTACCCATGCCACGTGCTAGCGAGGCGAGGAATAGGGAGAGAGAACAGTTGAACACGTGACTACAGGGATGGTGCAGGAGGGAGGGATTCAGATACCTGGATAATTGGAGCTCATTCTGGGGTAGGTGGGACCTCTACAAATGGGATGGTCTGGACCTGAACCAGAGGGGTACCAATATCCTGGGGGGGAAATTTGCGAATGCTCTTCGGGAGGGTTTAAAGTAATTCAGCTGGGGGATGGGAACCTGACTTGTAGCTCCAGTGTACAGGAAGTTGAGAGTAGTGAGGTCATGAATAAGGTTTCAAGGTCGCAGGAGTGTACCGGCAGGCAGGAAGGTGGTTTGAAGTGTGTCTACTTCAACGCCAGGAGCATCCGGAATAAGGTGGGTGAACTTGTAGCATGGGTTGGTACCTGGGACTTTGATGTTGTGGCCATTTCGGAGACATGGATAGAGCAGGGACAGGAATGGTTGTTGCAGGTTCCGGGGTTTAGATGTTTCAGTAAGATCAGGGAAGGTGGTAAAAGAGGGGGAGGTGTGGCATTGTTAGTCAAGGACAGTATTACGGTGGTAGAAAGGACGTTTGATGAGGACTCGTCTACTGAGGCAGTATGGGCTGAGGTTAGAAACAGGAAAGGAGAGGTCACCCTGCTGGGAGTTTTCTACAGGTGTCCGAATAGTTCCAGAGATGTAGAGGAAAGGATAGCAAAGATGATTCTGGATAGGAGCGAAAGGAACAGGGTAGTTGTTATGGGGGACTTTAACTTTCCAAGTATTGACTGGAAACGCTATAGTTCAAGTACTTTAGATGGGTCAGTTTTTGTCCAATGTGTGCAGGAGGGTTTCCTGACACAGTAGGCCAACAAGAGGCGATGCCACATTGGATTTGGTAGTGGGTAATGAACCAGGCCAGGTGTTAGATTTGGAGGTAGGTGAGCTCTTTGGTGATAGTGACCACAATTCGGTTACGTTTACTTCAGCGATGGAAAGGGATAGGTATATACTTCAGGGCAAGAGTTATAGCTGGGGGAAAGGCAATTATGAGGCGATTAGGCAAGACTTAGGATGCATAGGATGGGGAAGGAAACTGCAGGGGCTGGGCACAATTGGAATGTGGAGCTTGTTCAAGGAACAGCTACTACGTGTCCTTGATAAGTATGTACCCGTCAGGCAGGGAGGAAGTGGTCGAGCGAGGGAACCGTGGTTTACTAAAGAAGTTGAATCTCTTGTCAAGAGGAAGAAGGAGGCTTATGTAAAGATGAGGCGCGAAAACTCAGTTAGGGCGCTTGAGAGTTACAAGTTAGCCAGGAAGGACCTAAAGAGAGAGCTAAGAAGAGCCAGGAGGGGACATGAGAAGTCTTTGGTAGGTAGGATCAAGGAAAACCCTAAAGCTTTCTATAGGTATGTAAGAAATAAAAGAATGACTAGAGTAAGATTAGGGCTAGTCAAGGACAGTAGTGGGAAGTTGTGCGTGGAGTCCAAAGAGATAGGAGAGGCGCTAAATGAGTATTTTTCATCAGTATTCACACATGAAAAAGACAATGTTGTCGAGGAGAATACTGAGATACAGGCTATTAGACTAGACGGGGTTGAGGTTCATAAGGAGGTGTTAGCAATCCTGGAAAGTCTGAGAATAGATAAGTCCCCTGGGACGGATGGGATCTATCCTAGGATTCTCTGGGAAGCTAGGGCAGAGATTGCAGAGCCTTTGGCTTTGATCTTTATGTCGTCATAGTGCCAGAAGACTGGAGGAAAGCAAATGTTGTCCCCTTGTTCAAGAAGGGGAGTAGAGATAACCCTGGTAATTATAGACCACTGAGCCTTACTTCGGATGTGGGTAAAGTGTTGGAAAGGATTATAAGAGATAGGATTTATAATCATCTAGAAAGGAATAATTTGATTAGGGATAGTCAACACAGTTTTGTGAAGGGTAGGTTGTGCCTCACAAACCTTACTGAGTTCTTTGAGAAGGTGACTAAACCGGTGGATGAGGGTAAAGCTGTTGGTATGGTGTATATGGATTTCAGTAAAGCGTTTGATAAGGTTCCCCACGGTAGGCTACTGCAGAAAATTTGGAGGCATGGGATTGAGGGTGATTTAGTGGTTTGGATCAGAAATTGGCTAGCTGTAAGAAGACAGAGGGTGGTCGTTGATGGGAGATGTTCATCCTGGAGTTCACTTACTAGTGGTGTACCGCAAGGATCTGTTTTGGGACCACTGCTGTTTGTCATTTTTATAAATGACCTGGATGAGGGCGTAGAAGGATGGGTTAGTAAATTTGCAGATGACACTAAAGTCGGTGGAGTTGTGGATAGTGCGGAAGGATGTTGCAGGTTACAGAGGGACATAGATAAGCTGCAGAGCTGGGCTGAGACGTGGCAAATGGAGTTTAATGCGGAAAAGTGTGAGGTGATTCACTTTGGAAGGAGTAACAGGAATACAGAGTACAGGGCTAATGGTAAGATTCTTGGTAGTGTGGATGAGCAGAGAGATCTTGGTGTCCATGTGCATAGATCCCTGAAAGTTGCCACCCAGGTTGATAGGGCTGTTAAGAAGGTGTACGGTGTGTTAGGTTTTATTGGTAGAGGGATTGAGTTTCAGAGCCGTGAGGTCATGTTGCAGCTGTACAAAACTCTGGTGCAGCCACACTTGGAGTATTGCGTACAGTTCTGGTCACCGCATTATGAGAAGGATGTGGAAGCATTGGAAAGGGTGCAGAGGAGATTTACCAGGATGTTGCCTGGTATGGAGGCAAGGTCTTATGAGGAAAGGCTGAGGGACTCGAGGCTGTTTTCGTTAGAGAGAAGAAAGTTAAGAGGTGACTTAATAGAGACATACAAGATGATCAGAGGATTAGATAGGGTGGACAGTGAGAGCCCTTTTTCCTCGGATGGTGATGGCTAGCACGAGGGGACATAGCTTTAAATTGAGGGGTGATAGATATAGGACAGATGTCAGAGGTAGATTCTTTACTCAGAGAGTAGTAAGGGCATGGAATGCCTTGCCTGCAGCAGTTGTAGACTTGCCAACTTTAAGGGCATTTAAATGGTCGTTGGATAAACATATGGATGATAATGGAATAGTGTAGGTTAGGTGGGCTTCAGATTGGTTTCACAGGTCGGCGCAACATCGAGGGCCGAAGGGCCTGTACTGCGCTGTAATGTTCTATGTTCTGAGATAACCTTCTTAGTTGTACACGACACCACCAATTTTGGTGTCTTCTGCAAACTTCCTAACCATACCTACTACGTTCACATCCAAGTTATTTATATAAATGACAAAAAGCGGTGGACCCAGCACCGATCCTTGCGGCCCAACGCTGCTCACAGGCCTCCAGTCTGAAAGGAACAACCACTTTCTATCACCTACCTTCAAGCCAGTTCTGTATCCATTTGGCTAGTTCTCCCTATATTCCACGTGATCTAACTTTGCTCACCAGTCTAATTTACAGAACCTTGTCAAACTTCTTACTGATGTCCATATAGATCATGTCCATTGTTCTGCCTTCATCAATCCTCTTTACTACTTCCTTAAAAAATTCAATTAAGTTAGTGAGACATGATTTCCCATGCATAAAGCCATCTTGCGCTGTTTGGTGGTGCCACTATGGGCATGGTCATGGGCACTGCCATAAGGAAATGTCACCTGCTCAAGAGCAGCAGGGCCCAAGGAGCCCATGGTATTGGATCGGACTCATATTGAAGCAACTCTTTGCTAGAAGGTAACCAAAGTAAATAACGGCAGTCACTGTCAGTACGACGGCCTATAGTTAAATGATTGGTGGTCATAGTCTTAGAGAGAGTTTTGGAGGGGTGGTGGTGCTTAGTGGCAGAGACAGAAGGATCAGAGGTTCAGAACAGGACCAGCAGATCTATCATGCAGGAATGATGTGAATGGTGCCTTAGTCATTTCATTTTTCATTGTTGCAGACATTCAGCAGGCTTGTTCCTTCAAGTACAGTTAGCACTACCTGGTTTGGGATGAACAGTGGGATTGTGCAGCAGGAGCTAGTCACTGTCTTTGATAATGCAAGAGGACCCAGCTTCAAGCATGGGCACAGGCTGCCTGCTGACCCATTAGACAGGGTGGCACTCTTCCAGTCAGAAGTGTAATTCTGCTATTTGTCCATCACTTTGAGCACCTGAAAAACAGCAACAATGCAGCGCAATTTTTAGGTCATCCCCTTTTGAATGAGACTACAAACTGAGACTTTATCAGCCCTCCCAATGAGAAGTAAACCAATCTATGGTGCTACGTATTGTTACAAATGATGTGTTCGTTTAATGGCTGCCACACATTGAATCAAAGGCACTTACAGCAGAGGTAGAGATCATATGACTACAGCAAGCTATCTAGAAAGCTAAAGGTACAATTTCTCCAAACACCCAATTTCCCAAACTCCAAATTTCCTCGTCAACATTTAGCATTCAACCAATATTTCAAAAAAAATTAACAGGTTATCCATTTCACTGTTGAGCCCTCGCTGTGTGCAAACTGGTTGCCGTGTTCTCCTATATTACAACACTGACACAAGTTCAAAAGTAGTTGACTGGCTGTGAACTCAATTTGACACCTACATAGGACATTGAGAGTGCCAGATAGATACAACTCTTTTAATTGTTGAGAAAATGTATTCTGTTCAAGTTGGCTGTCAGCTTTTTGGCCCCTAATTGCGGAAAGGTTATTGAAGCCAATTCTCCTCAACAAATCATCGGCATGATACAGTAATAATGAGACAGTTGAAAGACTATGACTGCATGTGCCAGAGCTGAGTTAATGGGAGATCTAATAGAAGTGTTAACAGAGTGCGAAACAGCTAAGAGTAGAAGCTTATTTCTGCAGATTGATAAATTTGCAGACACTTTTGGAAATAAAATTGGAGGCACGGGGATTAACAGAACTCATTTCATGCTAAGGTTTGTCATACCACTTCATGCAATGACTGCAAATGACAATTGAAGTTTAGCAGAACATTTAAACTTCAAACTGTTAAAGAAGAAAATCATTCCAAGTGTACTGGGGAAGAGGACTGGTATAGAATCAGGGTTGGTAGCACTGATATAGACCTAGCAACAGCATAAATATGCTTCACGAAATGGCTTTCTGCACTAACATTTTTATCATTTCAGAGCTTGGAATATGACATGTGATTCATAATCAACATCAAAGTGCTCAATACAATATGTGCTGTAAATTTTCCCTTTTGGATTTCCTTGATTGGAAAAAGTAACCTTAAACAGTAACAATAACTTAACTAATTCTGCTGCCACAGACAAATGTTGCTAGAAATTAAAGAGCGTACAGACATCTCCTATGAGATGTTTGACAAGCAATATTATGCTATGTAAATTACATATCCATTCTAGGTAGTTTGAGGATAATAAAATAGAACACAATTTGCATGTATCAGCACAAAGGCATGTAGTTGTTAATATATCTCTTAATATGTGTGCCTAGAAGGGTTCAGTGGAACAGTCAAAATTCACCAGGTTAGCAAACGAAGAGTCATGAAGTAACACTATCTTGGTCCTTAAGTCTTAATTTGCCAAATATTACAGCTTATTATTAAAAGTGATATGGGCACAGTAATATTAAAAATTACCTTATGTAAATAGTAAGGATGACAACAATCGGATTAGCATTTCCAAAAACAAATAACATTTGGCAAACATTGTTACAGATTGTATAATTCATAATTGTATAAAGAAATACACTGCTCGCATGTATCACGTCCACCAAAAAGACAGCAGCTATTAAACTTAGACAGGAGCTAGGGATGCTGTCACTTTAAGTAAAGCCCAAGTAAAACGACAAAAAATAGCATTGTACAGATCCTCGATTTTCTAAAGACAAGACCACTGCAAGGATCACAGCAATACATTAGAAAATGTGCAAGCTTGGGAAGAAAGGGCCATTCAGCCCCTCTTGTCTGTTCCATCACTCAATTAGGTTACCGCTGATCTCCAAACATATGAAAATTTCATAACTGGCAATGTTTTTATTTCATTCAATTGAGCAAGTTTTGCAAGTAGGGATAAAATTAAGAGCAGTGACAGTTGCTATCCAACAGGACAAAGTAATGAGTAATTTACATATAGTCTTGTGCAGAGCCATGGAGGGACAAAAACATTGTTGAGGTTGGTTGGCTTGCCGAGCAGGTTTGTTGTTCCGCAGACATTTCGTTACCGTGCTTGGTAACAACAACTTGCTGAACAACAAACCAGCTCGGCGAGCTAACCAGCCTCAACACTGACAACCCGAGCTACAGATCTACTCCAAAACCTTGGGACAAAAACATTGATAGGCCCAATTCCCAATCAGCAGGGAAAGCTAGCAAAGAGACTGCAGGCTGGGAGTACTTCAGTTTTTTTTGGGGGGGGACGCGGAGTTCGTGGTGGCAGATGTGCTGCTTGGAGGCCTGAGTGATCATACATTAGCAGGGCTGGTGTTGGAAGGGCTTTGGACCAGAAGCTGATCAGAAGGGTGGAAGGGATGTCAAATCACAGATAGTACAATTATCTCTTCGATGTAAACATACTAATGACACAACAAAAATTGACAGACCAATCATATAGGTTATTTATTCAACAAGGAGGCTATAAATGTGCATTCAATCTCAACTGCCACTGTTTGCAGTCAGAGGACTAATACATCAAATTATGTTGAGGTGGAAGTAATTCACGGCAATTTAAGATATACTCACTTAAATGATACATGCACCCTCTTATTACAGCAGCAATGAAGAGTGGAGAGGCTGGTACAAAATCATAGAATCCCTCTATGGAAGCAGGCCATTCAGCCCGTCGAGTCCACTCTGCCCCTCCATACCATCCCAGCCGGATCCACCCCCCACCCCTGTAATCCTGCATTTCCCATGGCTAATCCATGTGGCCTGCACAGCCCTGGACACTATGGGCAGTTTAGCATGGCCAATTCAGCTAACCTGCACATCTTCGGACTGTGGGAGGAAACCGGAGCACCTGGAGGAAACCCATGCAGATACAGGGAGAATCTGCAAACTCCACACAGATAGTTGCCCAAGGTTGGAATCGAAGCTGGGTTCCCAGCACTGTGAGGCAGCAGTGCTCACCATTGAGCCACTGTACCGCCCTCAACCACAGTCAAATCGGGAATGAGAACATCACTTTACCCCTTGTTTTCTTTTAGCTCCTGAGTTTCCCATGAGGCTGGTCAGAGTCAAATGTGAAACAGTAGATCAAGCTGAGATTGTCGATCCATTGCCTGGCAGCCAACTGATTGCCTGTGGCCTGACCCTTGCTCCATTAAAATTCAAAATGCACAGTCTAAAGATGGACTGTGATCAATTCTTCACACTATAGCCTCATTTTTGACCCGAACTGTTAACACTGTTTCTCTTGGTTTAGTTGCTGCCAGCCTTGTTGAGTTTTCCAAAATTTTCTGTTTTCATCTCATAGCCTAACCTTACCCTCACACTCTTTACACAAGGCTCACACCCATATCACTCAGTTCAAACACACTGTCAGCTATTCAACCATGGCAACCACATCATCCAAACACATAACACCACAAACTGATACATCTTCCACTCTCCTGTGGGGCAGGGTGGTGCAGATGTGGAGATAGCAGGAGGGCACTTTCCCAAACTGCAGTTAATGTCAACATATTTCTTTCCTCCACCAATATCAATCTATCCTTTGTTTCTTTCTTCTCTTGGACCAAGCAAGTGAAATTTGGCCAACTAGTGTTACAAGGGGAACAGATGGATGAGAAAGACAGCCAACATGAAGAAATGATGTTAAGCAAACTCACTTGTGGAAACAGCCACGATACTGAATCTCTGTGCTGTTTTGAACAAAACTTTGAGGTTGCATCTGCACATGATGTCTCACTAGCCATGAGTGGACCAGAGAAAGGAAATCCAGGTGCTAGTTCCCGAGGGGCAAGGTTGCTTACAAATTATGCTTCAGGGAACTCAGGCAAGGATTTTGACATGCCAGCTGATAGAAGGATGCTGATGGCTACGCACCATGAGACATTTGATGCATATTGCACAACTACCAGAAAGCCTACATGCAATAACAAGGTGACTGGAAGAAGACGGCATCAATTTTACAGGATTTTGCACAGAGCTTACAGCACATCTTTTCTAATACAGATCTGCAACCACCTCAACCACCACATTAGTGGATTCAAACATGATGCAATGTTTGTTGGCTAATGTCACAACTTCCACGGCAGCTGCTGGAAAGCTGAAATAAAAACAAAAACAAGAAGCTGCTGGAAACTCGCAGCACGTCAGGCAGCATCTATAGAGAGAAACAGGTGTAACTTTCATCAGAGCTGGAGAAATCATTAATTTGAAATATTAACCCTTTGTCTTCAAGGATAACAAACTTTTGTCATTGCCACACAGGTCATTTGGGACTCCGGTGACAGACTTTGTTACTGGGGCAGAGAAGGAAACTTGACTGCAGAGATTAGCACATGCGATTCTGGGAAAGATGGGCACTCAGTTTTGAAATTGTCTCTCACAGGTAAAACTAGACTATGTTCTGTGTCTTCCATTATAGTGCACTATGAACTGACACAACGAGAGTACCCAAATTCATATCCATTCAGCCGAGGGTATCATACATTGGAGTTCTCGTACCTAGAACAGCTACTCTGCTGCTTTTGTAGAAATCTCTGATTTCACTGTAATGTTCCTTAATTTGATTTTCAAAATGTCAAGTATGGTAACCAATTACTTCCAACCAAAGATGGAATGAAAACCAACATCACAAGTTCCAGAAAAGGAGGTAAAGAATATCTGTAACCTGTAGTTAGCTTGGTCACAAGTTGAATGTAGATACTAGATGCTAAAGAAAAATGTCATATTTGCATAAGCAGTCTTCCACATTCTTACTGAGAAAATTCCAACAATAAAGCATTCAAATAAATTCCTGAGCTGAATTGAGGAATTCCAAAAATTGGGCTGTTGTTCAATTAAGAAAAGCTGTAAATATATGTACTCAACTTCACTGGCAGCTTTGAAAGGGTTCTGACTTTCTCTCATGGTTGACCTCCCTTCAAAAAATAGTTTATATGTCAACTTAAATGGCTGGTTATAAAATACATTCTGGATAAATGAAGAAACAATTTTCTAATTTAAAGCACAGTCAGGATAATAATTAGTTTATGCACAGATTGAACACCTGCAACAGTCAGTTCACGAGTAAGCCACTTACATCCTTCTGAATTTACCATGGAGAAAGAAATGAAGGTTAGGAAACTTGGAAAATAAATATTCATGTCTTGAAAACAGTTCACATTACAGAAGTAGTAGTGCTGGAGGTCTTAGAAAACGTAGAGGTGGATAAATCTCTGGACCTGATCAAGTGTATCCCGGGACATTGTGCAAAGTTAGAGAAGAAATTGTGGGGCCCCAAGCAAAGATATTTGTTATCATCTACAACCATGGGTGAGGAGCCGGAGGACTAGAGGGTGGCTAATATGTGCTTTTATTCAAGAAAGGCTGTAAGGAGAAGCTTGGGAGTCTGACATCAGCGGTGGGTAAGTTGTTGGAGATGATTCTGAAAGATCGAATTTAAATGCATTTGGAGGGGCAAGGACTGATTAAGGATAGTCAGCATATCTTTCTGCAAGGGAAATCATGTCTCACAAACTTGATGGAGCTTTTTGAGGATGTAACCAAAAAAGATTAATTAGGCCAGAGCGATAGATGTTGTGTACATGGACTTCAGTAAAACTTTTGACAAGATTCTGCATGGTAGACTAATTGGTAAAGTTAGATCACATGGGATTCAGGGAGTGCTTGCCAATTAGACATAAAATTGGCTTAATGCTAGGAGACAGAGGGTGGTGGTGGAGGGTTGTTTTTCAGGCTGGAGGCCTGTGACCAGCAGTGCTCCGCAGGGATGGGTACTGGGTCCACTTCTGTTTGTCATTTATATAATGAATTTGGATGAGAATTTAGTAGACATGGTTAGTAAGTTTGCAGAAGACACCAAAATTGGTTGTATCGTGGACACTGAAGTTGGTTATCTAAGATTACAAAGAGATCGTGATCAATTGGATCAAAGGGCTGAGGACTGGCAGACAGAGTTTAACTTGGATAAATGCGAAGTAATGCATTTTGGTAAAACAAACAAGGGCAGGGCTTATACAATTAAAGGCAGGGCCCTGGGCAGTGTTGTCGAACAGTGAGACCTAGATAAGTAATTCTGTGAAATTTGTGTCACAGATGATTAAGAAGGCATTTAGCACACTTGCTTTCATTGCTCAGACCTTCGGGTATAGGAGTTGAGATGTCATGTTGAGGGTTGTACAGGGCATTGGTGAGGTCTCTTCTGGAGTACGGTGGACAGTTCTTGTTGCCTGACTATAGGGAAGATACTATTAAATTGGACAGGGTTCAGAAATGATTTGCTAGGAATTTGCCGGGAACAGAAGGTTTGAGTTATAAAGTCATTTGGGGTTCATGAAGTGGTACATTTGATCAACTTATTCTCAAACTATTCCTTCAACCACCACCATACTATTTTAGAAAGTTTTATTCAGGAATGGTAGCAGTCAAATGTTTTATAATATTTTTACATACGAGGAAGGCTTGTTGTTGCACGCTGCTTTAGAATTGAAAGTGAAGAAAAGGCAGTTCCAGTTGATGATACCTTCAGAATACATATTTGCATCTCTCCTGCTGTACTGTAAGCATGTACAACCAATTTCAGAATCTGCAGGCAACCGGAAAGGCAACCAGAAAACTACCGAAAAGTGACAGTG
Organism: Ginglymostoma cirratum; assembly: GCA_024137785.1. NCBI lineage: Eukaryota > Metazoa > Chordata > Chondrichthyes > Orectolobiformes > Ginglymostomatidae > Ginglymostoma > Ginglymostoma cirratum. The sequence goes on along the minus strand of JAHRHZ010000283.1, from coordinate 17,590,285 downwards.
CACTGCAGCAAACAACTGAGGCAGCAGTTTGTTCGATCGATTTCACCGCTCTTGGTTTCCCTATGCTATGCAAGTGGCTGCCAGTATTACTTCAATCATCACCAGTCACTTCCATTTGCAATAATTCTGCAACCGACTGGATTGGCAACAGCAGTGCTGCTTTTGGTGTTCCAGTGATACTGGAGGGCCTGAAAGAGCTAAACATGATTTGCTGCCTGTAATTAAATTCTTAAAACTGATTTATAAAAAAAGGTGTCCACATGCTGTGAAACTTTTCAAAACTCTACAGTAAGCATCCAGCTCCAGCAATTGTTACATTACTATGTGTTAAACAGTTGGCTATACGTAAAGTTTTACATCTACATCTGCCTTGACAGCAGCAAGTTGTTTTACTTTTATATTGTTCATTTTGATGTAAATGTAAATGATGATGCATCACAGAGCCATAAAGTTAACACTTTCAGAAAAGTTACTTAATAAGAAGAAAAACGATATTAGGAAGATCATTCAGTCTGCTCTCGGGACGCTCCAATAGATCGCTGGAGTATGAAAGCTCAGAAGCAGGCCTTTATTCTTTCAATAGGAAAGCCATGCAGATTAAATAATTAAGGCAAAAAATGGAGATGGAAGACAATGAAGAACCCTATTTAATTGTTGCAATCAAGGACTTATTTCACTGCATCTATTGACCATTATTTGCCTCTACATGTCAAATCATCCCTACCCATCTCAGTGGAGAATTACTGAAAAAGGTCACAAATTATAACATTGCAGCTCCTATCATATTCTAACACATTTCTTTCATTTACTCATGTGTGTTCTGCCTAAAGGGAGGTCCTTAGCTCACTGCTGATGCTCCTGAGCTATTTTCTTAGTTGTCTCTATCAGCAGTGATTTGCCAATTGACTTCCATTCTCAGGGGCAAAGAAAGGAGGCAGGTCGTAAGTCTACCTATGCCAGAAAGGAATCAACCACATGCTGTTGCCATTAATCTGAACCATATGCTAATCATCTGGATAATCGAATTATCCAGCTCCCATTCTCATACAGTGATAGCACAATTCCTGTTATCGGTCTCAACAAATAACCAACACTTTTAAACAAGAATTATTTTATTTATAATTATTAGAAATTGCAAAATGAAAGAAGTCAGGAGTTGCCAAGATTCAGTATCCATTTCAGTCACCTCAAAGTATCTGTGCAAAATACTTGATGGTGATGGAAATTATACATATATGCTATGAATCATCCTTGTATTACAGAGGGTTCAAAGACACAATATCGAAAATTGTACATAACATTGTAAATGTGACCTAAAATGATCTACTTCAGCCTGCACTGAAGCGCCCTCTGGATTCAATCCAGCATTATTAACCTTCTAATGTAGCTTCACACTGACTATACTTGCCATGGATGATTATCACTCCTATTTTTACCTTGCCAACACTTCATTGTCCTTGCTCCAACACGAACATCCTTTTATTTTTCTGTATTAAAACACAGTGTCCATTCTATTGCATATGAACTTACTTGGACCCGATTCCCTTCAATTATCATAAGTACTACTTAAATTTATTCCTTGCAAAACAGGTGGCTTCTGTCAATATACGAAACAAGGCATTTGTCATCTACAGAATAAAACATGTACTGATGCATGCCATGTGTGCACTGTAATCAAAGACCTCTACAGACTTATTTTGCATTCTTTCAGTAAGTAGGTTTATGATAAATGCCTAGACATTTTGCTGTGTGCTTGCAAGCCTGGGTACTCGTTTTTCCATCATTTGTTTCATTTCATAAGACTGATCATTTGTTTTTGTCTTCGGCCAATACAGTGGTCCTTGCCCAAGGTTCTAGTTCAATTTTTGCAGATTCCCAATCATCCTGGAAAAGATCACGCAGCTAAGGATTCATTGTCAAATTGCATATTTCACAGCATGACTCACAACTTAATTTCCCATATACTTTTGACCATGTCGATAACACAATTCAGAAGCGCAATGGAGTACTGTCCACTTATCTGGATGAGTACAGCTATGACAACACTCAGCAAGCTCAACACCAAAGCAGGCCACTTGATTGACTTCTCATCCACTACCTCTGCCTGTGCGCACTATGGCTCCAGCGTGTACCATCTATCACCAAGAGCAAGAGAAACACCAACATCCACGAGTTCAGCCCTAAATCATACACCATCCTCACTTGGAAAAATATCAGTCGTTTCTCAGTCAAAAACCTGGAACTCGCTTCCCAACAAGATTCAGTACATACTTCCTCCCCAGTGACTGTAGCAGTTGAAGCTGGTGAGGCAATGGCATTTCCTCAAGAGCAATACATAGTGGCCTCACCAGTGACCTTCAGGCCCCATGGACAAATAAAAGATTCATCATAACTGTCCATTCTTTGACACTTTATTCACCATTCCTACAATCCAGTATCCCTCTTTCCACTGCTGTAAGGTGGTGCCAGCCTGAGTTTCTATTCTGGGTTAGGACAACCATTCTGACGATGGTGCACCTTCCCTCATCAACCTCAATTTGTCTGCATCTGCAGATTCAGTCGACCTCTTCGTCTCCTCTCAGGCACTGCATTCTTGTTTTCCAAGGTTGACAGTGTTTCTCCCATAATAGCTTCTTCTTCTATAAGCCTCAGTTGCACACGGAAGATTCTTAGATCATGTTACATGGTAATCCCCCACCCAATCTACCAAGACTCCAACTTCTATCATAAAACCATTGTCTAATCACCTACCCTCCTCCAACACCACTGTCTTTACCATCTTCCTTCAATTTTCCCAAGTGATTCCTGTCCCATTTGTGATCTTTAATTCTGTCCTCAAATCTGTCCATGGTCTCTCCTCTTCTTACCTAATCAACCTCCACCAGCTCTTCTACTTCTCAAACACAACCTGCTCTTCCCATGCTAAGCATCGCCTTCTTCCACTGTTACGATGTGGATGCGCCTTCAACAAATTTTCGCTCAGCAAGCCAGGGCTTCCCACTTAAATGCCCTCTTTCATTTACGCACATCTCACCTTTTCACCAATACCTTCGAGCTCATCCCCAAATCTGGCTTACATGCACGTTGGGCGTTTTGCTGTGATATGAATGCATACTTTGTAAATGAAGCACATTAGGACAACCCAAGGGTGATTTTAAGGAGCTCTCATACTTTAAGAATATACTCATACCTATTATTCAATAAGTTCTAACTTTTGGCTCCTTAACTTAATACGGTTCACTTCAGGCTCTCTACAATATCTTCCAACTTTGTTACTATTGAATATTGCTCAATCCCAAAATATATTTGTACTTGCACCATTTCCATTTGGGTGCACATTAAAAAAAACAGAATTTTGCCACAGCAAAGTGTAAAGTTCTTTTAACAATGATGAACTGCTGTTTGATTAACAGCTGTTTTTTTTCAGTCAGGCAGGAGTATAGAGACAGTCTGCTGGCTGGGTTCCATAGATTTTACACAGCTTTTCTCATTTTTTTTTGTTGTTAAATAGAAACCCAGTGTGAATTTGTCCTTCTGTTTGCACATGCATTCATCCTCAGCTATTTGAGCTGCTACGAAATACAGAAATCTCCTTTGAAACCACGAATTAGAGTCGGTGTCTAATTAAAAATTTCTGAAGCACATTGCAGCAAATGGAGATGCCAATGGAATGATCATGAAACCTAAGTTGTTGAAGAATCTACAACCTCAAGAACCTAATACAACAACACAGGAAAAAGGAGCAGACCAAACATCCTGTCATGCCTGTTCTGTCATTCAATTCATGGCTGATGTTTCCTCCAGTCCTCAACTCTACTTTCCCACCTACTCGGCGTACCCTTCCAAAAATTTAATTATTCCCCCATTTTAAATGTAGTCAATGATGGAGCATCCATATTAGAAGCAAATTCCAAAGACTCGCATCCTTTAAGTGAAGTCATTTCTCCTCATCACAGTCCTAAATGATCCTGGCCTCGTCCTGAACTAAGCCCCATATGTTTTAGATGCCCCAGTCAGCAGAAAGAACTCTCTCAGCAACTACCTTACCAAAAATCAACAGCAGCTACATTCTACCAACCGAATTTGAATAATTAAGTGTGCCTATTCTCACTCCTTCCACAAATCCCAACAACCATTCCAAGCTCCATCTTCAGTTTAAGATTTCAGCACTTTTAGATCACTTACTTCCCCAGCCATTTGTCCAAATGGACTTTGGGAGGCAGATTGGATTCCATCAAGATGGAGCTCTTGGGAGAGTAGGTCAATTGTGCAAGACTTGGTCAGAGAGAAAAAAACCGCATAAAACCCCTCATAAAAATTATCCTATATTAAAACCTCAAGTTTTTTCGGGGGAGTTTCCAAGTAACAAATACATATTGTTATTCCCTTCTCTACAACTAGATCAATACTAACCACTATCAATTTAATGATTCTTTTTCAAATATGAAAAAGAATACTACTTCTTATCAACCTTGCCAGAATACTTTCTAGAATATAAGTTAGGTCTGAAGGAAACATTTGTTGCTAACCCTTTTTAACTTGTATATATATCAAATACAATACAATTGTACCCGGCTGCTGCAAGGAAAAAATACTGTTCTTTGCTGACCATACAGTATTTTACAAACCCTATCGCATTTACCACTGGTGCTGCCTTTGACTCAAGAGTGGTATTCGATCCTGAGACAGAAGGTCGCGGGATCAAGTTCTGCTGTGGAAACTTGGCCTCGTATTTCAGATGGACATTTCAGTATGGTACTGAAGGAGAAGATGTACCGCCATGTATGCGTGGCACAGATACTGTCTTTTAGTTGAAACATGATACCAAATTTATGAAATGAGAAAGACAGAAATACTTTCTGATATCTGATGTCCTGGCTAACATTCACTTCTCAATAACACCAATAACAAATAGTCTGGATATTATTCAGTGCTGTTTGTAGACTGTTACTGTGTGAGGAGAAATGGCATAACTTAAAGGATTTGCTTCTAATATGGACGCTCCATCACTGCCTACATTTAAGATGGGATATTAGATTTCTGGATGGGCTAAGCTGAGGAGGTAGGAAAGTAGAGTTGAAGAAGTTGAAGGAAAGGTCAGCCATGTAGGCATGACAGGGCATACAGTCTGTTCCTAGTATTTCTTCTGTTCTTGTATTAAGGCCTTGAGGTTGTAGATTCTTCTCAATATTTACTTTAATTTATAACTATGGCTGCACTTCAACAATATCTTGATGACTACAACCTGCTTTGGAATGTCCTGAGGTCCTCAAAGACATGACATAAATGTGAATTCTCTCTTTTTAAATACAGTTGCTTCCCATCATCAGGTTGCTGATTGCTTTCCTCGAGCGTGACTATGTCCTCCTCCTCAGCAATACGCTCAAACCAAATTTCAAGATGCTATTCTATACACACGTGCTATCCCGTTCAAAAATGAGCAGAGATTAAGTAAGTTAAAGAGAATATGACAAGCTTCTTTGTTTTAATGTTAAAGCATTTAGAACTTGAGACTGAATAGGCAGAAGCCAGAAAATGCTAATCTTCTCCCTTGCACCACAACGTACCAGATAGGGGAAGAAGGCCAGCATTAATGTACAAATACGGTAATTAATGAGAAAGGGATTGCTCAAATCAAACTTAAGGCTTAATTTTTTTTATGCTGACAAATGGTGCAGGTTCTTCCTATTACATTCAGTTTAGTCAATTAATGTGTATTTCTATGAGCTATGCTTGTAAACAATTCTAGAATACGTTAACTACAGGCACGAATATTTATAGTTTGTATCTAACTATTGTTTGTTGAAATAAATACAGAAAGCCAGCAAAAGTGCATTATTTATCTTCAAACATGCTGTATAGCATCAACGTAACAGTGGAATTTACCAGTTAAAGCAGTGTCATTCACAGAAAATTTTAAACAGTTAATGAAATGGGGTTCAGAGGGAAGCAAAACCAATTATTGTAGCATTCATCAATTCAAGGTGAATTTCTATTGAATAGCTGATGATTTGATACCAATTGTATTTGAATTAAGAACAGTGGCAACAAGAATTAGATGTGAAAAAGGTCACCGATTTAAGGTGAATGAGTGCAAAGCACTTTTTGTTTCATTTTATCCCAATCTAACAATTTTTGTGGTTTACAATCAACTTATAATTAGAGCAATAGGACCAAGGAATGTGCGGATTAATTCTGCTGTTTTAATAAGTACAACAGGAGTTCTGACAATTAATTTCAGGAAAATCAGAAATAGATGCCCGAAAACAAGGGAAAGCAATAAACTAGCAACCTTGTGCGAATTAGTTCCTTTTAAAGTAATTTTCTATGCCCTCTTAAATTCAGTCCATTATCCTTTCAACAAAAAAAAACAGAAACACGGTGACAACTAGCAAGAACAACTCTGGAACATAGGAAAGAGACACAGAAATAAGCAATTCAGCCCCTCAGGCCTGTTCTACAATTTGTTTAGATCACTAGTGAACTTTAATATCATTTTCAATGCTGATCGAGAACCCACAGTCCTCTGGAGTACAGAATTCTACAGATTCACTACACAGTGAGTGAATAAATTCCTCCTCGCCTTAGTCCTTAATGGCCTGCACCTTATTTTGAGACTGTATCCTTTTGGTCATCATATAGGAATGCACCATGTCTCTACAAAATGTAACCTCATTGAAGCAGAGAGCAGAAACTCTCATGGTGAAAAATTACAGACACAAATCTGCATGCTACAAAGATGGGAAGAGAGGCTGGGAGAAATGATCCTCAGCTGATTTTCAAATACATTTTTGTATTTACCCAAGCACCACTTGAAATTTAATGTCAATCATGCATTCTAGCTCCGCCAATGCATATTTCAGAAAAAAAAACTCCTTTTCCATTCCTTAAGGCAGTGAAACAATTTCAGGGAAACCATAAATAGCTATGAAATGCTATGATTCACGATTTGTCAATACCACCTTTTGTCTCTAAAGTATTAGAAATACAACACCATACCAAGTAACATGTATTTATATGGTATCTAACAGTTTATAAAACATCCCAAGTAATCTTCCTGCTAAGCTATACAAGGTGTATGGTCATACAGCAGCTGCAAAGATACCATGTAAGCCTTGTTATACAAAAAATAATTTCGGTGCATGGCTGTGCATTGAAAAAAACTACAGGTCGCAAGCAATAACTACATTTTAAAGTAAACTTTCATCTCAAGATATGTCAGAGGAATGTCACAATGTAAAACTGAATAGTGAGCCACATCAGGCAACGTTAGAGCAGATGGCCACAAGTTTGGATCATCCTGGCGGAAGCAAGACAGGTACAGTAGCACAGGTATTTAGGGAGAGATTTCCAGAGCTTAGACTCTGAACAACTGAAGGCAAAGGCACTATTAGGTGAGCAATTAAAAGTAGTGATGTTCAAGACACTAGAATTAAATGAGTGTAGGTATCTTGGAGGTTCGAGTGGATGGGGATGACACAGATTGGAAAGAGCACAGTCATGATGTACTTGAAAAAAAAAAATGGTAATTTAAAATTCTGACTTATTGCTTGACTCGGGCCCAATGTAGGTTTGCAGGAACTGAGTGATTTGTGCAACTAAGGAGCCAGGCAGCAGAGTTTTGAATAACCTCAAGCTTACGGACAGTACAATGAGGGAGAATGAACTGGAGTATATTGAAACAGTCAAGCCTAGAGATAACAAATTCATGGATGAGGGCTTCAGCAGCAGATAAGTTGAAACAGTAAAACTTGGATGATGTTACAAAGTTGGAAAAAGGCAGCCTTAGCGATGGTGAAGGTAAGGAACAGTGCGGTTGAGCCTCATATAAATTCCAAGGAAGAGACATGGAGTTCGCGATAAAGGAAAGGAGTTAAGCCAGTTTGGAAACAACATCCACGTTCTTTCTAAAATTTGAATTGAGAAAATTTCGGCTCATGTCAAAAAGGAGTCTAATAACTTAATAGAAGTGGAGGAGCCAAGAGACATAGCGGTGTGTAGAGCAGAGTGTCATCAATGTAGATAAGAAAATGAACACTGTCTCATTATGTCACTGAGCAGCAGCATGTAGTTGAGAAATAGAAGGGGTTTTAACCAGCAATTATGTCCCTATTGACGGGGCCAATTACCAATATCAGACTTTATTTTGTTCTCCTCGTAAAATCCGGTCTGTTGATAATTCTGCCAGTGCCAAAGTTCTCGATAAGCTTTGAGACCATGTGGCCCAGATGACACACGGGGTGCCCCTTTTAAGGTGCACAACTACACGCAATAATTTAAAAGTAATGAAAATAAAATCAGAGGGCGTTGCGCATTACCGTCCTCAAATGTCTAACAACTTATGGTGGAAAAACTCATTTACTTTACTCGTACTACTACAATTTTAATGGCTCTGTTTCAGTCTGTAGTGGACATGTCGCAGGATGACAGGCATGAGAAATGAGAGAAATCACCTTAATACAGCAAGAATAACTTTTGAGTTGGAACAAGATAGAGGGTGCTTAACTTTACATCTAAGTGACTGAGTGTTTCATGCTTGTACTCTATCCCCAGAAAAAAAATTATATTTCTCAGCACAAACATCACCTATTTCACAGAGAATATGGGTACGACCAGCTTTTATAGCACTCTCTGTTGTAAATATATTCCCATTTAAAAATCATCAAAAAAATGTTAATTACATTTAGCAATTTTCAATGTTGAATGCGGACTTGTAAGTATATTTGGAAAATAACAATGAAACATTACATTTTGAGTATTTGATCTAATACAATGTTAACAAATTTCAAATAACTACAGCATTGTGCTGCTTTGCTGCACTCTTAATTAAAAGTATGAATTTTTTATTTCTTGCATATTAATATTTCATGACAAGTTTTAAAATGTGCTGCACACATCTGACTCGGGAGGCTTCCCTGAGTCAGACTTTGAAATAGAGTTTTCTGAAGCAGCTGGCGTTGGGAAATGCATCTTTTACTTAAAAATAATGAAGCTTGGGTGGTCATAATGCCAAGGTACGGTTCCCTAACCCTCAGCTGCAACATTAAGGAAAGCAGCAGGAAAACACAACCTGAAATGCTTCCCAAACATTCACTAGAAGAAATAGCAGAACTGGCCGGCAACACATTACTCACATTTCGCTACTGAGAATTTTCTCTATTAAGCAATTCATCACTCTTTCCTTTACTGCAGTAAACACAACAAGATTCTAGATACTAGATAGTCTTTTTTTTGGATGACTGCTCTGATCAATCAAGTATGCTCTTTAGTGGTTACGTGAGGAACTCCAGTTCGGCAAAGTATTATTCAAGTGAATGTTTTCATCCATGTTGATGACTGTATATATACAGTTAGCCACTGTCATTGAAGTGAATCATGCCATTGCAGATGCAACAGGAAGATTGTGACCAAAGATTCCAACAGGGAGGTACAAATAAATGCGGCATGTAAAGGCTCTCTACGATGTTCTCAACTGAAACACCTTCTCACATTGGGATTTGGAATAGACTATGACGTGCACTTGTCATGAAATTCAGGTTGATTTGAGGATAAGTTATTCTACAAGAAGCCAAGTATATATTGGAGCACCCAAACACATATCTAAGTACATTTTTCTTCATACACCCTTAAGGAGGCCCACTTGTTAATTCTGGAATGAGGATGACTCATATTTACCTCATTCTAGGGGACTATGGGTTAAAGCTATGGAACTCTGGGCATTGCAGCCTGAGATCTCTAGGTCAGAGAGCCTGGAGGTGAGGGTTTGGAGATCTCAGTAATTGAAAAGGGAAGTGAGATTCAACCTTGAGGCTGAGGAGACTGATTGGACTTTGGAGCAGGAGTCACTAGAGATCAGGAATCTCCAGGAACCATTACGAACAACAATCAGGATGACGGTTAAATGTGGAATAAAGAGGAGCATTCCCTGATATTATAGGCTTTCTGTAGGGTTGTTCATGTGTGCAGTCAGTGATGGTGCTGGCTGCCTCAGGACAAATCAGCCTTGAAGCAGATGTGAGGTCTCTTATTTGCACCAAAGGTTAACAGATACCTGCTGTTTATCCTTACCAGGAAAGGTGGGCACACACTTCCTGCACACCAAATTAGGAATTTCAGAGGTAATGTTTCATCTGAAAACTCTGTTATGTTTCCCAACTTGGAGGCCTCTGTCTTTTACTTGTATCATCTCATGGTGGCATTGACAATAGCAAGATGGTTTGTGATCACAACCATTGGGATTCTCTTTTAAACTTCGCCTTGAACCTTTGACTTTTCTCAAACATTCTGAGCAATCCAAAGGACAGTGACATATGAAAATAGTTTAAGGAAACTATCTGAGATAACAAGGTGTAGAGCTGGATGAACACAGCAGGCCAAGCAGGATCAGAGGAGCAGGAAAGCTGATGTTTCAGCCCTAGACCCTTCTTCAGAAACTATCCATCTGTTGCTTTTAATGAAAATATGTGTTTTGAAAAAGGGGACAGCCAATAATTTTTGCAAGTCACGTTATCTCATCGAAGGTGTTTATGAAGAAACTTTTGTGGCCTTCCCAAATAGTTGGTATCATGCTGATTAGTGACCACGGTCCAGTCAGCTCTCTTTTGCAAAGATATGCTTGTTTTTAAGCCTCAGCTCTCCGTTCCAATCTCCAAGTCAATTATCAACAGGCTAATTAACAACAGCCACCACTTTAGGGCAAAAGATCAAAAACTTGGATTGTTAAAGAAACTTATTTTGGTTCAACAAATACGTTTAACTGGTATTCAACATTTCCCATGGTTTCCGTGCAGTTGTGAAGGGAATTCTTAAGCAGACTTGACGCGTTCTTTTGAACAAAGGAACATGACTAGGCCGATCAGTCCCTAAACCTACTCACATCCATTTTATTATTGTTAATCTGTAGCTCAACTCAATTCAACCATTATTTTTCCATGCCCTTGACCTAACAAAAGTCTGCCACAATTTGAGTCTCATAAATTTGAGCATCTACATTGTTTTGTGTTTGGCGTCTTCTAGATTTCCACAATCCTTTGAGTCAAAAAAGAATGCCTCCTGATTTCAGTACTAACGGATCTAGCTCTAATTATAGGATGGCATCCCCTTAGTCTGGATTCAGCCCCGCCAGTGGAAATATCTGCTCCGTATTAATTTTTTTAATCACTTTAAATGACTTGTTTTGATCAACTGTCCACTTTCCAAACTCAAAATCACACAAACCAAATCTAGACAACCTTTTTAATTTAACCTGCCCTTCTCCTCCTCCCACTCCAAAGTCAAAATATATTTTTTCATGTGCATAATGAACTAATAAGTATAGAAACCAGAATGCAGCATTAGAAAGAAAACAGGATAATTGAAGACGTGAGAAAGATAGGTAACAAGGAACAGCAATGTAAATAAAAGCTCATTATTGCAGATATTGGAATTCTGGAATAAAAACAAAGTTCTCGATATAGTCAACAGGTCTGACAGTACCTGTTGAGGGAGAAACGGGTAGTATTTTTAACTGATTATGAGTTGAATACAAGAAATACTACGGATTAGGTGGATCAGATGAAGAGGGTCATAAAGGAGCTCTAAATCGGTTTACAGTGAAGAACGTAAATACATGAAGTCTGGCTGTGGTGAGCAAGCATCTGTCACCCATCTCCTTCCAAAATGGGCCTATGCAAAGAAGGTCTCAAAAGAAATGCAGTGGTACAAAGGAGCAAGTGTACAAAGTTATGAGGAGAAAAATAAAGTAGATTTGGAGGTAAGAAGCAGGAGACATTGACGGGATTTGAGAAAAAACAATTTCACTCAGAGCATGGTGGGGATCTGGAACTCACTGCCTAAAAGGATGGCAGAGGCAGGAACCAGCAAGAGATTTAAGATGTATTTAGACGAGTACTTGAAACACCATGGCATATAAGGCTATGGCCCAGGTGCTGGAAAATGGGATTAGAAAGATGCCTGATAACTGGCACAGACATAATGGGCTGAAGGGCCTTTTTCTGTCCTGTAAAAGCTCTACGATTCTATTCCAGCAGTTTTGTGAATAAGGAATCTCAGGACTGTTTTCCCAGGGATGCACAACAAGACAAACATCAACTACTACAGACATGGATAATGTTGAGAACTTCAGCATGTCTGGCAGCATCTGTGAAAAGAGAAACAATTAACACTCTGAATCCTGCATGACTTTCTACAGAACTTGGTAACTTTTGAAGAAAAGACATGGTGGGCCAAAGGGCCTGCTCCTGTGCTGTACTGTTCTATGTTTTAAGATTCATAGCAGATTTGAATTGTTAACTCTGTTTTTCTCCACAGCATTCTGTCTGTTTATTTCAGGTTTCTAGCATCTGCTTTTAAACAACTACTACTGCTGGAGGACCATCAACTCAGGAAAGACAATTGACATATACAATGGTCTAGGACTATGTGTTAAAGGAATACACTAAAGCTTGGAGAAGCAGGTGTAAAGACATAACAGGGAAAAGCCATCATCTGGGGCCTTTCACCCAGACGACACCAGGGTCTGGAAACTATACAGAATGTCTTGGGCTGTAAGCTTGGCATGGACATATAGTTATCACATGCAGTGAGAAACCTTAAAGTGCAACATACTGTTTGGAGAGAAGTTAAAATTTGTTGCAGTTTGTGATTTCCTGTTTGAAATGTTTTGAAAACAATTTTACAACTCTTACGAATCAAGTATATTTCTGAAAACAAAGTGAGATTTCTACTAAAATAAATCAAGAGTAAACACATCACTCAAGTAAGTAACAGTGGGGATGGGGGAAATGGAAGATTAAAGTTGTTGAATTGTGAAATTAAAAGATTGATGTTCAACAAAAAGTGCAGAGAGAATACCAGCTTGAGTTACCTTCATTTTTCAGAGCACTTTTCAGACAATTGTACTGAAAGATGACCCACCTAGACTTCCTTTCAGAAGACCTTTAATAAATATCATTCCAATCACCACAAAACATTTTCAAAACATGAATTCTACATACTGTACATGACCCAGTGCCACTTTTCCTGTGGAATAAATTAACAGACTGAACATAAAGGTTATGGCAAAAAAAATCTGCCGCTTTTAGCAAAATAAACAGTATCAATTTACAGATGAGTGGAAACAATTTTGAGGGTTAATCAAAACAAATTTACAGGTTTTTGTTCAATTATCAATGATTAGAATCAGAAAACCCCACAAGTCAATGGAAGCAGGTCATTTGGCCCATCAAGTCTGGAGTGACACTCTGAACAGCACCCCACTCAGACCCAACACCCTACCCTATCCCCGTAACCCTGCATTTCCCATGGCTAATCTACCAAGCCTGCATATCGCTGGACACTTCGAGTAATTTAGCATGGCCAATCCACTAACCTGTGGGTGACAACTAGAGGAAACCCACGCAGTCATGGGGAGAACATGCAAACTCCACACAGACCCAAGGCTGGAATCAAACTCTGGTCCCTAGCGCTATAAGGCAGCAGTGTTAACCACCACCCTAGGTACGTTGTAAAGGCAGAGTTAAAATACAGATCAATCATGATCTAATAGGATGGTGAAACAGGTTTGAGAGGCTAAATGTTCTACTCTTCTTCCTGTATGACTATTAAAAGATATAAAAACAATTTGTTAAATTGGAAAGCACACACAGGTATCATGTTTCGATTATATGACATTCTTGCTTAATCCATTAAGTTTTGAAAAATAAGACTCAAACTTGGAGGAGACTCATTCCCTTGTTCTTCAAAAAAGTGCCATGCTTTGCGCCATAAAGTGCAGCAGCATTTAGCATACGTAGTCTGTGATGTCGTGATTTGAAGTCTGCTCCTTTATGGCTTAATTAATAGGGAAGTCATTTTCCTTCAGGAAAATGATCTCTACTATGAAAACATTCCCTACAGAATCCAGTTGTTTCGGGAGTCCTGAGAGAATCTGCTGCATTAAGCAACACTGACACTAAATGGCAACAGTAAAATACAAGTCACTGTTACCCAATTCACCATTGCTATCTTTATGCAGTCCAAGAACATTGATGGCTCTACGTTCAACCAGATCGTCTTCCTCAAGAGAGGACTGGCAAAGTTTTGTCCTACCTAAATAGTAAATAAGCCTAAATAACATAACAATGTTTATCCGGTTTTATTTTCAGCGCGCCAAACTATTTGCTTTCTCTTACATCTTATTTCCAAGGTTTGTACATTTTTGGAATCAGCATGTTCCACACAACATGTTGAGAGCATTTTGTGTGAAATTCACACAATAAAATTAGATTAAACCCAAGCTAAGCAGTGACAGCTTGATTCTTTTTCACCTCATTCCATTAACAGTGAGTAATAAATTCCGCAACAAATGGGAAATAATTTCATAAATAGTTTTAAGAATTTTCTGACTGCCTGTGCATCATCAGCAGCATCAAGTAGTTAGAAACAACATGCACCTTTTGTTGAAACCAAGGTCTAGAATTTACTGGGGTAAATAACGATGAGGTTACGTCACAGACATTATTAGTAAGTAGACTGCCCTGCAATTTATGGTAAGGAAGAGGTACACCATAGATTTCAAATCACCACACATTGCCAGGTGATTAGCCTCACAGCACCATCAGCCTTCAGAAAATGAGACTTCACCCTCGACCTTCTGTTGGTGTCGAGAAACAGCTGCACTTGCACAATAAACATGAATTGTACTTGCCACAGAAAATTAGGGCTGGTGCCTGACAGCTTTTGGATTCTTTTAACAATAAGATTTATGTTCCAGCAATGGTCATATGAGTAATTAACATCTAGAATGAGAGTGTGGTGGAAGCAGGTTCAACTGCGGTATCCAAAAGTTGCTCTTAACAGGCTTTACATGTCAATACTGAATGTAAGGTAGCTGGAAAGGGTTCTTGTGGTAGAGTGGTAGCATCCCCACCTCTGAGCTAGAAGGCCCGGGTTCAAGTCCCACCTGCTCTAGGGGTGTGTAATAACATCTCTGAATGGGTTGATTAGAAAGTATCCGAAAGGAAAATGGATCATCATCTGAAAGGAAAAGATCTGCGGGGCTACAGAGAAAACGCTGGAGAGCGACACTCGGTGTAATGCTCTTATCATGTGCCAGCATGGTCACAAGAGGCTGAGGGCCTCTTCTTGTCCTGCAGTTATGCTATTAATTCTATGATTTTGCATAACCTCTTCAGTTCAGAAAGGAAACAACTAAAGCTGTGAAGTCTCACTCCAGCAGTTATTAAATTATCCCCAGGAGAAATTTGAATGCAACATCTTCACTATATATCTCCTTTCTTTCTCTCTCTCAATCCTACCTTTCATTCTTTTCTATTCCTTTCCCTGCATGATTTAACTCTAATTTACTCTTTTTCCTGCATAACTCTTCTGTTTCTCTTCTCGCCTCAAAGTTAATTGGCTAAGAAGATGAGGGGTGGAAAAAAACCTTGTTAAAGTATTTGGACTTAGAAAGGATTGGAGGGCAGAGGAAAGTTGCAACACAGTAGCACTCAGGCAAGGAATTTCAGAGTAAGGAGTCTAGGCAGATGAAGCCACTGACGACAATAATTTGATCCAAGGGGTGTGGAATGCATAAAAAGCCAAAGTCAAAGGAGAACACAGCTCCAAGATGGGGAGGCAGGACTGGAAAATACATTTAGATTAGAAAGAGCAACATCAAAAAGACTTAAACACAAGGAGGTGCACAAGTAAGTAGACCTTAGATCGTACAGTCACTATGAACAGGAGGAGGTCAACCGGCCAATTGAGTCTATAATAGCTATTTGTGGAGCAATCCTGTTCCCTATCCCCCTCGCAAGTTAATTTCCTTCAAATTCCCTGCTCCAAGGACAACTCCAGCTTCTCCAACTTAACCCTGTAGCTACATTTCCTAATCCCTGGAACCATCTGAGCAAATCCCCTTTGAACCATTCCATCTTGGTGTGCAATTGAATGTATCGCAACAATCTGTACAGTTTGATTTTGGCTGAGTCAATAGCATGGGAGGAGAACCAAATGGTAGCTAGAATACAATAACTCTGAGATCAAGACCAATCACTTCACTCACCTCGATAATTGGTTGAAGTGAATTATAGCTCTCATTTGTCAAACTGTTTGTCCAACACCCAAGATGCTAGACAAGCAATCTGACAACACATAATGGGAGGGTTTGACTGAATTAGAACCAGACATTCTCAGCAGACATGGGGAAGCTGACACCACATCTGCAATCACATTGGTAAGATTACAAAGATGAGTGGGACAAGCATCTATTCTTGGAGGGTGACTTGTGTGAAAAATCAGATCTCCTTGCAGATGACCAACTAATTTACTGCTGCAACATTACAGAGGCCAAGAAAGGAATTCAAAGCTCAACCAGCAATATATACAAAAGCTATTTGCTGTAATCTTACAATTACTCCAGTCAAGAGAATAAGCGAGATAAAAGTACTGCAAATGTTACACAAAAAAATGTCTGTTGTGGGTTTAACTGAACATATAGCAGCTCCGACTACAAAATTTAACTGGTCTAGTTTTTATCATATTAAGTTGCCTATTCATCGAATGTTAGAATTCTGTAACATTGTGCATGTTTGTGGCCCTGATTAAAAAATCCTAATAAATCTATACCCTAAGAAGTTTTCACAACTTCCACAAGTTGTAATGCTCACTAGCTGACCTGAAGGATTGTTTACTCATTACTTTTTCATCATCTTACAAGGGTGGGCTTCCAACAAGCAGAATTTAAGAAAAACTCTTAAAGTACAGGGTCCTGGAGCTCATATGGACTTTTTTTCATTAAAATCAAATCAAATTAAATTTTAAGAAAAGCACAGTCTCATAATCTAAAAGATCAAATAGTGAAGTGTGGAACTGGTGCCAATCTTTCTATACTTTTACAAGTGTTATTTGTACTGAGATACATACTCAAAACATGCATCTCCTAAGCCACCAGCCAATGAAGAAGCCTGTTCCTATTGACAGGAGCAAAAATGAATGCCCAGTTAATGTCCACCAACTGCATACAATTAAATACAATAAATATACAATTCACACGTACATCTGAATTTTACTGCTCTGAACAAAACGTCAATGTTACAGACTAAACTAAATATAAACATGGTGGCAGTCAGACAAAACTTATCAAGAACCATAGAATTCTGTCTTCCGACAGACTTCAGGTAGACATCTTACAAGTGTCACAAAGCATTATGTAATTCCAAACTCAACACTGTTCAAACAAAAATTCTGGAATGCCTCAAGGTAATGCACGACAAATTTTCCCTGAAAATTTCACCACACATTTTATCAAAAGCACAGAAGAAAAACCTGGATTTAGCAATCATTCTGATGTTGATTTATAATAGATCAAGAGATGGAAGAAAGTCATGTCATAGCCCAAAGAAAATGTTCAAAGAAACCAATGAAGTGACCTCTAAAATGATAAACTAATTGCCTTCATTCAATGCACCGGTTAAACTTCAATAAAGCAGAATTTATTACAAATCCTCTGCCAATAGGCCTCATATCCTCTGCAACAGAATAAGATAACCTTACCGGAACATACAAGATACTGAGAAGCGACTTGATTGAGGATTATAAGATTGAGAGGGGCATAGACATAGTGGATAGAAAGTAGCTGTTCCTCTTGGTTAAAGGGTCAATAACAGCGAGGTGTAATTTTAAGGTGAGGCAGGAGGTTTAGAGGGGACATAAGGAAAAGGTTTTTCACCCACAGGGTGTCAGGAATTTGGAATTCATTACCTGGGACGGTAGTTGAGGCAGAAAGCCTCACAACCTTTAAAAAGTACTTGGTTGAGTGCTTAAAATGTTGCAACATTCAAAGCTATGGGCCAAGTGCTTGAAAGTGAAACTAGGCCGAGAGTAGTTTTTGTCAGTACAGACTTGAAGGGCCAAAGGGCCTCCTCTGTATTGTACGATTCTAAGATGTTTCCTCTTGTGGGGGAACCCATTAATAGTGGGCAGATAAAGGATCTCCAATTTAAGATGGAGATGAAAAGGAATGTTGAGGAACACACTGCCTCGAAAGGCAATGGAGGCAGGATCACTGAAAACTTTTTTTTGAGTTGGAGGTAGATTGACTCTTGTTGGGAAAGAAATTATCAGAAGGAGATTGGAATTTGGAAATCAAAAGGCAAATAGATCAGCCATGATTTTCTTGAATGGAAGAGCAAGGTCGAGGGACCAAATAGCAGACTTCTGCACCGAACTGTATTAATATTCACATGAAATTCTTCTCCCAAAGGTCATTAGTTTTGGAATGCTCCTCCAGAGAGCAGTGGGGGCTGAGTGATTGAACGTATATTCAAGTTCAATAGATTTTTGATGAACGAGTGCTAAAGGGGTCAGGCAAAAGGTACTGTTAAGGCCACAAACAACCATAGTCTCAATGGAAAGCTGAGCAGGCTCATTGGCCCAAATTGCCAACTCCTACATTCTTTTTCAGCAAACAAAGCTCATAGTATATGGTTTCTGAAAACCATTTTCTTCTGTTATCAACAACAATAACTTGCATTTAGATTATTCCTTTAACACAGTCAAAACGTTTAAAAAAATGTTTGAGGCTTCTTTGGAAATATCACTTACTATTTCAATCAATAACTTTGGTTCACTTCAACAGTTTTCAGCAAACATTTGATTTCTGGCCATAAAATATCAAGCTCAGAGTAGAATGGATCCTGAAAGATTCGGCCCAAAAAATGTGGAACTCATGCATCTTTCAAACAAAAAAACACTTCTCACCAACGGACATTGGAATTATGAGTACCTTCAAGGATTTATATTGAATGATTTTGGCAACGTTTAGACTTGCTGCTAATGAAACCAAGACCGAATTCTAGATTAGGTTTTTTTGCATGTCGTATATTCCATTTCAGAACTGAAACAGACCAAAATATCAAATCGGGATAGAAGCTAAAACCTTACTATGGTACAATTGAAAAAAATATTGTTTTTCTTCTTGAAAATGTAAATTCTCAACAGCTAGAATTTGTTTACAAAACACTACCAGGGAAATTGTGTACATATTGCTATATACACTGTCAGAGCAGTCAAAATTATACATTAGAGGAATCTGACGGCATTTAAAAAGAAACATGAATGAGATGAGCTATGAGCAAAGCCATAGCCAAAAGCTTCAGTTTTATTTAAAAATAATATAATTCCATTCACCTTTAAAATTCTCTCCCATCATTACCCAAACAAGGCAGCAAGATTCTCTCAGCTGTATCTATCTAATTAATTATTGAATAGCACAAACATCCCATTCTGTGACTAATCATATTGATCAACTCATCGATTGATTGGCCAAAATCCACAGGCCACACTTGGTTTACATATCCGGCAGGTAGAAAATAAACATATTCTGTAATTACTGGTCCACTCTAGTCTTTGTTATCAAACACCTATGCTCTACAATAAGCATTTTAAGAGGAAAGTTTTGACAATCTTAAAGTAAAATTATTCACTCATCTTTTTCTTTAAACACTAGTCAGTACAATTTTTTGACCTCTCTGCCTATAAATTCTGTACCTATGGCTTCTCTTCACTTCACCTGACGAAGAAGCAGCACTCTGAAAGCTTATGATTTCAAATAAACCTGTTGGACTACAACCTAGTATCGTGTGACTTCTGACCCTGTCTTTGTTTCTTTCTCTTTCTTCACCAACCACAGATCATTCCGAGAAGTCTCCCTACACGAGGAGTCAGATAAACCAAGTTAAATTCATGCCTCCTGCAGTTCTGCTTTGGAAAACTGTTTTCTTTCAAAATATTGACCAGCACTGCCTAAAATTACTTGCACATTATACAGATTCATTTCTGAAACATGTAAAGCAGAAATGCATATTCATCATCTCCTTCTTCCAATAAGAAGTACTGGTGCAACCCTCATAATTCAAAAGTGTTCATTTGAATAATCTGATGAATAAAATGTTTGGATCATTTAAGTCCCACTATGCTGGGTGTTTTTTTTAAGACATTTTATGCAGCTGGGCTCATACAATAGCTCTACATTTTTAGATTGAAAGCTGATGTGATTCAACTCCAAACCAGGGCTTGAACTCCACTGGGCTGACACTCCAGGGCAGTGAGCAGGAAATAGCTGCAAAGCCCGAGGTGCCTGCGTTTAGGCTGAGATGTTAACAGGCAGAATGGATCTCAATTCAACAGGACATTAAAAAATCTGCAGCGGTATTTGCTATTCTCATGGAGTTGCAACCCACATTTCTTGTTATTCCAGCAAATTACAATGATTAACTGGTCACTCATTGTATGTAATTTGTGTGGCACTAACGGCGCAGTAGAGATACTGTGCTACATGCTTAATAGAGGTTGCTACATTCTTAAAATTGATTGTGTTTTGAAAATATATGAGCCTGGTGTTACATAATCTAAACCCTACTTTATTTCCTCAATTACCTGATTACTGATCTTTATTATAAATATTTAAACACAGAAAATGTAACATGAAACTTCACCTTTGCCTAGAAAGCACGTGACTATCAAGTTACAACCTGTTGATTATCATTTCCATCATTTAATACAACTGTTACAGATTTTATTGCAGAATTAAAAATGCTGAATTTTGCATTAATATTTGAGTATGAAGTTGTTCTTTGGGTATCTTTCAGAGTCCATCCTCGACCAAAACTATTTTCAAGAATCTTTAAAGATCACTCTTTTGCAAGGAGGCGTTTAGGGTCAAAAACAAATGCTGGAGATCACAGTGGTCACACAGTATCCATAGAGAGAGCAAGCTAACATATCCAGTCAAGACGACTCTTCATCAGCTCCAACATTTAGGGTCTACCTGGGATCAGCAGTCCCTCAACATTGGTGTAACTCTGGGGAAATCCCTGCCCTCTGCCCAGAGTTTCAGTGTGTGGCAATTACAATGGCCAGTTCACAGCCTCAAATATCACACAACAGGCTGCATCACTTCAACATAGATTTTACACTTTATACAAATCAAGTGATGGACAGAGCGAAAGTATTCCACTGAACAAGGGTTTTGTAATGCCTTTGCAAATCATCAAACATTTCTCAGTGGTAAACCTTATTTTTCATATTTTCCTACTCACAATGTAGGGGCTGAATGACAGTTAATTGTTAAGCCAGTAGTTAACAGTAGGTTTTCCTTCAGAGATAGTAGGAACTGCAGATGCTGGAGAATCTGAGATAACAAGGTGTAGAGCTGGATGAACACAGCAGGCCAAGCAGCATCAGAGGAGCAGGAAGGCTGACATTTTGGGCCTAGACCCGGGTCTAGGCCCGAAACATCAGTCTTCCTGCTCGGCCTGCTGCGTTCATCCAGCTCTACACCTTGTTAACTATAGTAGGTTTTCCTTTACTGCTTTCAATTATATTATTCTTGTTATGGTTTATTATTATACAGGTCAGTCTGCATATAGAGTCACCTCCATTCTACAAGAAAGGACAGGCAATTTCCAAACTCTGCTTTCTGGGTCAGATTGCAAACTAAAGGCTCACCCTACAACAAGATGCTCCAACAGATCGACATTAAGCTGTTTTCTAATACCATTCCAAAATTGCAAATGAACAGATAATCTAACAAATCAAACACAACCTTTCATTACTTAGTGAAAATGCAAGAAATCTTCCAGCTTTGCAAAAGTTGTAATTGTCTTGAACTAAAATTATCAGCATATCATTATTAATTTAATTTACTGAAGCTCTCCATCTAAATGGATGCAACACTATTTCAAAAACTATCTCAGCACAATTTACAAGAACTAACAGACAGTGGGAGAGCCCAACAGAAACATTTCAGAGAGCTATTTTTAAAAGGATTTTCCTGAAATGGAAAATATTTAATCTCAGATTTAGCTAGGCATATTTAGCTTTCTATTTTAATCTGCTCCATTCAAGATATTTGAAGCTGTTGAACTTGACTAAATGTTGAAATGTTGCAGAACTGCAGAATGAAAAACAAAAAAAATTTGCATTATCCAGCCCTGGACCAATTTGAATGCTCTGTCAATTGAAACTTCTGCTAATCACCCCCCACCCATCCCTCTTCCACACCAGGCATCACTGTTACTATATAAAATTCCAATGTTGTCAGTTTGAAGTGATTATAAAAGAAACATCTGACAGCTGAACTATACTTTCTTCTGTATTAGTAGCTGAAAGTGTTCAAGGTAGCAAGGCTCCTAGCCTCTCCAAGTTGTAGTCTGTGTGTCAACGCACATTTTTATTTGATCCCTATTACTATGAACAACAATGAGTTTAAAAACAGACAATTTTGATTTACCAATATCACCCACTCCCAACACGTAATGGATCGTACAAATTTTACTGTCGTATGATTCTACAGGGCTTTGGAACTCTTCAACCTCCACATAAGAGCAAATGCGTGGTCGTGAAATTTTATTGAAAATGTGTAATAAAATTTCCAAAAGGAAAATCAACTAACGAAATAGACTAAAGTGTTACATATATAAACAGGGTTATAATCACAATATTTCATCTATTTTTTGGGCAAATGTTTGTTTTGGCTCTCTTGTACTGGTTGAAGAGATATTCATGCCAGTTACTAGTTCTTGGACCCCCATTTGTCAGCATCAATATATACAGCAAAATAGTTTTCTCTAACTTGCTACAACACAACTTAGTATCATCCTTGAGAGGGTATCCCTTACTATATGAATGTGCAACCTACATTTTCCTCAAATATCCTACAGGCTCTGTGCAACAGAACCACTTTAATCTTACAGGCCTTCGTTAATTAGAATCCGGGAAGGTGCGGGCAACACATCAGAGCAATCAAATAACTTGAGCAATCTTCCAACCAACAAAAGGAGAAGAGTATGGGTTTTAGCCAAGTTTCAATCCAGATACCAGGAGCAGGATATTCCCCATAGGCTTCAGAACCCTGCTTTCATGCTCAAACGGGGTACAAGATGGGGCTTCAGAAGGCCACATTGTGTGGCAAACACTTCTCATCTATGGTTTCCTCGGAATTTGGCAAAGAATTGAGGTCAGCATACAGGTTCTCAAAGCCAGAGGAGTAACAGCTGGCTCTCCATCATGAAGAAGTAGCAACATGGATGGTGGAGAGAGGGTATCATAAGATGGAGGCATCATATCATTAACATTTAATAAGAAAATTAATTTAAATAAAATAACGTTAATCTCTGGCCCATCACCTCTCCCAAGGGGTGCCAGGGGATGCACTTGAAGCCACCCTATTTGTAAAACAAGTCCGCGACTACGATACCCCTCGAACTGACCTCCAAGAAAGTCAAGTGGCACACATAACACGGTCGGGTAGCTTGTTCCATCCCATCCGCCCCAAATCCAGGAAAACAGTCCAGAGAGGGAATCACAAATCCTGACAGTGCAGAAAGTAGCCGTTGATTCATCGAGCCTACACCGACCCTCCAAAGACCATGCCATCCAGACCCAGACCCCTCATTGTATCCCCATAACCCTGCATTTATCCTGGCTAATCCACCTTGCCTGCGTATCCCTGGACATGACGGAGCAAATTAGCATGGCCTACCCACCTAGCCTGCGCATCTTTGGACTGTGGGAGGAAACCAAATCACCCGGAGGAAACCCACTCAGACACGGGGAGAATGTGCAAACTCATCCAAGCTGGAATTGAACCCAGATCTCTGGGTTTGTGAGGCAGCAGTGCTAACCACCAAGCCACCATGCCGCCTGCTTACTGTGTTAAAGCACCTGCTTAGTAAATAGAAGATCCTGAGCTCAATTCTCAGCAGGAATGGAGCTGGGAAGCTGGCAAGCCAAACAACAGCACAAATTTACCTGTCCACCAGCAGCCCCCGCTCCACGCCAACAGATTATGAGTCAAATAATTCAGCCCTAGAGATATAAAAGACAACTAAGGTTTTGGAGTAGATTTGTAGCTCTGGTTGTGGGTTTTGAGGTTGGTTGGCTCACCGAGCTGGTTTGTTGTTCCGCAGATATTTCGTTACCATGCTTGGTAACATCGTCAGTGCAGACTCTGATGAAGCGTCGGTGTGTTTTCCTGCCTGGCTTGAACACCAACTGACTACAAAAAGACACGACCAATACTCACTCATCTCAATCCACATGGATAAGGAGAACCACGACTTCGACTGGGACCACATCAAGATCCTGGGACAGGCTAGGCATAGACGAGCACGAGAATTCCTGGAAGCATGGCACTCCACGAAGTAGGCTATTAATAAACACATTGAGCTCGACCCCATATAAATTCCACTAAGGAGGAAACCCGGAAGTGAGGCAATCCATCGCAACGGACCCCAGAGTTTAAAAGCCAGGCGGGAAAACACACCGACGCTTCATCAGAGGCTGCACTGAGGATGTTACCAAGCACAGTAACGAAACGTCTGCGGAACAACCAATCAGCTCGGCGAGCCAACCAACCTCAATATAAAAGACCAATGTGCCATTTCATTCACGATTTCAACAAATATGATTCATGTGCCAGTGAAACAGTTTGTAAAAAAAGCTTCTGATGGATGTGCTCACATACAAAGAAGTAAATATTTAATTGGTTCTTGAAAAATTAAACTTTTCTTACCCACTACAAGCAAATAATGTTCTTCCTCCCTCAAATATCTCTCACACATGAATAATTTTGGAGAAGGGCATTCCAAGGAGAGTCAAGGTCAGCTCAGGATCATGTGACCGCTGCTCTCCCATCTATACACCATCACACTGAGCCAAAGTGCTCAACTGCTGATCTAGCATATAGGTTGGACATCATACGAAAATTAATGGCATGTTAATTACAGACATTGTTCTTAACATCTTGCTGGATTTACACATTAACTTTCCATTAAGCTCAATACAGCAAGTTAGGTTGGATGAGTAACAGTGTAAGCACCATTTTAACACTATGGAGCACCTTTTTAACACACGGTAATAATTTATGCAATGCTAATGAACCTCTCTGGTCCAAAAAGGGACCAATTGAAACAGCAAAATCTCATTCCTTCAGATGGCAAATTGCTAGAGATTCTTAAAATGTCAAATTCAAACTTATTAGTTTTCTTTCTTTTACTTCCGCCTCAAACTAATTTTTCTTTCTCTTTCTATACATAGGGTCACTCCAATATAACCATTCTAACCACCTTTCTATCTTGTTGTTCTCTAGTTCTTTTCCTCAATCCTGGAAGTCATGACTTAAAGAAATGCAATGTTCACAAACACACAAATGTAGGAACAACAGTCGGCCATTCAGCCCCTTCAGCTTGTTCCACCATTTAATGAGATCTTGCTGATCAGTAACCTAACTCCATATACCCGTTCTTGGCCTTTGGCCCATACACCTTAATACCTTTGCTGAACAAAAATCTATTTCAGATTTAACATTAACAACTGATCTGGCATCAGTGCCTTTTAATGGAAAAGTTCCAAACATGTACCAGCCTTAGTGTGTAGAAATGCTTCCCGACATCTCTGTTGCATGGTGTGGCCCCAATTTTTAGAACATGCCCCCTAGTTCTCGAATTCCCAACCAACGGAAGTAGTTTCTTTACCTACTCTGTCTTTTCATGTCAATATCTTGAAGACCTCAATCAGATCACCCCTTAACCTTCTAAATTCTAGAGAAAATAGGCCTAATCTATCCTCATAACTTAAAGTCTGAAGTCCAGTTTTCATTCATGTCAACCTATGTTGTGCTTTCTCCAAGGCCAATATATCCTTCCTAAGGTGTGGGCCCAGATTTGCTCACAGCACTCCAAGTGGGACTAACCAGGGTTTTGTATAACTGCAGTATAACTTCTACATCCGTATACTCCAGTCATCTAGATTAAAATGCTAGCATTCCATTAGCTTTCTTCATTATTTTCAGCCCCTGTAAAGGACATTTTGAAGATCTGTGCACCTGAACCACCAAGTTTCTTTGGACATCCGCTGTATTTAACTTCATACCATGTAGGAAATACCCTTGTATACCCTTTTTTAGTCTAAAATGAATAACCTCGCACTTGTTTACCAAGCTCGTAGATCAGCATTCAGCAAGTTATTGTACAAATAGACTTACAGAACAAGTAACATTTAATGAACACGACACTCTGCAAATGCTCCACTCCAGCAGGATCCATCCCCATTAACTATGTAATGGAGACACAGCACCTGAGGCATCTAAATCCAGACCTGCATGTTGAGTAAAAATTGAACCAGAGTATTATTCCTTGTAAACATCAACTTATGGCACAGTACATGTAGAGGCAATATTTGTCTAATTTATCACAAAAAAGTCCTGACATTTTATCATCCTCTCCTCCCTACAATTCCAAAATGTCTTTATTAGGCTCAAAAGTGAGGAGAATCTGAGGCTGCATTCTGATGGTGTCAGTGCACTAGATAGCTGCAGACAGCAATATAATACATTTTAGGGCTTGTAATGCTCTCACTCAACTAAGAAAGTGATAGGTCTGATAAGCCCCTAAATTTAAGGTTCAGGCAACCCAGTAGTATCAACTCCAATGAAAACATTGTTAGGACTTGCAACATAAAAATCCAGTTACAGAAACAACTTAAATTGATGTTTACAAGGAATTACTTTAATCATTTTTATGCAGATGTCATAAAATAATCCTAACAAGTCTGATTTCAAGTACAAAACTTTGAGTTGTGAGAAAACAAAATAGTGATTATAAACAAGTTCAAACATACTTAAACTGATCCCACCTGTGCTGTGACATTGGTAACATCTTGATAATTGTCCTTTTCAAAATGGTAGCAAATTGAACTTGCTGAATAGGTGGCTTTAATTCTGCCTGGAGCATTCTCAAACGAGTCAGCTGTGGGTTTTTTTTAAACTGTTCCTTGAATCAAAAATCAGGGAAGAATGATGTAATGGACACAGAGGCATACACCTGTCACAATGCAGTCAATTCTGCTATAATGTGATAGTTGCATTCCTGCCCAACATCACATTATAGAAAATCGTGCTATAGAAATAACAGGGCCCATGGGAAAAGTGGGGTTAGGGGCAGACCACCAAAAAATATCACTGAAAATCTCTCAAAAATCACTTAAAAGCATAACACAAAGGATAGCACAGTTTGAACACATGTTTAATTCATATCTAATAATGAAATAAAAGTAAGTTTAACAACTTACCTTGAAAAAATGTGAAGATGACTTGATGGGGGAGGAGGTTTTGAGGTTGCTTTGTTTTTTACTGGGGCTAAGGGTCGTTGTGGTCATCATCATCTTCAGGTGCAGATGTTGTTTCAGGGTTAGGGCGAAAATTAGTTAATCCAGAAGTGGACGGTCGTGGTTCATTGTCTTCTGACTGTTTCTTGGGGGTTGGCTTAAAAAAGGCATCCAGTTTTTGTTGCTTTGCCCTTGCTCTTCTTTCATGAAGAAGCAGTTCATAGGGGGCCAAATAACTGCTACCCTGCTGTGTTCTGCATTGTAATCATTATCCTCTTAGAGCTGCAACTACTTCTCAATTTCCCTCAGGATATAAGACAAAAAACAGATGTGGAAAGGTCTCGTGGTGCTGCATCGTGGACTTCTTCAGCTTCATCTCTAGCTTCCACCTCCCCCTCAGCAACAAGTTGTTGCAGATCAGCTGTAGAGAGGCCTCACAGTGGGACTCAAGCAGCTCTTCAACATTCTCACTATCCACTTCTTCAAATTTAACTTGCTCTGCAAGATCAACACAATGCTTTTTGATTCTTGGGAGTTACTCTGATGGATCAAAGCCTTTAAAATCTTGAAAAGAATCTGGGAGATGCTTCCACCAAGCTGCATGCAAGCAGTCCTTACTGACATCACCCGAGGCCTCCACAATAATGACAATTCCATTCTTGCTGTTAAAGCTCTTCCAAAATTGAAGAACACTGTCCTTATCCCCTTCAGTGCCTGCAATCATCCTCTTAAGTGTGCACCTTAAATAATAAGCTTTAGAAGTTGCTATTGAACCCTGGTCCATGGGTTGAAGGAGAGAGTTGCTGTTCAGGTGTAGAAATAGCACTTTCATGTTTTCAGAAAGCTCACCTATGGTGGAAGGATGGCTTGGTATTATCCAGGATGAGGAGGATCTTGAAATCCAATTTGTTTTTCTGTAATACTTTCTAAAAAGATCTTCAAAAACATCAACAACATGGTCAGAAAAAAAATGCCCAGTCATCCAACCTCTTTTGCTTGACCTAAAGTAGATGCCTAGAGTAGACTTAAGGTAACCTCTCAAGGCACGCAGCTTGGCAGAGTGATACACCACCATAGGTTTAAGCTTTAAGTCTCAACTGGCATTGGCACCCAGCAGCATAGTCATATGATCCTTTGCCAAATTAAAGCCTGGAGCGTGTGTTTCATTCATAGAAATGTAGGCTTTTGATGGCCTTCACTTCCAGTGTAAACCTGTCTCATCCAAATTGAAAATTTAATCAAAATTGTAGCCTTTTTCATCAATTTTTTTTTCACTATGGGAGGAAATGCCATCACATGCTCCTTGTCTGTACTGGCAGCTTCACCACATAACTTCACATTATAAAAAGTGTAGTGGTTCTTAAAACCAGCAAACCAGCCACTGCGAGCACTAAAGACAGGCACATCTGCAGGATTTTCAGCTTCTTTTGTTAGATCTTCATAAATTGATAAGGCTTTGTCTTTTATGGTGAGAAAGGTGGTCCCAGATCACTTTTTCAATTGATCTTCTGTCCACACACTTCGAAGCCATTCCATCTCCTGAAGTTTCTTTGTCTGTGACCTCACAGACTTGCTAGCACTCAGACTTGTTCCAGCAAGACAGCTTGCTTTAACCTTTACTGCATTGTCTCAAATGGTGCATAAAGGATACCTCTTTATTCCTGTTTCACAAACTTTATCACATGTTCCCTCATTACACTCAAAACACTTTATAACATCTAGCTTCTCTTCCAGTGTAATAGCCTTTCTTTTACATTCACTACCCACAATTTTGACACTAGTACGCTTCTTGTTAACATTCTCGTCACTTTGTCCTTACGTTTTTGTGAGTAACGTGCAGAGTTTGCAAGAAACAAATCACGGAGTACTGTACCTCTTGCAGAAAGTGCTTCATGACAAAGTCTGCGAAATCATCATGTCATGCTGGTGCGGACACCCGTTTGGTGTTAACACTGCACATATTCAGAACAAATCCTGCAAAATGATCATGTGATGCTGGCGCAGAGACTCTTTTGGTACTAACACTGAGCATGCTCAGGATAAAGCCTGCGAAACGATCATGTGATGTTGACACATACTCGTCCAATGGCACTGATGGAATCACATTGTAACCAACACAAGTTCACGTTTTAGAAACAGCATTCCCGTATTCGTCAGTCGTGTTATAGCCAATTTGAATTGTTGAAACACACGTTATGGCAGAACTGAGTGTACTGTATAGTGTGAAACAATATCAGTATTGAAGTGCAGTGGATCGCTTATCAAATAGATAGCTGTGTTGTTGGCTTTTAACATTAACATAGAAAACACTGTGATATTCGATGTTAATCCAAATGAAGAGTTCTTTATTGAAGAATAACAGGACTCCAGGGGAGCTTGTCATATTCCTTACCCACTGGGCAACACTGTACCAACGACTAGATCACACATTAGCTTACATAATTTCCTAAGAGGTACACTAAGTAATTTACACATTCAGCAGTATGTTAATCAGTGAGTAAAACTACATGTGTTACAGAATGTAATTACCACAAGCAGTTCAATACGTCTTGAATCAAACACAAGTGCATATTATACGATCCTCAATGCAGGCCTGGAAGAGGGGCGCACCAACAAAAGTGGAATTAAAATGCACCCTAATATATCATTATCTGTTTTAACAAACTTAACAATCCCAAGGCTCATGTGGCATGATAAAGCAGGAAGAATTTTGTTCTTAAACTTGCCCTCTGACTCTTTTCTACCATAATGGACGCATAATAGAGTACTGGACCACTGGTGATGTTTTGTTAGATTTCCAAGGACTTTTATCTGGAGCTAAATAATTCACTTTTAGCCATGACATTCATGAATTATTGACGCTTCTCACTTAGAAAACATGACAAGTAATGCACCACTGCCCGTCCATTATCCTGCGTCCTTGACTGTCATTTTCTAAGTTTCTGCCTGTGATATTTCAAAGTAATGCAAATATCCCACAGTTGAAAATATTGCTCAGAATATCAACCACCCACTGCAATAAAATTCCTTTACTGCAAAACAAAACGGTGACATTACCGATGTGAAACATTTTTACTTTTGTAATCCAAAACAAATACACTTACACTTCCAATGACCGTCAAACAGAGAAAAATACAACAGCATCTTAATGAACAAAATCTGTAGATTTACAATCTAGCACAAAGAAATGCACAAAATGTAAACTGGCATCAACAGCTGCAGGTGTGAAAAGCTGACACTTGTCTGTGACTGGAAGATAAATTCAAACAGCAATGGCCATACAGTGCCATAAATAACTCAAGCTTGACATTTGCTGGAATTCTTGGAGGAGGTAACCAGTAGGGCTGATTGGGAGAGCCGGTGGATATAGTTTATTTGGACTTTTAAAGGCTTTCAACTTAAGAGATTAACGTGTAAAATTAAAGCACGTGGAATTGGGGTTAGTGTATTGAGATGGCCATAAAATTAGTAGGCAGGCAGGAACCAAACAGCAGAAATAAATCAGTCTTTTTCTGAATGGCAGGCAGTGCCTAGTGGGGTACTGCAGGGATCAGTACCAGGACCCCAGCTATTCACAATATACGTTAACTTAGGTGAGGGAGCTAAATTTAATATCTCAAAATCTGCAGATGAAATAAAATTGGTGGAAGGGTGAGCTGTGAGGAGGATGCAGAGATATTGCAATGTGATTTGGACAGGCTGAGTGACTAGGCAAATGCACGGCAGATGCAGTATAACATGGATAAATCTGAGGTTATCAACATTGGTTGTAAAAATGGGAAAGTAGATTGGCTGTAAATTGAAAATGTTCAATGAGATCTAGGCATCCTTCTGCACCATTCTTTGAAAGTAAGCATGCAGGTGCAGCAGTCAGTAAAGAAGGCAAACTGTATGTCAGTGTTCATAGAGAGAGGTTTTGATTACAAGAACACAGATGCCTTTGTAATTATACAGGGGACATCTGGAATATCATTTTGTCTCCTGATCTGAGGAAAGTTCTTGCTATGGAGGGAGTGCAGCAAAGTTTGGCCAAATTAAGACTAGGAAAAATTTCTTCACCCAGAGAGTGGTGAGCCTGTGGAATTCACAAATACAGAAAGTGGTTGAGGCCAAAAGATTGTGCTTTTCAAGATGCAAGTAGGTATAGTTCTTGTGGCTAAAGGGATCAAGGGATGTGTGGGACGGCGGGATTAGGGTACTGAGCTCAATGATCAGCCATTATCATAATGAATGGTGGAGCATGCTTGAGAAGTCAAATGGCCTACTCCTTCTCCTTTCTTCTGTGTTTCTATGACAGTTTGGAGTTATAGTGATTTCCTTTCACAATTCTAAAGACTGCCTCAGTTTGGAACATTACTTGGGGAGTCAGTGGTAATGTTACTGGACTAGTAATCCACAATCCCAGGCTAACATTTTGGGGAATGTGGCTTCGAATGCAGATGACGAAATTTGAACTCGAGAGAAAATCTAGAGTAACAATATGCTAGCCCAATAGTAACTATGCAACATTGGTTTTAACAGCAGTCAACAATCTGATTCACTCACGCCCTTCCAAGAAGAAAATATGCAATCTTTACCAGGTCTGGCCTACATACGATTTGCACAATGTGGGTAATGCTTAACTGCCTTCTGGGCAATTCAGGATGGCAATAAATTCTGATTTAGCCAGTGACACCCACAGCAAATGAATGAACAAAGAAACTTACTTGTTCAATGAGTTGTTGGCCATTTTCATGAATGAAGAAAAACCAGCAACTTTTATAACAACTATAATATTCTTTGCCTTTATTTTAATTTCTCAAGAACCGGCTAGACATTGAAGTAAAATTCCAGCAACAGCCACAATTCCTAACCAAATAAAATGTTATGGGTTGTCTGATGCTATCTGTTCCACAGTAAATGTTTCGAAAATACCTATTCTCCACAAAATTGGACCATGCAAAGAGATTCCAATTATTAAACTGGAATCAGCATTATATGAAACATAACAAAAAATGAAAGATTCATTCTACATCGTAGAAACTATCATTGCCAAATTTGATCCAAAATAAGGAGGAAATGGTGCCTCATAAACTTTTGAGACCCAAGGCACCACTTGCATATACTCTCAAAGCACTGGTCACAAACACTTTGATCATTGCCCCTGATTTCTTTGCCAAGACTCAGGAGGAAGCACACAGGCATCTTCACAGGCAAGCAGCAGCACTGGGTTTCTGTTGTGGATCTCACAGCGACCAGAGGACACAGCCGATGTCTTCATGAAGCAGTCCATTCACACCAT
Source organism: Ginglymostoma cirratum (assembly GCA_024137785.1). NCBI lineage: Eukaryota > Metazoa > Chordata > Chondrichthyes > Orectolobiformes > Ginglymostomatidae > Ginglymostoma > Ginglymostoma cirratum. The sequence goes on along the minus strand of JAHRHZ010000283.1, from coordinate 17,557,857 downwards.
CAAATACTGTCTCAGTTGTATCTCCAACACAGCTTCGTATTTACAGTTATGGGAACTGAGTCTGGCTCATGTATGTGAGTATTATCTGCCGCATCGTCACACCTCAGTAATGCGGGAATTATTGGGGAGCAGAGTCAACAGCTCAGCAAGGACATGAGGGCAGAGTTTGGGGGTTGCCCTGCTTCTGTGATGGGGCATCGGGGTTCAGTTTCAGATCCTTCACCTGAGAGTGTACGGAGGTCAAATCAAGGTGGGTCCACCCCCAAACTCTGCCTGCGCTTTATGTTGGCCCTATCTTTGCACTATCCTCCTTCAACAGGGGGACATCCCTAAGGTTTGAGTAGATTTGTAGCTCAGGTCGTGGTTGGTTCACTCGCCGAGCTAGTTTGTTAGTTCACAGATGCTTCATTACCCAGCTGGGTAATATCATCAGTGCAGTGCTGACGTTCCAAAACAAAGTGCAAGGATAAGCCTGGCAGTTAGAACACACTGTTTAGATCCTCAGCAGCAAGGGAAACTTCTCCAGAGAATAGAATCCTAAAGGTCATTCAACCCATCATTTCTGTACCAGCTACCAAAACATTTACCCAGCTATTCCCACTCACCAGCCCTATCTCCACAGCCCTCTAAATTCATCACTTTCAAATATATATCCAGCTCTCTTCTGAAACCTCCTATGGAATCTGCCTCAATCACTCTCCCAGGCAGCACATTCGAAACTCTAATAACTCTGAGTAAAAATGTTTTTTCTCGTCTTACTCCTGGCTCTCTTGCTGACAATCTTAAAATTGTGACCCCAAGTTACTGACATCCCAACTAGTAGAACAGAATATCCTTTCTTAACCTGTCAAAATTGTTCATAATTTCTCTAATCTTCCCTTGTATCAAAAATCCTTCATTCCTGGTATCATTCTAGTAAATCTCCTTTGTACTCTCTCCAGGGCTTTAACATCCTTCCTTAAACAAGGTGCCAAGAACAGAATGCAATGTGGCCTGACAACGACTTGTAGAGGTTTAGCATTACCTCCTTGCTTTTCTACTCTATGCGTCTATTTATAAACCTGAGAATCCTATCAGCCTTCTTAACCACTGTTTCAACTTGCCTGGCCACCTCAAGGAAATTATGCATCTGAATCCCGAGATCCCTCTGCTCCTGTGCTCATCTCAAAGTCGAGCCTGTAATGTCTTTCTGTGTTTCTTCTACCAAACTGCATTACCTTACATTTCTGTGCATTGTATTTCATCAGCCAGGTGTCTGCTCAATTGGGCAGCTTGTCAGTGACCCTCTGAAGTCACTCAAAATTCACTATTCTCCCCAGCTTAATATCATTGGCAAAATTAGAACTTTTGCGATCAACATCCATCACCAAATCGTTTATATGGGTCACAGGGATTGGGATCCCAGCACCAATTCCTGGGGAACACCACTTTCAACTCACCACCAATCTGAGAAAAGCCCATCTATACCTACTCTGTTTCCTATCTTTAAGTCAACATCTAATCCATGCTGCCAAGGACCCAGCAATCCCAAACGTTGCTATTTTGTTAACCAGCCTGCCATGTGACACCATATAGAATGCTTTCTGAGGGCTCAGATATATAACACCCACAGCACTAGCCTCATCCACTGCCTGTATCATCTTGTCAAAGAACTCAATTAAATTTGTCAGCCATGTTGACTGTCTCGCATTACCTTATTTTTCTCTTAAGTGCATATTTACCTTATCCTATACTACAGTTTTTGTCAGTTTTCCCACTAATGATGTCTGCAGTTATCCTTTGTCCCTCTCTTCAAAAAAAGATGTCACATTTGCAAACCTTCAATCCCCTGGGACTAATCCTGTATTCAGAGTGGTCTGGAAAATTTCTGTCAATGGCTCCACGATTTTCTCCCTTAACTCTCTCAACAATCTAGGACACATCTGGTGACTTCTCTACCTGGAGTATTACCTCTGCCATATCCTTTGCTTTAGTGAGCAGCTTACTCTGCTTATTCTTTATGGGCTCCACTCTATCCTTCCTAATTTCTTATTATTAAGATGTTTGAAGAACATTCCACCAATTGTTTTAGTGCAGCCTGCCACCCTATCCTTGTGCTTCCTCTTAGCCTTCCTTATTCCAGCCTTTGTCTCTCTCTTGCATTTGAGATACTTTTTCTGATTTCTATTGCTATTACTATCACGATGTGCATCATATGCCTCCTTTTTCTTTCTGATTTTCTCATCAATAGCCTTAGTCATCCAGCGTTCGCTAGCTTTGGATATTCCATATTTATTTCTTGTTGGTATGTAGCCAGATTTCATCCTATTCATCTCAAATGTCTTCCATTTCTCATCCACTGTTTTATCCACCAAAATGCATTTCCAACCAACCTGCTCCCGTTCAGTATGGAAGCTTAATCCATGACTGATTTTTATTCTTTTCCAACTTAATATTGAACCATATTATGTTATGATCACTGTTTTCCAAATGCTCCCCCATTCTGACATTATCTACTTGTCATACCTCAGTTCCTAGGAACAGATCCAGCATAGCTCCCTCTTCAGTAGGACTAGAAATGTTTTGTTCCAGAAAGTTCTTCTGCACATGTTGCAGGAATTTCTCCCCTTCCATGCCCCACCTCTACCTTTTGCCCAGTCTACCCCAGGGTAATTGAAATCAACAACTATCACAATCTTACTTATCCTTCAAATTTCCATAATCTGCCTACAAATGTTCTCTTCTATTTCCTCCCCACTAATTGAAGGTCTATAACAAATACTTAACAAGATCAGAGTTCCCTTTCTGTTTCTCACCTCCAACCATATAGATTCTAATTCATCAACAGTATCTCATTCAAGGGCTATGACACTACTTTTGTCCGTGCCTGGTACATCTGCTCCCCTTTTTCCCAACTTGTTTCTACTAAACGCCCAGGATGTTAAGTATCCAGTCCTGTTCTGGCTTCAGCCACACTTCTGTCAATGCTATGGCGTCATAGCCCCCAAGAGCAAATTCTGCATTCAGTGCCCCAAATTTGTTCGGTCTAGTCCACGCATGTTGTAGGACACTGCTGGAAAATGGAATTTGTGGTGATAGGTCGGCAGACACAATGGGCCAGAGGGCCTCTTTGGTGCGGTATGACTCTACCATTCTATGACCTTTAACTGTTATGTAGATGATTGTGGGTCAGGAACAGGTTTCCACCTGACTCACAGCACAGAGTTAGACCTTTCGGTCCAAGTTGTCCATGTCGACCAAGTTTCCCAAACTGAGCTAGTCCCACTTGCCTGTATTAGCCCATATCCTTCTAAACCTTTCCTACTCATGTATCCCGTCCAAATGTCCTTTAAACGTTGTGTCTATACCAGCATCTATCACTTCCTCTAGCAGTTCATTCCACATACAAACCACCCTGTCTGAAAAAGTTGACCCTCCAGTCCCTTTTAAATCTTTCTCGTCTCACCCTAAACTTATGCTCTCTTGTTTTGAACTGCCCTAACCTAGGAAAAGACCCTGGCTATTCACCTTATCTATGCCCCTCATGATTTTATAAACCTCTATTAGGTCACCCTCAACCTCCTATGCTCAAGTGAAAAAGTCCCAGCCGATCTGGTCTCTCTTTATAACTGAAACCCTCCAGCCCCAGCAACATTCTTGTAAATATTTTCTGAACCCTCTCCAATTTAATGTTAATCCTCCTACAGCAGGGCGACCATAGCTGTATGCAGTAATCCAAAAGTGGCCTCAGCAATATCCTAAACAACCTCAACATGATGTTCCAACTCCTGCAGTCAATGATCCCAGCAATGAAGGAAAGTGTGCCAAATGACTTCTTTACCACCCTGTCTATGAGTTTTTTTGAAGCAATAATAAAGGCTCAATGAGGTAATGCTGTGGATGTGGTGTACAGGGACTTGCAGAAGTTGTTTGATGCAGTGTCACAAAACAGCCTTGAGAGGAAAGTTATTGGTCGCAGCTCAAAAGGGATAGTGACAACATGAATATCAAATAGGTTCAGTGACAGGAAATGATCAATGGATATTTTTGGGTGGAGGGAGGTTTATAGTGGTGTTCCCCAGGGTTCGGTGTTGGAACCCTTGCTTTTGCTGATGTATATTAATGTACTGGATCTTAGGGGGACAATTTGCAGATGGAGTACAACTTGTAGACATTGTTAACTGTGAGTAAGACAGTGTGAAACTTCCAGGGGGCATTGAGATGTTAGTGGAGTGCATGTGTAGACGGCAGGTGTAGTTCAATGCAGGGACATGGGAGTCAGTTAACTTTACAGAACGTGGACAGTCACAACTAAAAGGTACCACTCTAAAGGTGGAGCCTGACTGGACAGGCATGTGGATTTCTGGACATAAACTGGTAACGGTGAAGCTGGCTTGGGAGACTGGTAAACAAAACATCTTTCTTATTTAATTCAGACAATGTGGATATCACTGACTGGGCCCAACATTTATTGACCATCCCTAGTTGCCCATTAAGAAGATGGTATTTTTGAAGTACTGCAGTCCATGCGTTGCAGTCCTTGCGCTATACAGTATCCTGGGCTTTATTACCAGGAAATGGCATCAAGATGGATATATGAATAGAAAGGGTTTAGAGGGATATGGGCCAGATGCTGGCAAATGGGACTAGGTCAGATTGGGATACCTGATTGGGCGGATGAATTGCACCGAAGGGTCTGTTTCGGTGCTGTATGACTCTATGACTTCAGACCCTGCAAGACACCCGGACCTAAAGTGTCCTCCTGAACAGTGCGCATGAAAAGTCTTCTTTTGGACAAATGCATGAATTATGGTAGGCAGCTTTTTTTCATATTGTTGCAATTAACACTGCCTGCTTTTTTAATCAGGTGGTGATTAGAGTCTAGAAAGTGGTTTGTCTTCAGCAGGAAATCTGGAGTAACAGCCATCCTGTTGATAGGCCACTCACTCTCCAATCCATAGTTCAGATCTGACAGCTTCAGCAGACATGTGGCTGATGACCTGTAGCATTCTGCCTGTGATGAATTGATATTCACGATGTATTAAATTGCAGCAACACGGACTAACTTTTGCCACAGGTGTTCACTTGGATACCTGGCATCCCGCAACCAGAGGAACCAGATGCCAACAACACAGTTTAATAATAAGGATCTCCTTTTTAAGAGGTAGGTGAAGAGACTTTGTTCTCTCAGAGGGTCATTAGTCAATGGGATACTCTTCCCAGAAAGTAATGGAAGCTGACTCTCTGAACTTACTCAAGGCTGTGTTTGATAGATTTTTGATGGACAAAGAATTCTAGGATTATGTTGGGGAAGGCAGGTAAGTGGAGCTGAGACCAGATCAGCCGATTCTATTGAATGATGGAGCAAGCTCGAATGGCCAGCTGGCCTACTCCTGCTTCTAATTCCAACAGATCTATGTTCCTAAAGTCACTCTGCATAGGGCTTTGTTCAGCACTTTCAAGGAAATGGACTGATTCTATCTGACCTTAAACCATTTGGATGAAACTTTATTCTTTAGAGAAATTCTCCCTGTGCAACCTCTGCTTTGTGACTCAAAATGTCTCTGGAAAATTCCCTCTAGACTACTTCCGTTTTGCACAGAGGGAATGGTGAGTTTCTGTCATTCCTGCAAACTCTCCAATTTTTTGCTTTCAGTTTTTATCTGGACACATTAAAATGCATGATCCTGCTGACTAGACATTGTAGACACCCTAACTAAGGGCTGTCTACTTGAGCGTTCTTTCTTGCACCACTGAAGACCTGGCATAGAAAGTATTGCTTGGAGCAGTCACATTTTAATGTGACGCTGTGTCCACATGTAATTTCTGCAGCCTAGAAGAAAGGGAAATTTACAGTTTCAGGGAGATAAGAGGTTGCAAACTGCATTTTGTTCCATAACAACAGCAACTCGCATTTATATGCTACAACTAATGCAGTAAAAAGATTGAAGGTGCTTCACAGAACTGTTAGCAAACAAAATTTCAATCCGAGGATCTACGATGATCAGACTTTAGGAGAACATCGAGCATTTCTCCAGTTAAATGGAAGATTTTTTTCTAAAATAACATTGCTTTTGATCAACCAGTGAAGGATTGCAGTGAAAATCCCTGACCAAGAGTTGCCCTTTAGCCTCTGGCTCTCATTCCGTTCCATGAATGACCGGTATGTGGTTGGTGGGGTTGGCATAGCTAGTTTAAAGGGGGTGACGTGGGTAGACATGGCTAAAAACCTACTCAGATATTTAAGATGTTTGGAACTCAGAGAAAGGTTATTCAAGCTGGCTACCCATCTCCAGGCCTTTCAAGAACCCAGGTGGCCATGAAGAATGGAGAACAACAATACAGTCTCCAAGATGAGGTCTTTTGAGACGGGAATAAAATGGAGCCGAGAACCAAAGGACATTAATTGTGATTGACTACAATTACAAAATACTTTTATAGTTCATGTTAAGCTTTTTTCAGAGATTGGATCCAGTTAGATTATCTTTGGAGGTGTTTTCCTAAAGGAGCATTTGTGGATTTCTGTCCCATGGCACCAGGGCTGCTAGTGTCAACTTTGCCAGTCCAATTAAAACAGGCAGACCAGCCTGTGATATATTATACCTAGGAGTGAAATCCTGAACATTTAAGAACATGTTTGTCCTTGCGAACATATGGGGATTTTTCATAAACTGCAAATACCTTACACACTCAGAGGAAAGTTAAGAATATTTTGAAACACTCGCTTGACTTTAAGTTTTAGGTCACTCAACTCACTTACAAGCAGCTATACCAAACTACAGATAAAACTCAAATCGCAACTTCCATCCTGGGAAATTACATAGACTATTAAACACTACCACAATGTCAAATAACTAATTCCTAATACAAATGTATTCTTTGTTTTACATAAATCTCAGACAATTATGCCTTTTCAGATACAGATTTCATTTCTAAAATAGCCCAATTCTCTCAGATTGATATTTATAAAACACCATTTGAGAATATTCAATACAGAAATAGAATTTGAAAATCCAAGAAAGCACACAGTCTTTCATAAAAGTGAAAGAAATGATTTGTTTTGAACATCTGTTTGCTGCACTGGTATTAAACTGGCACAAAATAACAATGTGACCCTAACCAAACAATCAAGATGACTAATAACATATGTAGCCCCCAAAAAGACATTTTTCACAAGTGTTCCAATTAATAAAGACCTTTACAGATGAGGTGATTGAAGGAAATGTTACATGGATCACTTCAGATAAATTACGTTAACAGTCTCAATCTCTACAGCACAGTAAAGAGCCATCCTACTAAATTAGAAAACATTACACTCGAGGGAAAATGTCAAGTAAGGCATCAATGAAGCAGATGTTACATGGAAGACACTGCAGGGCTAGGAGTGACTACAAGGATCTACAATGATCAGACTGAAGGAGTTTCAATGTAGCAAAAGATTCATTGCCAGACATCTAGCATTTCTCCAGTTAAATGGGAGATTTGTTTTTTTTAAAATTATATTTCTTTTGATCAACCTGTGAAAGATTGTGATGTAAAACCCTACCAAATAATCAGTCAATTTTAGATTGAGCCATGGCTATTAATGAACACATTGAGCATGTCATCTTTATAACAAAGCTTCTGAAAGTTGACCCAATGCAACTTTGACTAAGCTTTAAGGAAATTATTTCTGCCATTCAACATTTGAAGCCTGGATGTCAGCCTTGGCTCAACAAGTAGCAGTCAGGAGCTTATAAACTAAAGGCCTATTCCTGAGGTTTTTTTTCATGTAATCTATACCAAAACTTCAGTGTGGTGCTGAAGCCCTGTATGCATTCTCAATTAGATATTAATGATTCTATGGCACTATTCAAAGAAGAGCAGGAGAGTTTCTCAGCTTCTCAGGCCCAAAATGTATCCTACAGTTAACACCTAAAATAACTTATGCGCTCAATTTCCCAATATTATTCGTGTGAACTTTGTTATCAAATTGACTGTACATTTCCTACATTATAGCATTGAGTATGCTTCAATTAAAAACCTCATTGGCCGTAATAGCTCTTTGGATGTCCTGAGATCATGAAAAGTGCTTTATAATTGCAAGCTTATACAAATGTGAAAAATTCAAAAGTCTGGCTTTTCTTTTAAGTATAGAGTTGAAAGTGAAATATAAAGGACGTGATAAATCAAGCCACCCTACACGAACATTAAAGATAAGAGATGCACAAGGGCATGGAGTTTCTGCATGACTGCTACCTAAATATCAGAACGCTCTGGGCGGAATGAGAGAAAATAGCACTAAAACATCCAGCCTTAGAAACGCAAGTATGTTGTGCCCATAACAGCTTTGCACTGGAGCATCTGCAATCTTCTCCACAGGTTCAAAGGTCCATTTACACAAAGTAGTTCCCACCCGTAAAACTGGCAGAATTTGGGGAATTCCTGCATAGTGCACCCAGCAACTGAAGCACACAGGCACCCGTGGTCCAGCATGAATTACTCATGCTTACAGTGGCCAGCAGTCAATTGAAGCCTAACCCAGGACTGCTTCTGCTGCTCTTCTTACAATTGTGAGAAATTCAATTTAATTTGGTCCAAATTCTGTCAATTACAGCAGAGCAGGACATAGCTGTGCAGCTTCAATTGACTGCTGGTCACAGGTCTGATGTGCCAAGTACAGATCAACACTGTCAACTGAAGCTAAGTTAAAAGCAAGACAAACAATCAGCTCATTTCCTGACAATCCCAGGCCTCGTGACATAGAAAATGCCCTGTTTCTGTCACAAATGTAGGAACAGGAGTAAGCCATTGAGCCTCTTGAGCCTGTTTGCCATTCAATAAAATCATGGATGATCTATACCTAGCTTCATATTCCTCATATTTGGCCCATTTCCCTTCACAGCTTTGGTGAACAAAAATCTATTAAACCAAAAGAAATAAACAATTTATTTTATTTGTTCGTGTGCGTCATTGACAAGGCCAGCATTTAATGCCTCATCTCTCACAGTCCTCAAGAAGCTGGTGTTGGCCTATCATAAATTGCCATTTGTGCAAGAGAACTTCAAACATCTGCAAGTAGTTTTGTGTAGCAGTCGTTATTAAATTCAATCCAAAAGATTTAGTTCTAATTTTTACACTAGATTATACACCCAACCAGCATCAGTCACTTTCCATTCACTCTATCTGATCCCTAATGACATGAAAACTTCAATCAGATCACCACTCCTCTTTCTGAATTCCAGGGATAACAATCTTACATAGAGTTATTTCTCCATATAACCAAGGTCTAACCCTCAGAGTCCTGCTGTCACAAGGGTAAACTACATTACACCCCCTGACACGGTCAAGAGACCCTTCCTCAGGCGTGGTGCCCAGAATTGGCCTCAGTACCCCAGGTATGGTATAATCATACCTTTGCTTCACTGAAGCATAGCTTCTACCCCTTGTATTCTTCTGGACATAAAGGCCAGCATTCCATTAGCCTTTTTGGTATTTTCTTAACCTGTTCATTACTGTTCATAACCTATATTAATGATCTATCTAGCCTCCTCCAAGTCTCAGGTTTCCAATCAATCGTATCGCTTGACGGTATTGATTCAAGAGAAAATTTTGCCTTAATGCTAACGAATTCGATTAGAGACTCGAGTTCATTTCAGCTCAGCAAAACCAGCCCAGCAGCAAGCCTGTCAATTACGTCCCAAGATAAAACTCCATGTAAAACTGACTCTGGATCCCTCAGGTGTACCCACAAGTCCAAGTCATATGTTGTGTATCATGTGCTGTGTCACACATTCCTTCAGTGGATCTGCTGCTAGCTCAGGATTTTCCCCTCTATCTGTAAGCACCATGACTGTGATCAGATCCGAATGTAATATTAAACCTCAGCGCCAATCTAGCTAATTGCAACTTTAGATAAATGTGAAAAATAAAACATCAAGCACAATAAAACTGCAGCATGGATTGCAGAATGATTTCTATAATATAGCTATAGAATTACTTTGCCACTGACGATAATAATTGTAAACTGATGGTGCAAATACAAAATTGAAATACTGAGGTTGCTGTGAATTTGTAACAAAAACCACATAATGTTTCAATTGTAGCATAACTATTCCTTGCATAACCTGACCAACACACCTTAAATGCCAAAGGCACATACATTCCTGCCAATCATGTAAAGTCCACCTCATTAATTTCTGGGACTTGTGTAAAATTGGAAAAGATGTTTCAAAGACTAATCAAGGAATAGCTTGATTGCATCAGACTAAAAATATCCCAAACTCCTCTATTACCATCTTGGAGTATGTCTGGTAGTAGAACAGGATACAGGCAGTCCTTCATTAACACAGTAGTTACATTTCCAAAAATCATCACATTAAGTGAAAGTGTTACTTGAAACACAAAACAGAGAATATATTTTCATGTTTCTTGTATTAAATGCAAGATTGCTTATCTGGAGTCAAAGGCTGTGGATCTTCGTCTGCAAATTGAAGATTGAGAAGCACGAGACTGCCTTTCTGCTGCTTTGGAAGTGGAAGGTTGAGTGCCCTTGTGGACAGTTTCAAAAACAAACTTATCCAGCCTTAATTGAGTCCTTTTGGCTCGAATGGCTGAAATGAGCTGAGTGAAAAGAAACTTGCTCAGTAGTGCTGAGTCTTAGCATGCATTTATTCCTGTGCTGCTGACAGTTGGGCAAGAACTGCATTGTCATCAATCAGCTATGCATTATCGTAACCATGGGTAGTACGGTAAAACACACTATGGTGAAACTGTGTTAATCAAGGACTACCTGTGAATCCACTAGAGGTGGCAGTACAGACATATACAGGCAGCAGGGAGTTGCACCTTCCAAAACCAGGACCTCTAATATGTAGAAGGACGCATCAGGGCACAGGAAGTTCCTCTCCAAGCCAAACACCATCCTGAGTAAGAAATTTATTGCTTTTGTTTCACTGTCCTTGGGTCAAAATCCTGGAAATCCCTCCCTTATACTAACACCGCACAGACAGTACAAGGCTGCATCTCAGGACCACCTTCTCAACGGCAATTAGGAAGAGGCAATGAATGGCACTGCCAGCCATTTCCACATCACATGAATAAATAATGCCCACAGGACTATATAATGTTGGTATTCTCTTGTTCTTTACAATCACATCTGACATGTTAGCAGGCGTTGCATTTCTGCTCCAACACAATTCATACTATAGCTCATTGTTTTTTTTAAAAAAATTCAACTCAGAGTTGTTATAGCAGAATAGGCCATTTGACCTGAAGCAGTGTTTCTGATGTTGTCTCCAGAATCCAAAATACCATTTGTTGCCTTTGCTGCCTAGTTGAGAATCGCATTACATCCCATAGTACATGACATGACCAGGAGTCCTAATGGTTCAGAAAGTGGTGAAGGATTAGTCAGTGTTAATCCTTACACTGGTGTTCAATAATAGGGCAGAGGAAACCAAGGCTCCATCACCACTGTGGTTTGAAACAAAACCATTGAAATTGTAGGGATGCTGCCGTAGGGCCATTTTTGACTGATTGTTTCTGACCTCTGTAAACTTTGTGAAGTGATTGTACCTCACTGGAATGTTTAGCACAACAGCAATGGAGCTTGGGAATAATTCATAGGTTGGGAGGGTTGAATATCGAACACAAAAGCGCGACACTGCAGATGCTACAAATCTGAAATAAAAATGGAAAATGGTGGAAATATTTAGCAGCATTTGTGATGAGAAACAGAGGTTAATGCTGACTTCATAGTTCAGAATACATGACAAAAAAGGCAAACTCAGTAGTCACACTATAAAATAAATCAGATGTAATAAAGGCACAGGAACTTCAGGTTCAAGGAAATTTGATCTTTCAGAATTAACTTGAACAGCTCAGAGTTAACTTGAACAGCTCAGAGTTAACTTGAACTATAACGTACAGTGTAAGTTAGAGCAACAAGACTGGAACTGAGGGGACTGAAAACATCTGAGGCAGCATGCTTTGGGAAGGGGAGTTAGCTGGAGAGCAACCTGCCAAGTAGAAGCAAACACTAGGAGTGTGGAAATCGTCAGGCCAGAGAGAAACAGGGAGGGCGAGACTGGAGGAAGCTGCAGCATTCATGATGGTCATGAGGATACTGGGTGTGAACTGGGTGAGTCCCCTGGATGATAAGGCTGTAACTGAGGAGTCACTTTATCTCCTGTCCAATGTGTCACTGACATCAGGGTGAATGTATTTTCAATGCTGAGTCGTAAATAACTGCTTAGTAAAGAGAAGAATCCACCTCTGACATGAGAATTTGCAGATGGTCGAAAAAAGCAGATGCTGTGTACACATTTAATAGATGCAGCCGTGCCAAATATATGCAAGTGATCTGACCCAGGCAGTGACACGGAATGAAACAATACGGGGATTGTAAACGCAGTATTCATGGGCAAGGCGCCAGCAAACTTATCAATGGGCGTGCACTTCCTCCCACCACAGCGTCAACTGTAACCACGGCAACTCCCTTAAGCATTAAGTGTCAGCTGCACCAAAATGCAACAAAAATCAACGGTATTAAGCTGATCCTCCAAAAAAAATTCGAACAGCCTACAAGATCATCCAAATGCTCTTTGACCACTCCAGAATCGAATATCGTGCTCAATGCTACCACCCTCAAGTTCAAAGCTGGTTTCCTTCAGCCCTACCCCTGTCCTCAGTGACCACACCAATGGTCCTTCGCACCTCGAGAACCTTCGTCATACAAATGCTCCCACCCCAAAACTATCTCCCTCCCTGGCCGAATTTAAACACGTATATTTGCTTCGTGAGGTTCCTGTTTATATTTTGTTCATTCACGAGGAACGTTCCACGCGTTATTCGTGAGTTATCACGCTGGCGTGGGGTGGGGGTGGGAATGAGGATGCGGGCGGTCCGACCCGCCCTCATCTAGTCTACACGCAATTTAGATTTGTCATTTTACAACTTTCATGACAATCAGCTCTTCGACGGAGAGGAGCTTAGGCCGTGTGCAAATCAAAACAGATTAAGTGCTTCCAGTAAACAGGGTCCGTAGTAACTGTGTGGGGGTTGTTCACTGGGTAGAGATGACCTCGAGTTCACTTCCCAAGAAGACAGATTAATGCAGCGCCCTTAACGTTATTTAAAGTGCCATCTGCGCTTCACCAGGGCGGTTGTCAGACGAAGCGCCACCACAATAGCAACTAAGGCTGGTGATCCAAAGCTTGGCCAGAGGGAGGCTTTCAGGGGCCACTGTAAAGAGACAGGTTGAGGGAGGGAGCTCCATGATTTAACTGATTGTGTCAAACACCCTTCTAAGCTCATAAAAACCGGGGCTGTCAATGCCTGGGAAAACGCACCTGGTCAGTGGTACCTCCTCAACCACTCGGGCACGACACAAAGTAGGTTGTAAACTTCCCCTGGGTAACTCAGGAAGATATCCGTGTGGAGGGCCGTCACTCACATTGCAGGCATGAACACTTCATGGACGACCGTAAAAAAAAGTTTCAACTTCCTCTGAGCCGCCACAATGTTGACACCTCAAAAGCTTTCTTTTCAAAAATACAAACAGTGACAAGAAAATAAATGATGCCGCATCGATCTGCTCAAAAATAACAACACGTGGCTGTGCAGCAATGCAAAACTCGCTGTGTGCCTGGTGGCGACTGAGTTGAAGGATCTAGAAATGTTACGGAGTGAATGGCAAGCTGCTGGGAGGGTTATACAGATGGCAACATTCTGAGGGGTTTATTCTCCACAGTGCCACTTTAAGCCTTACACAAAAAAAAATTGGAGGTAGCTAACTTGACCAAAGAAAGATTCAGATCAAATTTCACGTGTGTGTATATATTTGGGCAGCAGTAATAAGAAGTTTAGGAAACCCAGGTAGGCGGTTTTCAGAATTGCTGGTTCAAAGTCCCAATTAAGAAAAAAAAGTACACACTTAGAACATAAAACGGAGTAGGGGGTGGAAGGGGTTTGGGGGGGAAAGAGTGTTGTAGTGAAGAAACTTTTCATCCTGGTAATTTACAATGAGCAGGTTAGCCTGTCTTTTTGAACAGTGATCATACATTAATTGTGCTTCAAGTTTTACTGAGATTAATGCACTATCCGTTCAGAAAGCTGAGAAATGTGCTCAGACATAATTCGCTGTTATACAGACGGTGAACATTACGACTGTCACAAACATGTGTATGACCATATCGCCCGGTGATACCTTGATATAATGGGGTGTATTAGCTTGTGGCTGGGCGTTTATTAACACACACAAGCTCTTAACTTGCAGGATTTTTGTCTACAAGTGCTGCGGAAGCAAGCAGTAAACCGCAGTTTTGGTGGGTTTTTTTCACATAATTGCAAATATCTGCTTTCTCGCATCTCTACTGAAACAGGTATTTTGTGTTTAAGAAGGTATGAGATCCAACATCTCTTTCAACACAGGGGATTCCTTCATGCTTTTTTTTTGCCTTAAAATAAGGAAAAGAGAGGACATAAAATGCCGTAATCTCACCTCGTCAGTTTCAGTCTGTCACTGGCGGCATTTACCTACACGAAATTCCAAAGCTGCAGGTGTGAATGTTATTAAGATGCACACACATTGTTTATTAGTTTCTGTCCACCTTCCCTCTTCCTACGGTAAAATCGGAACACGGAAGGTTGCTGGGGGATGGGGGTCTCCAAATAGCGAACATACGAAAACGTACATACATCTCAATTCTATCCGCCACAAAAGGCTAAAAAAAATCCCTCCAGGTCTGTGCATAAATCGCATTCGAGCACGTCCTGCCCGTGCTTCAGCACCACTGCTCTGAACAGCTCATCGACCTCTAGTTCCACATTTCAGCCACAAGCCATCTCTCAATTTCAAAAGAATTAGACAGAGACTTATTAAAAGGTCACGTTGAAAGCTCAGCTCCCTCACACACACACACACATATATATATGCAAAACCAAACGCCAGAGTCATTCGTGTCCCACATTAAAATAACAATCTTCACTCGGCCCCTTACACACGCTACAAATTGATACCTTACATACCAAACCCCAGATGTGCAGAATATTTAAAAACTATGCCCTCTCCCTAAATAAATTCCCACTCAAGATACCCGTGGACTGGAAAAAGTGCTGACCAAGTTTGGTCGATGTTGGAAGCTGGGCCAGGGATTGGAGATGTAGGCAGCTACCTCTCTGCTCCCCTATGAAGTGAGGACCACCACTAGGTGTTCTGATCCTGAAGGGCCGGGCTGAGGTCAGGGTCTCTGTCAGCAATAGGGTTGGTGTTAGAGATCCTGCCAGTGATGAGTTTAGGCCATGGTCTCTCCTAGTGATGAAGGTGACATCAGTGCCCCTAATAGTAAAGATCTCATACCAGGCTATTTCCAGTGGTGAAATGACACCTGAATCTTGGCCAGTGGTAGGGGGTGAAATCAGGATGTCTGTCAACGATAGGGCTTGAAAACAGGTCTCTGCCAGTAGTGGAATTATACTAGGGTCTCTGAGAGCAGTAGGGAACAACACCACATCTCTGCCAGTGGTAAGGTCTGACACTGGGGTCTCCAACAGTGACAGGGTCTGCCGCCGGGGTCTCTGCCAGTGACAGAGGCTGACGCCGGGATCTCTGCCAGTGACAGATACAGGGACTGACACCGGGGTCTCTGCCAG
>JAHRHZ010000283.1:17406059-17526341 GCA_024137785.1 Ginglymostoma cirratum | reverse complement strand
CTGCTTGACCTGCTGTGTTCATCCAGCTCTACGCCTTGTTATCTCTGTAGTAACTATAGCTCAGTCATCTGGTGCAGTCAAAGTTCATACCATGAGATCATAATGAAAGTACAGAGATGTATAGCCCGCAAAACCCATTAGTTTTCAATCAATGCAAACTGGCAGTTTTGCTTTTCACCTTTATTCTCAGTAAGAAGTGACATATGAATGATATATTTTATGAAAAAGATTAATTGTTTTTGTTTGTTTCAACGTTGATCAATCTGTTTAATTTGAGTACTAAACCCCTTTCTTTTTGACACGTTTCCCCATTGACTTGAGACTGTGTATAATCTATGGCTAAAAGGGCAGCAAGCATTTTACCTCTTTGTGACCTTTGTCACCACGTAGACGCTGTGGCAGGGAAAGGCAAAGTTTCAGAGAAACGAACTTGTCTTCTCTCTGAGTAGATGAACCTCTGAGCTGAATTTTCACTCCTCACTAATGTCACAAAGGGAGGGAGAAGAACCCTAAAAATTGAAGTTGGCCAATATGCTGACTTCCAGACTCTGGTCCTGGTGTGTTCCATTTTGGCTGACCATAGTTCAGGCAAGTCGACTCATTAAGAATCTGACTTAAAGGTAGCCAACAGAAGTTGACTGTGTTTTTCCAATGGGTTTGTTGTGAATACTTAATTCATGGTTCATGCATTTAGAATACGTTTCATTTTAAGAATTAAAATTTAACAATAGAAAATGGGAGAAATATGCTTGAATCCCCTTGAAGTCTAGTCCATGTTGAGATCATATTACTTCAAGATGTTAATAGCTCGGAAGTTAAGATAATTCAAATGCTGGGACTTTAGTGATTACTAGAACATGGGAAACAAATGGTAGCTCAGAAGGTAAATCATGTTTGTTGAAGAGAATCAAAACAGAAGCGATGGAACTATTAAAAAACAGAAGGTGGGCTTACTTAGCTAGAAATATACACCTGCAAAATTTGCAGGAATATTTGTTTTTACGTTTTTTTTTGTATTTGTTCATGTGATTTGGGCATTACCAGCTGGGCCAGCATTTATTGCCCATCCCTTGTTGCTCTTGAGAAGGTGGTAGTGAACTTTTTGTTACTTCTTGAACTTTCACAGTCTATTTACTGCAGGTAGACCCAAAGTAAGAGAGAATCTAACATCTCTCTGTAGGTACTGCTGTTACGGAGGCAGTTCCAGGATTTTGACCCAGTTACAATAAAGGAATGGCAATATATTTCCAAGTCAGGATAGTGCGTGGCTAAAAGGGGAACTTGCAGGTGCTTGAGTTCCTATGTATCTGCTGCCCTTTTCCTTCTAGATGGAAGTGGTTGTAAGTTTGGAAGATGCTGTCTAAGGATCTTTGGTGAAATTCTACAGGACATCTTCTGGATATTACGCACTGCTGCCACGGACTGTCAGTGGTGGAGAGTTTGAATGTTTGAGGATGTGATACCAGTCAAATAGATTGCTTTATCCCAAATAGTGTAAAGCTTCTTGAGTGTTGTTAGAGCTGCAGTCATCCAGACAGCTGAGGAATATTCCATCACACTCCTGACTTTGGGCCTTGTGGATGGTGGACAGACTTTGGGGAGTCAAGGAGGCATGCTACCCACTACAGAATCCCTAGCCTCTACACTGTGCATGTAGCCACAGTATTTATGTGGCTAGCCCAGTTCAATTTATGTCAATGGTAACTCCCAGGATCATGATCAGGAGATTCAGTGATGGTAATTCTATTGAATGTCAAGAGACGATGTTAGGTTATCTCTTACAGGAAAGTGGTCAGTACCTGATACTTGAGTGGCGTTATCAGAACAGGAGCAAGGACTGCAGCGGAAGAAAGAAAGGCAGCAGAGGCCACAGGAAAAGAGGATCTGAATCCAAGGGGTAACCCCTATGGAGATCGAGTTCACTGCTACTGAGTAGCGGATACTCCGACACACGTAAGAGCTTCCTTCATGAATTGAACATGAACACTGCTAAGAATATGTGTGATACATTCCGTACTGTCAGTTACAATTGTGGAATATGCCTGAACTTTAATAAAGTTCTACTGTACCATATTGGAGTTGCATTCAGTTTTAAGAAAGGGGTTAACGTATTCAACTTGAAGAACAGAAGAAAGATGTTATTTTTATGTTGGCTGTAAAACTGTAAAAAGGAATAGGCAGGGTTTAAAGGATAAAGGTATCTGTTTGAGCTCTGCAACAAAGTAGAAATGAGCTTCTCTGGCTATGTTGCTTTGGTCTTCCTGGCATACAGCTGTGCATTTCACTGTCTGGGAAAGAGCGATTACAACATAATTCGCGTAAACCAAATGATCCGTAAGTGTGTCACAATCTGCTGCCCTCATCAGTGTCAAGGCACTGAGATTTCTTTCGGTTGGCAGCAGCTTTGTGTTGATCAGAAATGACCACTAACCCACATGACACTATTCAACTTGCTACATCTTCATCAACAATTAACCTATCGCTACTGGATTTCATCAATTTGTTTTCTAAAGAGGGTTGATTTTGAGTTTTTTTATCTCTTTTTTGCCAAGTAAGCGCTCATTTCTGTAAAAGTCTTAAAATGATTAGCTGTTTCCTGATGTGGACAATTGTTTCCCAGAAAATCTCCTAAAAGTGTGAAGACACAAGCATACTGAGCCTATGAGAACCCTAGGGTACAAATAAAACATTTGCAAGGACGGAACTTGAGAATTGCTGAAATGAGAGGAAAGCTGCCAAAGCTTCTTGTGTCACACTCATTATGACAAATGCAGGATAAGAGAATATATGTTATTGTGATCATTTGAAATTTGATATTCTTGCATTTGTCGTGATGAGTGCTTTCTTTATTGCATGACTAAAGGCTAATAACCTTTGACCTTGGCTTTCCATGCTTTTTTCCTGTGCTGCCAGCCTTGACTGGAAAGTCAATAAACAGGCATTTGTTTCCCCTACAAGTAACCTTGACCATCATGGAAAATTGGGTCCCAGCCCAAACTGTCAATCTACAATAATAAATATTTTAAAAAGACAGGAAAGGTCAGTGTGAATTAGATTGCATGCAATATTTGGGGGATATTGTGGGTTAATAATGAGATGGGTATACATTTAAAACTATAGAAAGAAACATTGGAATTATTGGAAAACATTGTTGTGATAAACTCAGGAAGCTTGACTGGAAAGAAATGTTGTTTATCATTGAGCACCAAAATATAGCTTCTACTCATGATGTACAAAGGTTGGTCCCAGCCCAGGACAGACAGTTCCGCTGACTCACCCACTCTTTTTTTTAAAATATATCCAGAAGTGTTCTTACACAGAACCGAATGGTTTATTACCCTCGTCATCAAATCATTGTATTTTTTTTTCTCTATTAATCATCACCATTCTCTATTAAATCGTCCATGTTTCCAATTGAATAATCTGGGTCTATTTTATAATGTTATCTAATCAAACTATTCAGAGATGTTAATGCACACCTCTAGATCAGGTGGGACTTAAAACTGGGACTGGTGGCTCAGAGGAGGGACGCTATCATTGTGCTGCAAGAACTGCTTTTTTTTTTCTCTAATCAACCTGTTTAGAGATATTATTGCACACCTCTGGAGTAGGTATGACTTGAACCCAGGTCTCTTGGCTCAGGGTTAGGGAAACTTAACAATGTAGACAAGAGGCCCCATGATCTGATTTTCTTTAATTTTTTGTTTGCAATGTTAGTAAAGATAAACATAAATACTAAATGGAGCATGAAGTGTAAGAGTAGAATCAAGCTAAGGTTGCTTTCATATGAAAAAGCGAATCTTTTAGCATTGAGTGAGTTGGTTAGCTGAGATACTGAAAAAGTAATTCATTTAATTTAACAGAACAGATACAGTTGTGAAATCTTTTCTGATACAGAAGAAAGCCACTTGTTCCATTTAGTCCATGCTAAGTCTCTTTAGAACAAACCAGTCAATCTCATTCGTCCAGTCTATTCCTGTCACTGCAAGTTAACTTCCATGAAGTGCTCATCCAATTCCCTTTGATTAATCAGTCACTCTCTCTTCCTCATTGCTCTATGATCACCTCTACACCCTCTCAAGAACCCTCACACTCTTCCAAAGGAGTGCTGATCAGAATTGGAGTCAATCCTCAAGTTGTGACCTAATCAGAGCTTTATAACTGCTCAGGGTAACCTTCCCACTTTTATGCTATTACCTCAATATGTGAAGCCCATGATCTCATATGTTTTGCTAACCACTCTCTCAACATGTTCTGCCACCTTCAAAGATCTATACTTACGCACATCAAGTTTCTCTCTCCCTGTACACTCTTCAGAACTGATCCATTATATCTAGATTGCATCTCCTTATCCCTTCTGCCAAACCATATTACTTCACATTTCTCTACATTATTTTACATCTGCTACAAGTCTTTCCATTCTGTGAGCTTACCAATGCTCTGTTGTAATTGATTTGCATCATTCTCACTTTTTGCTACTCTTCCAAATTTGGCCATATTGACAATTTTGAAATTTTATTCTCTATTCCAATACCTCAGTGATTTATAGCGTGGACCTGTTCTTCAATGTGACAACTTCAGCTCAAGAGCAGCACAAAGGAAACTGAAGTAATACTTCAGGAAATCTCTACCTCAAGCCCTGGGTTTGAGTCCATGACCATTCAGAACCTATTCGGTGTGATAATGGTCACCTATTTAGGCCAGCCCACTCTCTTCAGCTGTCTTTGTTGATGTTGATACACTGACAAGAATTGCCAAAGCAAGGCTATCCTTTAGCCCAGTTTGAACATCACACTGGGAGTGAGGGAGAACTAAGTCTGCCCAACAAACTGTACAGAAATGTGAGGGAATATTTTTGAAAGCACAATTTTACATTCATCTTAAATGGTAGGAATTTAAACAGAGTAGAGGAGTAAAGAGACAACGTTTTGCAGATACACAGGTCTTTAAAGATGTGTCTCAATACTTGAATTGAAACCCCAATCAAATGTATTCACCATGAGCACAGAACCATTGACCCTTTCATTCAGAAACCACCAGGGATTTGCCAAGCAGTCTATGCCAAGAAGTTATTTGGGTTTAAATTTGACTCGCATTCTTCCAGGATGTTGATGTTGGCTTTCTGAGACATCAGGATTACTAACTGTCATCCATAGTGATACTATTCCCATCTGCTGGATATCGGAGTTCACTTTCTGCTTTTGGAGAAATTCATTTTATTTAGGTTTAGATTTCTATTTAGATTAACTGGTAGAAATCATTGATGCTAAGGAAACCTGTACATGTAAGTGAAATCTTCCTGTAGGAGATTGGTGTAGTCAGAGAATATCTTTCTTTTGAAATGCTGTTTTGATTGACTAGAGCCATCCTTCTCTGGATACTATACAAAAAAAAAACTCCTATACCTTCTGCAACAAGAGCTACAAAGCTTATTAAAATGAAACCAAGAACCACAGAATGAAGCCTAACAACTTGGTTGTCAAGAACAGAGCTTATTATACATCCCTGCCTTTTAAAGAAATCTCCTCAAGTTGATTCAGTTAAGTGAAGTTAACACCCTTTTAATGCTAAGTAGAATTGGGAAATTACGTTGAAACTTTATGTTCCTTGATGGGTTTTCTTGTCTCAATGATACAAATATTTTTGAATGTAAAAATATTTAATGATTCATATTTATACACAACCTTATGTCCCCCAATGCTCGAGACATTAAAGAGCAATGCTTTATGATTAAAGAAGGAACCACACTGTGCACTTATGTTGTGGAGATGCTGTTACCACAATGTGGTTTAAGACAAGAGGATAGTAATATTTTTGTCACTGACTTTGTTTTGAAAATAAAATCCCCACTGACTGCAGTTTCAAATGATTTAGCTTCAATTAACCACTCTGCCTGTTCTATTTCTAGAATATTGTCAGTTGTTCTGAGTGTTGCAGTTATTGTTATGTGCATCAGAATCGATTTTAGAAATTCCTGAAGTAAAGACTGCCATTGCAGAACTCTTATCTGTACCAGTCATCAGTGTTCATAATTGATGAAAGTAGGAAAAATGTACTTCTCAAGATGCTTAAATAAAACCTAACAAAAAGATGAATAAGGGGCATGAGAGATGTAGGTGAAATTGTAACTTACTTCATCTGTGTAAAAAGATTGGTGAGCACTTTTGCTGTGTAAAATAGGATCATCTTTGTGTAATGTTTGACATCGAACAGAGTTTCCTTCTCTTTATATGAAGAAATGAATGTACAAATCTATGAATTTGATGCAGGCATAGTTCATGCAGCACCATGAATCTGCTCTGCCATCTGATAAAGTCCTGACTGATCTGATTGTAGCTACTACTATCCTAGTACATTACATTCCATAAAATTCCTCCGCCTGTTCTGATGATGCAAACTTCTACACCAGTATTTTAGAGATGCCTGTTTCCTCAACTGAGGGAACCATGGTTGACAAGGTCCGTGACCGTGTCTGCCACATTTTCCGCACTTCCATTCTTACTCCATGCCCTCCCTTCCAGAAGTAATAGGTTTCTTCTCATCCAGCTTGTTATATCTCACAAGCCTCTGTACTCCTCCGCCAATTCAGCCACATTCTGTTTGAGACCATCAGCAAAGATATCCTTCTAGTTCATTATCCCAAAGGGATTATTCTCTCTGAGATACTTTGGCGTACTCCCCAGCAGCTTGTTCCAGTTCCACGCAAATGCTGGAGATGTAGAAAATTGTTATCGACTTAGCAACTTGCCTGGACACCTTTAGAGAATTACGCACATTGGTTAGGCCAATTTTGGAACACTGCTTTCAATTTTGATGTACCTGCTATAGGAAAGATGTTGTGAAACTTGAAAGAGTTCAGAAAAGATTTACAAGGATGTTTCTTGGGTTGGACGGTTTGAGCTATGGGGAGAGGCTGAACAACCTGGGGTGATTTTCTCCAGAGTGTCGGGGGCTGAGGGGTGATCTTACAGATGTTTATAAAAGCTTGATTGGCATGGATAGGGTAAATAGCCAACTTCTTTTTCCCAGGGTAGGGGAGGCCAAAACTAGAGGCCATAGGTTTAAGGTGAGAGGGGTAAGATTTAAAAGGGTGTAAGGGGCAACATTTTCACAGTGTGTGTATGGAACGAGCTGCCAGAGGAGGTGGTGGAGGCTGGTACTATTACAACATTTAAAAGGCACCTGGATAGGTACTTGAATAGGAAGAGTTTAGAGGGATATGGGCTAAATGCTGGCAAATGGGACTAGATTGATTTAGGATATCTGGTCGGCACGGACTAGTTGGACCGAAGGATCCGTTTTTATGCTGACTCTATGACCTATCCCTTTACCTCCTCTATCCACACCATCCATGGCCCCAGACATTCCTTCCAGGTGAAGCAGCAGCTTATATGTACTCCTTTCTACTGCGTTTTCTGAATCACAATGTAGTTTTCTCTATTCTGGGGAGATCAAATATCGATTGGGTGACTGCTTTGCAGAACATCGCCAGTGAGGCAACAACCGTTCTGCCAGTCTTCCAGTGGACTGCCGTTTTAATTCTCCATCTCATTCTGACACAGAAATCTCTATCTTTGGCCTGCTGCAATAATTTAATCAAGCAGATCTGAGCTCCAGGAGCAATTCCTCAGCTATCCATTAGGCATTTCACAGCTTTCCAGACTCAGCACTGAGTTCAACAATTTCAGGCTGTCAGTTCTGAACCTCCCATTTTTTTTCCCCCTTTCAATTTCACATTTAGGTTTCTTGCTTTCAGACAGCATCACCCACAAGTTCCGGCACAATTTTTGTTTCTTTTCTTATTCCATCATCATTCTGTTTTGTTATTTGCACTCTCCATTGTTATGATGTGGAGGTGCCGGTGTTGGACTGGAGCGGACAAAGTCAGAAATCACATGACACCAGGTTATAGTCCAACAGGTTTATTCGAAAACACAGGCTTTCTGAGTGAGGCTTTTACACAAACCTGTTGGACTATAACCTGGTGCTGTGTGATTTTTGACTTTCTCCGTTTTTAGACCCTTTTTTCTTTGTCATTTTGATGCCTTGCTGAAAACCAATTATATCTCTAGCCTTCAGAGATAGTAGGAGCTGCAGATGCTGGAGAATCTGAGATAACAAGGTGTAGAGTTGGATGAACACAGCAGGCCAAGCAGCATCAGAGGAGTAGGAAGGCTGACGTTTCGGGCCTAGACCCTTCTTCAGAAATTTCTGAAGAAATTACATATGAATATGAATTATACATATGAATAAAATGGTTTGCAACAATTTATAGCAGCATGGAATGCCTGCTGCTCATTCACAAATCCTTCCTTTGATTCTTTCCAAACTAGCAGTTAATGTTGGGGTCAATTTCTTAATCCTGTTTTTAAATCCACACCATAGCTCTTGTAACTTAAGTTATTATAATAAACAGCAGCTACATTTACAATCGTAATAGGAATAACACCTTGGTGTGTACATTCTGAGATTCAGCACCACAGGTTGCGCTATGCAGCAGAGGGATTAGAATTATAAAGCCCCTTCACTCTCAGAATCAATCCTAATTAGTCATTTTCTGAGAACAACGGGCTTTACAATTAATACAGAACTGCCAATTTCTCCCTTGGAATCTGCTGATATATTCATTAATGCTCCTAGGCTTTGTCTGCAGCCTTTGTGTCATCACATTTTAGCTGCCCCAAAACGGTTTTAGATCCAATGTCTAAAACGTCCAGCATCAAAGTAAAATTGTGTACAACTGGGTTTGTTTAAAATGTTCAATAGTGTGTTAGTTTTGTTGCAGGCAGGTTGCTATTTTGAGTGCTGCCTTACCTCTATTATTGGAGACTGATGTGATGACATTGGGTTGGTGACCTGATATCTTCAACTTGGATTTTAGTAAGCTCAGGGAAGGCAATTTTATTGATACAACAAGGTGTAGAGCTGGATGAACACAGCAGGCCAAGCAGCATCAGAGGAGCAGGAAAGCTGACGTTTCAGGTCTAGACCCTTCAGATTTTTCTGAAGAAGGGCCTAGACCCGAAATGTCAGCTTTCCTGCTCCTCTGATGCTACTTGGCCTGCTGTGTTCATCCAGCTCTGCACCTTGTTATCTCAGATTCTCCAGCATCGGCAGTTCCTACTATCTCTGTAGCAATTTTATTGATGCTATTTTTGTGAATTAAAGAGAACGTGGTTCAAATCGTCTAGCGACTTGTGGTGATTTGCAATTCTTGAGGTAACACTTGCTTGCTACAATTTGCTAATCAATTTGCTCATGTATAATTGCATACACCATTCACATAGTCATAGTTCAGTAGACTCTGGCCCTGTACAATGCCTTTGAAACTGTTTGTCACATTCCATAGTTGTCAATTCCTGAACTGTCCCAGCAGTAAGCCATGGAGACTGAACACCACTGTGTGTAAGGTACTTTCTCTCCCACAGAAAGGCCAATATTTGTTCACTTCATGTAGTATGAGGCTGAATATGTTTGGTTAGCCTGTAAGGTTAATATAGCTGTGCTCATAATTTCTTTTGACCAATTAACTGAAGGTCAAAACAACAGCTTTGGAGCAATAAAGTAATATTATACGCTGCCTTACTGATGGAAATCACAGTCGTCATCCTAATTACTGTGTGATGTTTTGCCAAAAAACACATTTTTTAAACTGTTAAATAAACAAAGAACTATGTCCTTTAAAATCTGGAAAGAAAGTTTTCCCACATTAAAGGCAAAATTAAGTGTTACCAGTTGTTATAAATACTCCACTGGGCATACTATTAAACTTGTCTGCTATCTTATATTCACAGAAAGAATGTTTAAGTAGAACAAATACAAAAAAATGATGTTGCATTTGTGGAAGAGATCTTGCATTGAACCAACCATTCACCTGCACTCGTGGGGACTGCATAAATGCACCACTTCAAAACACTTACCCTTCTTTCAAATGTTACCACCCACTCACCACCACGACATTTTCTTGACTCATTATCACCAGGCTCTTGGGAAGCTGTTTCTTCACCTTCCCTGCTTGTTTCAGATCTCTCTATAACTGCAGCTTCATGTCTTTGTTTTAGCTGTTCTAAAGAAATTCAAATGATGGTAATCAGCAATCAGGACAAAAATTTTCCAACTTCCCACTGTTAATCCAAAAAACCAGAAAATAACAGACACAAACTAAACTGTATACGTTGATAAATTTCATATCACAATTCATACATTTTATATTTCAATTTATAGTAAAACTATAACTTTTTACTACAATTGTATAAAAATGCGAAATATTATTTTAGACAATTTGCTCATGTTTATGGTTATTTTAACTTTTTGAAAACAAATTCTATATATTTGATTCTGCACCTGAACAGTATATATCGTGCTTTCAAATCTTCTGGCCTTTAAGATATAAAGCTGTATTTTCTGCGGAATAGGGCAGTATGCTGGAGGAAATCATAGAAAACTGGGAAGGAGACCCGCAGCCTCAGCATCACCCTTCTGGAATTTCTGTCTTCGCTTTCAGGAATGTTGCCATCCAATCCTTCATTGTCTGGTGCATGGAAAGGATGGTGAGGAGACAGAGATGCTTTACCAGTCAAACATAAATACTAAGATTAAGGATCGTGTCAGCCAGTGCTGTGCTTGTAATGAGCTTCAAAGCAAACAAGCTAAAGAGTGACTTAGTCATTTCAGACAGACAAGATCAATTTACAGTACTTAAAACAATCTTTTTCAACAGGAGGGCTGTACAATTAGGCTGACCATCAGTGTTAGTCCTAAAATATAGGTAGCCTTTTCACTGCCAGTTTTACTTTTAAACTTATTTTAAGCCTTTTAAATGCTGTATATTAAGTTTTATGTAGGAAGGGAGGCTGAAACTTCATTTTGGTTTCTAGTAACAGCAATATGAGCTTACAGCTGAATAGCTCTTGCATTTTGAGAAGAAATAATCTATGTCTGATTCCCCAGAGATAGTAAGAAATGCTGCTGCTGGAGTCAGAGATAACACTGTGTGGAGCTGGAGAAACACAGCAGGCCAGGCAGCATCAGAGGAGCAGGAAAGTTTACGTTTTGGGTCGGGACCCTTCCTCTGAAATGGGCCATTTCTGAAGAAGGATCCTAACTCGAAACGTCAACTTTCCTGTTCCTCTGACGCTACCTGACCCGCTGTGTTCCTCCAGCTCCACACTGTGTCACCTATGTCTGATTCCTGCCAATTTAAGTTGGAGGCCTGAACTCACGAAAAGTTATTGTGGTTGGCTGTCCATTCAGGGTTGCCTGATCTTCAGTGAGGAGTCTTTTATCAGCATTCACTGCCATTCTACTACATGACATGACACATGATACGCTGTGGTGTGGTGTGATACACTGATGATCTGCCATTGTCTTACTGTGAGACTTACTTTAACTCCTATAAGATAAGGATGAGATGTGATTTGATTTATTATTGTCACATGTACCGAAGTACAATGAAAAGTTTTGTTTTATACAGGCAGATCATATCATATACTGTGTATTAGGGTAATAGAACTGAGCGAGGAATACAATGTTACGGCTGCAGAGAAGGTGCACAAAGAGCGAGATCAACATGAAATTTAAAATTTGATAGGTCCATTCAGAAGTCTAATAACAGTGGGGAAGAATTTGTTGGTCGGAGTGTCTAAGCTTTTTGTATCTTCTGCTCAATGGAAGAGGTTGTAAGAGATTATAATCGGGTTGGGAGATCTTTTTGATTATGTTGGCTGCCTTTCCAAAACAGGGAGAAGTTTAGACGGAGTCAATGGACGGAAGGTTGGCTTGTGGACTGGACTGTGTTGACAACTCTGTTTAGTTTCTTACGGTCATGGGCACAGCAGTTGCCATGCCAGGCCATGATGCATCTGGACATAATGCTTTCTATGGTACATCTTTAAAATTTGGCAAGAATCTTTAGACTTGCTGAATTTCCTTGGGTCATGTATTACTGAAGAATGCAATGTCTTTTTATAAAACCACCTGGTACCTACATATGTATTTGATTTGATTTTCATTTTATTGTCACATGTGCTCAAGTACAAAAGTACAGGAGTACAGTGAAAAGTGTATAATATCACCACACAAGGTGCCATCTTAGGCACAAGTAGCTAGGTCTAGAATCTTAAGAACAAGGTAGGAAGAAAGAACAAAGTTAAAAGTTAGACATTGCAGTGATTATAGTATAATGTAAAACATATGAAATTAAGTTAAAAGTTACACATTGCAGACCGTCTTAGTTTTAAGTAGTAATTAAAGAGATAAAGCTGAAAGTTCAAACATTATAGTCGTTCTTAAGTGCTTAGCCACGGTGGAACTGCACTTCAAGGAATTGCCTTGAGATTGGAAGTCCATGCTGAGGCTATGCTGGGGTGAGAGACTGCCACATACCTCTGAAAGACCACCATGCCAGGCTGAAAGACTGCCATGCTGGGCCACTGAGAGATCGCCATGCCAGGCCGAGAATCTGCCATGATATGTATGTTACTATCATAGGCACTTGTGCGTCTGGGCTCATGCTGAGCAATTTGGATATACTGTACCATATTCCACTGTCATGTGCAAGGGAATAGAGCTCAGAAAGGCAGAGACTGTCAGCTCTGTATTATTAGGTCACATGTTTATCACATCATGCGAATATCGTTTAAAGGTGGAATACACGCTTGCTGTAAGACATTACACCACAATGGGACCTGTCAAAAGTCATCTTTGATAGAAGCTTTATGTATGATTTAGGAGAATGAGTAGACCATTTGGTCACTTCAGCCTGCATCAATCTTCAATCAGATCAAGAGTGCTCTGACTGTGGCCTCATATCCGCATTACAACCTACCGTTAAAACAGATAAACAGATGGAGGGCATTATAAATAAAGTAACTTAAGCACATACAGAAAGGGACTGGGTACCTGAGTGGTCCTGTTGATGGAGCGTGTGGTGTCTGCTGGTACACTACAGGTTTTCTGCAGCCAGTGGGTACTACAGGGGCTGGTGTACATCATTTTCCCACAAGCAAATTTGGCGATTTAATTTGGATTTGAAAAGGAGACAATAGGTTGAAGATTACATCATGAACTCATCAGAACTGACTCACAAGAAAAAGATTTCAATAAAGGAATATCATTGGCAGCAAGAACAGTTACTTGTCAAATTTAATTCTCAGATCAGACAGATAGGTTCTGATTACTCAAGGTTGCTATGGAGATATAACAGGATTGACTATGTCCGTGATCCCCTTTTTTTTCAAGAAATGGTGTAGGAGTATGGACAAATCCCTTTTTCCTAAATGAAACATGGCCCTGAGTACTTACATATACAGCTTCGAGCACATGCAAATTCATCACACTGAGAGCCCAAGTGATGATCTAAAATTGGATTCTGGTGTAACTGTTAGCACAACCTGGATTATTTAAGCAATGATTTCCAGCAGCAGAAACATATCTAATGGTTAATATACTTTTCAGAGCCTTGTAAGTAGGCATTGGTTGAGCATGATTGGCATGCAGCAGGTCAGAGGCTATGAATTCTGCAGTGAGTAATGCACTTCCTGTGTCCCCAAAGCCAGTCCATCATTGACATGGCACAAGTCAGGAGCATGACGGAAAACTCTCCACTTGCCTGGATCCAGTGTCCAACCATGTGAGGTGCAAAAAAGACCTGCAACAAATTTGACCATATAATTGGTCATTGCAAATTGAAGACAGACATCACTGTGAAGAAGAACCAATCCCAGAGCCTTTAAAAGAAGCACCTGCGAGCCACAAAACTTAAAGTTAATGCAAGATCTCATAGCCTTCACAGGGGCACTGAACTGATACCCTATCAAGAAAAAGGTCTGATGTCAAAATCCCATGTCGAAGCACTCCATGGCTGTCTTTTTGGAGTGCTCTGTGTCCGACTGTATGGAGCAGTATGTAAAGCTGTCATTGTGAGTGATGTGAATGTTGACGGCTCACATCATTAAGGAACTCTTCTGTTTCTTATTCTCCCTCACACGCTCATTGCAAGTTTGGCTAATGGGTCAAGCCACAGCACAGATTATTGTCACTGATGCAATGACAGAGAAATGAAGGAGCAACAGATGCACCAGCAAGTTCCAAACCAGTGGCAACCAGCAGCATGTGCCAAGCAGGCTTCACAAGATGACGTCACAGCTGAAGTTACCGTCAGGATGTGCAGGAGTTTCAGGAGGGCCAGAGTTTATTCTCCTTGAAGCCATTTCCTCCAGGTGAGTGAAGCATAATGCCAGCACAGACTGAGGATGTCCTGGGCCGCTGTCACTGAGGTATGGGAAGTGCTGGAGTGGGTGCTGTGACCTGAAGGAGTTGGGTGGCCATCCTACCCCTGTGGTCATCAAATGGATAGCTGCAATGCTCTTTTAGCCACCAGTGACCTGCATAATATCTCTCTGTTGTCCACCCTCAAATGTATCAAGACTGTTACTAATGCCATTTGTGCCAGATCGTACTCAATTTCCCCTAAATGAGGTCAGCGATGCAGCCTGGACAGTAGGAATCGGTACCATAGCTGGATGCCCCAGGGTGCAGGGTGCTAAAGACAGTACAGACATCACATTGAGATGGCTAGAATACAAAGCCAAGTTCATCAATAGGAAAGAGTGCTATTCTATCAATGTCCAAAGAATCTGTGATCATCGGTAACAATTATTAGAACTATGTGCCAGGTAACCTGGGAGTTGTCATGGTGCCTATATCTTTTGAGGACTCTTATGTTCCTGCTGCATTTAAAGTGCCTAATGCCTTATAAGGATGGTTACTGGGTGACAAATGCTACCCTTTGTAACCATGGCTGAAGACTCTGTTACACAACTCCCTGACTGAGGCTAAGTACAGATACAATGCAGCCCATTCGCTGACAAGGGCAATTCTGGAGCCGATGATAGGTCTCCTGGAGATGAGGTCCCACTGCTTGGATTAGTCTGGGTGGGGCTTTGCAATATACCTTATATAGGGTGTACCATATAATCCTTGCAATCTGTGATCCATGCAAACGGAGCAGGAAAAGAAAGGATGTGATGGACACTGCTGAGCTGGGAGAGCTGCCTTCTGAGGAGGAGGATGGGGACATTGAGCAGAAGAAACACCACCATCTCCATGATAGAACTGCAGTGTTGGGTGCTACAGGCTGAACAGGGCGTAACTGACACTGGTTCCATTAGATGAGAGCTGGATGCAATGAGCATTCATTGACTGTAAAATTATTGGTGCTTGACTTGCAAACAGTTTGTTTCTGTTCTGAGAGGCAACTGCAGCTTCTGGTTCTTTGTTGTCTGTTCACTTTTGGTGTCAATTAATAAAGGTGAATGTTTTGAACTATTTGTACTCTTCCCTCGATGTGATAGACCCACGTTGAACAATGATAAGATGATGGCCTATTATGTGCATTGTGGAAAGACTTGCAGTGACTTAGAAGAGAGGAGAAGGAACAAGTCTGAGGGCAGGTAAGCTGTGCGGCCTGGTGTTTAACAGCCATTGGTGTGGGAATGTGAATTATATGAGAGAGAAGTGTCAGCCATGCCACTCATCTGTTGTGACAGAAATTAGTCTGTGGCTGCTTCACCATAATGTTGCCAATGAAGGGTAACTGCAGATAGCCAACGCTTGATTGAGTGTATGGGTCATGCTCAAAGATGGTGCAGATGCTAGGCATACTGGAATATGCCAGAATATCCTGGCGGTGGTGAGTACTTCCAGCTACAGCGAGTTGAAGAATTGGGCTAGTGTTGGACAAGAGGGGCACTACAATGTTGTGGTTGGTCGTTAACAAGGTGAGTTCAGGATGATCGCATGAGAAAAATTGTCAGATCTTCTGGAGAAAAATCCTACATGAAATTTAGTAGAAATGATATAGCCAAAACGTAGAAAAGTCAGCCCAGCATTTCAGCATATTTTATTGCAGTCTTGTTCAGCAGAGGAAGCTATTACAATGTGTGCACGACTGGTGGATATACACAGAATATCAGATGTATCAATTTAAGAACATTCTCGAAGTACAGTATAACAATTTAAAAAGAAACAGAATAAAAAATAAAAGGGCTTATCAAACTCTCAATGCCATCCTGCATTCTTTTGAAGGATACTTTTAAGGGACAATTTATACAGCTGGTTTCAGCTCTGATAAGCTCAACTACTTAGAGATAAAATGCAGATTCATTCGAATTCACATGCAATGAATTTCCAATCCCACAACAGTCCATCATACAGAGAAAATGAACGTGTGACCCCTATGTCCCACAGCAATGCAGAGAATATTGGGCAGACTTCTTCATGCAGTTATCCAAGACTGCCATTGATAGGAACCTGGAAACAGGTGATATGCTCAACTTTAGCCTAGAAATAATTCATAAAAATAGAACGTGAGGGGAGAAAAATAAAGTAAGAGATTATCCTCCAGGCAGAAAAAAAGCAGAAAGAATTTGTAAGGGATACCTTGATTTCATTTTATAAAGTACTGCAAACTACAGCAGTACTTACAGAAATCAATATAACTTTAAATATAGGCATGGTATATCTAAGCAAGGGCTTTGTCAAGGAAGGAAATGGAAGGAAACAACGTTCAAACTGGGGTAATAAGGAAACAGAATAGTTTATTTAGGTTCTACAGATGGAATTTAGCTTTACAGAGTTGATGCAGCTGAATGGGAATTTTAATTCTTATTCTTTGGTGCAAAAAGATCATGTCATAAAATATGTGGCAATTATGCAAGTAGTGCAATAGGATGATCTCTGTATTTGGGGGAGAACAAGGGCTTGATTTTCAAACAATTGTTGGGAAGGTGATACCCAGATAATTTCTGGGTTCCAGACTACTGTCTTTAAATGTTTGGTACAATATAATGGTGCATTTGTTCACTGTCTCTTATGGGGAGTTCTTGATCGCGTGTAAGTCCATATATGGTGGGTATTCTCTACATTGGGGAAACATAGACTGGGTGATTGCTTCGCAGAACACAGATGTTCCATCTGCAAAAAAAGTCCCTGAGTTTCCAGTTGCCTGCCACTCCAACACACCACCCTGTTCCCTGGCAAACATCTCTGTCTCAGAGATAAAAGGTACTGCAGATCCAACGCATCATCCTCCGACACTTCCGCCATCTGCAGTCAGACCCCACCACCAAAGACATCTTTCCCTCCCCACCCTTATCTGCCTTCCGGAGGGACCACTCCCTCCGTGACTCCCTTGTCCGCTCCACACTCCCCTCCAGCCCCACCACACCCGGCACTTTTCCTTGTAACCGCAAGAAGTGCTACACCTGCCCCCACACCTCCTCCCTCACCCCAATCCCAGGCCCCAAGAAGACTTTCCACATCAGGCAGAGGTTCACCTGCACATCTGGCAATGTGGTATACTGCATCCGCTGTACCCGTTGTGGCTTCCTCTACATCGGGGAAACCAAGCGGAGGCTTGGGGACCGCTTTGCAGAACACCTGCGCTCAGTTCGCAACAAACAACTGCACCTCCCAGTCGCGAACCATTTCAACTCCCCCTCCCATTCCTCAGATGACATGTCCATCCTTGGCCTCCTACAATGCCACAGTGATGCCACCCGAAGGCTGCAGGAACAGCAAATCATATTCAGCCTGGGAACCCTGCAGCCCAATGGCATCAATGTGGATTTCACAAGCTTCAAAATCTCCCCTCCCCCAACCGCATCCCAAAACCAGCCCAGCTCATCTCCACCTCCCTAACCGGTTTTTCCTCTCACCCCAAGCCACACCCCCACCTCCTATCTGCTAACATCATCCCGCCCCCTTGACCTGTCCGTCCTCCCTGGACTGACCTATCTCCTCCCTACCCCCCTACCTACACTCACCTTTACTGGCTCCATCCCCGCCTCTTCGACTTCTCTGCCTCCTCTCCACCTATCCTCTCCTCTATCCATCTTCTATCCGCCTCCCCCTCTCTCCCTATTTATTTCAGAATCCTCTTCCCCTCCCCCATTTCTGATGAAGGGTTTAGGCCCGAAACGTCGAGTTTTCCTGCTCCTATGATGCTGCTTGACCTGCTGTGTTCATCCAGCCCCATGCTTGTTATCTCTGTCTCAGGCTTGCTGCAGTGCAGCAGCAAAGCTCAGCGCAAACTGGAAGAACAGCACCTCATTTTTCTCTTGGGAACTCTACATCCTTTTGGATTCGATATTGAGTTCAATAAGTTTACAGCTTGAGCTCTCCCATATCCTTACCCCAATTCCCACACGCCAGGCCTTCTTATCACATAGTCTGCTATTACACACTGCACATTGTTAGCCATTAATAGCTCCCATTAGTAGCTATTCACCCTACCAGCCAGATCATTATCCATTCCTTTGCCTGTCCAACTGTTCTTCTCTCACTTTGGGCTCTATCTCCACCTATCATTCAATCCTTACCCTCTCCCACCACCTTATCTTCTGCAGATAAACCAACATTTTGCAAGCTACAATCAGTTCAGAGGAAGGGTCACTCATCTCCAAAGATGCTGTCAGACCGGCTGAGCTTTTCCAGCAATTTCTGTTTTTGTTTTTGGTGGGTATTCGTACAACGTAGCAAACAAAGAGAGGCAATTGCAAAAGGGGAAGTTATCCTGGGAAATTCTTTCGGTGCAAAGAGAGATATTGTCCGATATCCAAGTATTTTGTCAAAGAATGGTACAAAGTATGCTGAAAATCCTAAGGCAGGGTGAGCAGGATGTTCTCTGGTCAATGTCCAACTTTTCATAGGGATTCCCCACACTGTTCATGCAATTTCAAGGTGTGTATCTCCCAGCAATGCATAATGCTATTCCTAAAAATTTATTCATGCACCTTCTGAAAATAAGGTGGTTCAAATATTTCAGAAGGTTTAATTGCAAATGTTTGGGTTGTAACAGCCATAGGACAGTTTTATCATTTTTTTTTCAATTTTCAGGCCCCAGTGTTGTTGTGTTGCACTACTTCGAATATAGTGTTCACTTGTACCTGTCATACAGAACAACACCAATAGATAGATTTGTAATGAGAAGCAGGAACAACGAAGGAATAATTGTTAGTGAAAGAAACCATTGTTATATTCTGGGTTGTCTCTCGTTATTTCTCAGTCCCAGGAAACTAACACTCAGCCACCAATCTCACAGAAGTCTTTATTGCCAATGGCATAACCTTGAGATCAAAAACTAAAATTCATCTTTTGCAAGTACTTGGTGGAATTCTTGGCAAAAGAAAACATTTCACTATCATGTGACAAAACTAAACTCTGATCTTGCTAGGGTTCTTTGCTCAGTAAGTTATCAAGTTCAGATGCATGGATGAGGGGTTTGGCAGCAGATGAACTGAAGTCGGGGCAATGTAACAGAGGTGGAAACAGGCCTTAAATAATTACTTAACACATCTTATATAAATTGCACAGATTACGTACAGAATGCTCTGGCAGTAGGGAATTAACTAATGTTGGCTATTGCTCTCCCTGGTAGCTTGTACCAATACTTCATGTTTTCCCTCGAGGGCAAGCCATATGACTGTCACTCCACTGGGTGTCTTGTCATATACATTTCTGGCTTATCTGCTACAATCTCCCAGCGACATTCCCAGTGCCAAAGAATTGTTCAGCATTTACTTGGAGTCAATACATGATATTTTTGTCACAGTGGGCCAGTTTCCATAATGTTCCAGCCCACACTAATTTACCAGCCCAACATAAGTATTTTTTTCTCCCCTACTAATTGCTGTCACAGTATTTCTCAATGCAGATCTAATTGAATGATCCACTGTAGGATGTTGTTCCATACCATCGCTTGCTTAAAAAAAAGTGCACAATGTCTATATGCTAGTGGTTGCCAAGCTGTGGATTGCTAAAACTCAGATGGGGACATGTAGAACACCTCAGGATTTGGAAGGGGACAGATCTTTTACCCTAGTTTTCCCAATATTCTGAGTAAAAATGTCTGTCTTATTAATGTAACTTGCACCTGATTGCTAAGACAAGAGCATCACCTCATTAAACTGCCTAATGGTTTTTCTCTACCACTTCAGACTAAGTACGCCCTGAAGCACCAGTCGAGGAGTGGCAATGGCAGTAGCTATCTACCCAACCACATGTTGGCTGGGGTTGGCATTGTGTCCTCATATAACATGGCAGTTAATGGTGTAGACTGGAATTTTATTCAGCTGCACACAATAAATTCCAGCTACAGCTTTAATAACAACTTGGGCAGGCAGCACCAGAAAGTGCTTAACAGCAAACAGCCTGAGGCACCATTCCAAAGGTAGCATCCATATTCAAGAGAAAGCATAGTTCAGACCTGGTAAGAGAAGCAAAGAAGCAGTTGTGGGCCAGAAACGTACAT
This sequence comes from Ginglymostoma cirratum, assembly GCA_024137785.1. Taxonomy (NCBI): domain Eukaryota; kingdom Metazoa; phylum Chordata; class Chondrichthyes; order Orectolobiformes; family Ginglymostomatidae; genus Ginglymostoma; species Ginglymostoma cirratum. Next base: position 17,506,030 of record JAHRHZ010000283.1, on the reverse strand, counting down.
GGAGCTGGTCCACTAGCCATTTCTGACTGAATCAGGTACTGATGAAATGGATGAGCATTCATGATCGGTGATAGAGATAAAAGGTACTGCAGATGCTGGAGAATCCGAGATAACAAGCATGGGGCTGGATGAACACAGCAGGTCAAGCAGCATCATAAAAGCAGGAAAACTTGACGTTTCGGGCCTAAACCCTTCATCAGAAAATGATGATGAAGGGTTTTTTGATGAATGAAGGGTTTTCTGATGAAGGGTTTAGGCCCGAAACGTCAAGTTTTCCTGCTCCTATGATGCTGCTTGACCTGCTGTGTTCATCCAGCCCCATTCATGATCGGTGGTTCAGCCATAGAGAGCATATGGACACTGGAGGCTCAGAGAATAACAGCATGGGAAAATCTTCAAAACAAAAGGCATAGTTAAGGGCTGAGAGGGCTAAGATTAGCAAAGAGTGCTTATAGCTGAAGCTGAGTGTTGGCACCATATATGGTAAACACCACAAGGCATGGGTACAGGAAATCAAAGGTCATGAAAGCACTTTATTCCAAGATCACGTCACTTAGAATGTTAAGAAGTCAGAATTAGAGTGTCAAAAGAACAATTTAGAAGCCTAGGCTGACAGAGTCGATCAAAAGTAAAAGTGAGGAAATTACTGAGGCTGCATTTAAGGGAGGGATATCCGTAAGTCAGGCTGTGATGAAGGCTGGAAAAGTTAAGGCTATAAGAGCTAAGATTCATTCAGAGAAGCTGTTAAAGCAAATGGGAATCTTCCTCAAAATTTTAAGGCAACTGGCATTATTAAAAGCACCATGTAAAATAGAAATTGCCCAGGGAAAACTGCTTTGCAAAGAGAATTCACTTTTAAGGTCGAAGGCAGCAGGAATTATTCAGTAAAATTGAAGCAATTGATAAGAGTTTTTTTTATAGGGCTGTGCAAGGCAGAAAATCGTCCACTTTGTCAGGTGAATGACACCTCCATTTTAACTGAGGAAGGTGTGAAATCTCTATATTGGCTACAAAAACATGGGAAAACATGGTAAGCTATAGAGTGAAGCAGCTTTGCTGAACTGCACCTTTTAAAGCTTTTAAGATAAGGAAAGTAAAATAGCATTGCTATACAGCAGACTTAAAAAGCTTCTCAGGCTTTAAAATGACAGGAGTAAAGCAGTATTTAGACACTGAACTGAAAAGCTTTAAATAAAGAAGGAGGAATAATCATATTAGGAAGAAATGGCAGTAGAAAGAGTGTTGATGGAAAGATTTAAATTGAAAGATAGGGTCTCTGGATAGGATTTGAAGAAGGGTCCCAACCCAAAACATCAGCATTCCTGTTCCTCTGATGCTGCCTGGCCTGCTGTGTTCCTACAGCTCCACACTTTGTTATATCTGTATCTGTAAAACTGTGGGCCGCTTACATAAAATGAACCAGAATACAGTTAGACATAAGACCATAAGACATAAGAGCAGAAATCAGGCCATTCTGCCCATCAAGTCTGCTCCGCCATTCAATCACAGCTGATAAATTTCTCAACCCCATTCTCCTGCTTTCTCCCCATAACCCTTGATCCCCTTGACAATCAAGAACCTATCTATCTCTGTCTTAAATATACTCAATGTCCTGGCCTCCACAGCCTTCTGTGACAGTGAATTCCATAGATTCACCACTCTCTGGCTGAAGAAGTTTCTCCTTATCTTCGTTCTAAAAGGTCTTCCCTTTACTCTAAGGCTGTGCCCTTAGATCCCAGACCCTACTACCAATGGAAACATCTTCCCAAGATCCATGCTGTCCAGGCCATTCAGTATTCTGTAAGTTTCAATTAGATCCTCCCTCATCCTTCTAAACTCTTGTTGAGCATTGAGCCAGAGTCCTCAAATGTTCCTCATATGTTAAGCTTTTCATTCCTGGGACCATTCCTGTGAACCCTCTCTGAACTTGCTCCAGGGCCAGTACATCCTTCCTGAGATATGGGGCCCAAAACTGCACACAATACTCCAAATGTGGTCTGACCAGAGCCTTTTAGAGCCTCAGAAGTACCTCCCTGCTTTTATGTTCAAGTCCTCTCAAAATAAATGCCAACATTGCACTTGCCTTCCTAACTACTAAGTCAACCTGCAAGTTTACCTCGAAACAATTCTGGACTAGAATTCCCAAGTATCTTTGCACTTCAGGCTTTTGAATTTTCTCCCCATTTAGAAAATAGTCTGTGCTTTTATTCTTCTTAAAAAGTGCACAACCTCACACCTTCCCAAATTGTACTCCATCAGCCACTTCTTTGTCCACTCTCCTAACCTGTCCAAATCCTTCTGCAGCCTCCCCACCTCCTCACTACTACCTGTCCCTCCACCTATCTTTGTATCATCTGCAAACTTAGCCAGAAAGCCCTCAGTTTCTACATCTAGACAATCAATGTATAAAGTGAGAAGTTGACCGTTGTGGAACATCTCCTGTCACTGGCTGCCAGCATAATAAAGACATTTTTATCCCCACTCTCTGCCTTCTGCCAGCAGGACAATCTTCTATCCATGCTAGTACTTTGCCTCTAACACCATGGGCCCTTATCGTACTCATCAGACTCCTGTGCATCACCTTGTCAACGGCCTTCTGGAAGTCTAGGTAGATAACATGCATTGGCTTTCTTTGGTCAAGCCTGCCCATTACTTCCTCAAAGAATTCTAACTGATTTGTCAGGCATGACCTCCCCTTGATGAAACCATGCTGACTTTGCCCTATTTTACCATGCATTTCCAAGTATTCAGAAATCTCATCATTCATAACAGATAGTAAAATTTTACCCATGACTGAGGTTAGGCTAATTGGCCTGAAATTTCCTGTTGTTTCCCTTACTCCCTTTTTAAAGAAGGGTGTCACATTCGCGATTTTCCAGTCCACTGGGACCCTCCCTGACTCTAGTGATTCCTGAAAGATCACCACTAATGCCTCCACTATCTCTTCAGCAATCTCCTTAAGAACTCTGGGGTGTAGTCCATCTGGTCCTGGTAATTTATCCACCTTCAGGCCATTCAGTTTTTCTAGCACCTTCTCCTTGGTGATGGCCACCATACTCAGCTCTGCCCCCTGACTCTCTCAAATTCTTGGGATATTACTTGTGTCTTCCACTGTGAAGACAGACACAAAGTAATTATTCAGTTCCTCAGCCATTTCCTTGTTCCCCACTACTATCTCTGCAGCGTCATTTTATCCTTTATATATTTAAAGAAACTCTTACAGTCCTCCTTTATATTACTGGCTAGCTTATCCTCATATTTAATATTCTCCCTCCTTATTTCTTTTTTGTTGTCCTCTGTTGGCTTTTGTAAGTTTCCCAGTCCTCTGGTTTCCCACTGCCCTTCACCATATTATATGCTTTCTCTTTTGCTTTTATGCTATCCCTGGTTTCTCTAGTCAACCATGGTTGCCTCATCACCACCGGAGCCATGCTTCTTTTCCCTCGGGATGAATTTTTGCTTTGTCTTCTGAATTACTCCTAGAAACTCCTGCCATTGCTGTTCCACTGTCTTTCCTGCTGGGCTCCTCTCCCAGTCAATTCTGCCCAGCTCCTCCCTCATGCCTCTGTAGTTGCCTTTTTTCAGCTGTAATACCATTACCTCTGATTCTATCTTCTTCCTCTCAAATTGCAGAGTAAATTCAATCATATTATGATCACTGCCTCCCAAGGATTCCTTCACCTTAAGTTCCCTTATCAAGTCTGTCTCATTGCACAACACTAAATCCAGTATTGCCTGTTCCCTAGTGGGCTCCACCACAAGCTGCTCCAAAAAGCCATCTCGTAAACATTCTATAAATTTCATTTCTTGCAATCCACTACTAACCTGATTTTCCCAGTCCACCTGCATATTGAAATCCCCCATGATCACCATGACTTTGCCTTTCTTACACACCTTTTCTATCTCCTGGTGTATCTTGCGCCCCAGCTCCGAACTACTGTTTGGAGGCATGTACATAATTCCAACTATGGTTTCTTTTTACCTCTGCTGTTCTTCAACTCTACCCACACAAATTCTACACTATCTGACCCTACTTCATTTCTTACTATTGATTTAATTTCATTTCTTATGAATAAGGCGACCCCATCCCCTCTGCCCCCTACCTATCTTTTCGATAAGATATATATCCTTGGATATTCAGCTCCCAATCCTGATCCCCTTGCAGCATTGTCTCCGTGATGCCAATTTCTATCTGTGCCACAAGCTCATGTACCTTATTCCTTATACTGTGTGCATTCAGATGTAACACCTTCAGTCCTGTATTAACTGTCCTTCTTCTCATCGTCACTTGTTTATCCAGTGTGCTTGAAGTTTGATTCCTAACCCTTTCCAAACACTGTGTCCTGTTAATGTCTGTGTTGAGGACTTTAATAACCACTCCTGACTTCTCCTTTCTAGTTCATTTTTCCATATTTTTCCATACAGTGGAATTTAGCCCTACAGATGTTAGCATGTTGCTTTGTTCCCCACTGGGGGAGGTTTTACCCTTCCTTTCCTCCCAACTTTCTAGTTTAAAGTCTTGTTGACCAGCCTATTTACCTTTTTTGCTGGAACATTGGTCCCAGTTTGATTCAGGTGGAGAGTAGTAGGAAATCAAATAGCTACACACACAAAGTTGTTAATGAGCTAGAATGACCTGTATTAGAAAGGACATTCAGCGACATTAAAATCCAATCAATTTTTTTTGGTAAGAAGTGATTTATGTCAATGGATATCACATTAATTTTAAGGTTACTGGGCAAATGTCACTTATTTAACAGGTTGGATACATGGGATGAAGAAACAGCCTATAACAGTGAAACAAAGTAGTTCCGGTGGTATAGATCTCAAGTTTAAGGGTATGCAACTTTACAACAAAAATGTGTGAGAGTAGAAGATGTACGTATTTTTTGCAACCAAGGATTCTCACTCTTGTGTAAGAGGCGATGTTTTCATATGAACCTTATTAAAACGGTGGAAGAAGTTCAATCATTTACAATTGATAATAAAAAGATCAAAATACAGTTAGTTATGCTAAACCTGTTCACAAAGATGCCAATCAGGCAACAACTTACCGACGAGTAGACAGTTATGACACACATCAAGGAAATATTAGTTACTGATCAAGTAACTGTTGAACAACTGGTCAAGGGACAACTGGTTGAGAATTTTGTTGGGTTTCCTAAACTCATAGAAGGACCTAAATAGAAGACATCACTCATTGAGATTACATATATTGGCATGAGAGAATTGTTTCAAGCAATCAATGGGATGGAAATCTGTGACTATTTAGGACAGGTTGAAATGTTTTCCAATCTCATCATCTCTGAAAAAAATCAGGATGACAGAAATCAAAATGCTTGTGTGAAGATGCACATGATGAAAATGATAATGAACAATGTGACCTATTTGAGCATACAGACTGATCTTTAATTGAAGTTTTGTAGACAGCAACACAACTAAGCAAGCCAAATTTTCAGGAGATTCGAATTTAATGCTAGACAATGAGACAGCTCAAGTTCAAGGGAACGTTTTAATTCTTCACTTTCCAAGGAAGAACCATTAGTACCAGAGGCAGAGATTATGTTAAGTAAACTGCAATCATCAAGTTAGTTGATTGAGGAAGTTTACATGTTGTGTTCATCTGTAAAGTAATCACAGAGGGACAAAGACAAGCATGGACCTGAATCAACAAGTTTAAATATAGAGCCGACATTAGCTCAGTTGGCTGGTTTGCCAAGCAGAGGGATACTAACAGCTGAGAGTCAATTCCTATACTGGCTAAGACCACCAAGAACGTTCTTCCTTCTCAACCTTGCCCTTCATCTCAGACACGGTGACCCTTGCATTGAACAACCACCAGTCATCTCTTGATCTCTAATAAGAGTGCAGTTCTCTGGGACTGTAGCACCTTTACCTGAAAATACTGAGGACAGATTGGCCAGCAGATTGAGAATAATGATTTGCTCACATAGATTGGCGATGTGTTGCACAAGACTCCATAGAAGCCAGCAATAAGGTGGGATAAGTACATTCACAGCTTTAGGACACAGTCAAGAAGAAACTACCTGGCGCAGAGGTCCAGGACACTGTATCTCAAGAATAATTTGCCTTGCTCAGAAATCCATACCGCAAAGAAAGAAAACATCTGTTTCATAAAGGCAGTCATCTTCCATTAAGGAAATTCATGAGATTAAAAGGTGCCCAACATGATGTTATGGGGAATTTATATATTTCAGCAGGTAAGAATTCCTTTGCAAAGCAAATTCAGAGATTAAGGTTCCTTCAGGTGAGACACTGGTTTAGCAGGAATGAGGTCCTCTAGGAAGATCATCTCAGAGATAAAATGTGGTCCAGTGAAGACTGTCCAACCTCTTCATATAAGACAACTCACTCATTCCTAGCATCAATCCAGCAAGCCTCCCCTGAACCAACTCCAACGCATTGACATCCTTCCAAAGAGACCAAATATTGCACACAGTATTCTAGATTTGACGTCGCTTATGCCTTCAATAAATTTTAAAGACCAGGGCCTCCTCTTCTACCACATTAGACAAAGTAGGTCCTGCAGTTTCAATCAGATATTGGGGATAGTGACAGCTGCCTACCCAACTTCATGTTGGCAGTGGTTGGTGCTGTATGCTCATACGATAATGTTCATGCTACTTATGGGGGAAGACAGTAATAATATGAAGCTAGATTTTATGTTCTCCCTCATGATGAGTTTAGTGGTAGGGGTGGGGCGGGGGGGAGTGGGGTATGGTTGTCATTAAATCAGATGGGATGATGATAGGTGGGGATGCTATCACCTCCCTATCTCAACTCTAGTCAAATCCATGGTAGCAAGGGTAATTATCAACCTCCCCAACCCGACCAACATACCCCGCTGAGAGACAGATGTAATTGTTTCTAGAAGCTTCCCTACCACTGAAGTTCAATTGATTGCACTAAATGACATAATTAAAACTGCTGACATCTCCTATTCCTTCTGTTTATATCATATGTTCAAAAGTCCCATGGACTAAATGAAACCCAAATATTTCGGAACCAAATTAGCAATGTGCTGGTTTTTTGATTTTCTTGATTGAATCACAACTGCTTTGCTGACAGCTACTTCTCATACCTCCTATTATTCAGAGAGAAGCCAAAACCATGTGAATATAATTTGTAGCGAAGCAGCAGAAAATAAAAACCTCAGGGCATAGGAAAAGTAGGCAGAACAAATTATACTAAATTACCATGAAAATCTGAATGTGTAGATATGTGTTGTGTTATCTACAGATATCTTGATTACAAATGAGGATCTGTGATTTGTCATCATGGGTCAATCATATATAATATTATCTGCAATGAAACATGTTGCTGATAAAAAGCTTTTGAAATATTTTCATTATTTTGTTTGATAAGCATGTCAGTTGGTCTAATTCTTGATCATACCATCATTAACGCCTTATCCAATGCTAATTTTTCTAGATTACATTCTAAATCATCATCTTTATGATATAGGAACATAGGCTGTTCTTCATTTTGGTCATGCTCATCAACATAAGGATTATGAATGCTTGGGAATGGAATATTTTCCCACTTTGGCCAACCTGTATCAAGTATCGTATGACTCAATTGCAAAAAAAAAGTCTCCAGCTGCCCACTATCTTCCAATAATTCATCTTCTTCTCAGTCTGGGAATTGTATTGCACCATGGAAAAATACACATTCTTACACCAGTGTGAACTTTTTTGGGAACAATTAGATGACCCTGCTAAGGAGAATTGGAAACTGGGTGGCATTTAATTGGACAGGAGTGTGCCGGGTCATACCCGCCACCTCTTTCCCAATTAAATTCAGGAGGGAGAAAGACCTTGAATCACTTATCCAGCCGCCAAAGCCCTTTAGTGGACAATTAATCGCCACTTCAGGGTTCCATTCTGTTATTGGACCAGGTCTGGGTGGGTCACATACCTTGTGGGCAGCGCTGCCATCTGAACTTGCAGGCTCCCTGGGGTGAGGATGGTGCTGAAATCCAGCCCTTGACATTGCTGCCAACTTTCTCTTTAATGACATTCCCCAACTCTCACTTATCCATAGATGGAAAATCTCAATGAGGCTATATCTCTCTCTAGTGCTGCCTGCACTGCATAGCTATTGGTCTTTGATTGACTGGCAGCTCTCATGGGGATGGCCCACTCTAGGCACTCAGTGTAGAGAGAGTTCCATCAAGGAGGTGACACAGGACATCAGTCAGCTCTCCAGTCATTGAACCCTCCTCCACTGCTTTGATCAAGTGCTGCCTGGTTAGTGAGATTGCCATTTGGTCCAGAATTAGAAGGCTATATGTTCTTTGTATTTTTGAGGGCAAATTTTAATCTTATCATTTCTGACACAGAGCTTGTAGAAGGAATTCAAGCATGTTCCTGATTTGTGTGTCCATGATTAAATTTGAAGCCCTGTACTGGGGAATGCTAAAGACAAATATTTAACATATTGTCCAAGTAATCAACCACAGTTAGTTATACTTCAGCCTTTTACAGCTATCTGACTTTTATCCTCTGGATGTGGCTAGACACCAATCCTACAAATGAAGGACAATACTTGAAGCGGGATGAGGTGCCGGAGGACTGGAGGGTGGCTAACGTTGTGTCTTTATTTAAGAAAGGTTGTAAGGAGAAGCCTGGGAACTATAGATGGGTGAATCTGACATTGTTGTGGGTCAGTTGTGTGGAGGGGCTTCTGAGAGATAGGAATTACATACATTTGGAGAGGAAAAGACTGATTAGGAATAGCCAGCATGGCTTTGTATATGTCTCACAAACTTGATTTGAGGTTTTTGAGGACGTGACCAAAAGGATAGATCAGGGCAGGATATATATGTTGTCTATATAGACTTTAATAAAATTTTTGACAAGGTTTTTCATGGTAGATTGGTTGGTAAAGTTAGGTCACATGGGATTCAGGGAGAACTTGCCAATTGGATACAAGAATGCTTGATGGTAGGAGACAGAGAGTGATACTGAAGGGTTGTTTTTCGGACTGGAGGCCTGTGATCAGCAGTGTTCCGCAGGGATTGGTGCTGGGTCCACTGTTTTTTTCATTTATATAAAAGATTTGAATGTGAACTTGGGAGGCATGGTTAGTAAGCTCGGGGTGACACCAAACTTGGTGGTATCGTGGACAGTAAAGAAGGCTATCTAAAATTACAAAGGGATCTTTGATCAATTTGGGTTAGTGGGCGAAGGAATGGCAAATGGAGTTACTTTGGATAAATGGCAAGGTATTGCATTTTGATAAGATGGACAAGGGCAGGACTTACACAGTCAAATATAGGGTCCCAGGTAGTGTTGTCAACAGAGAGACCTAGTTCTTTGCAAGCTGTGCCACAGGTGGGCGGGGTTTAGCACACCTGCCTTCATTACTCAGACCAGTGAGTATAGGAGATGGGAGGTTATGTTATGGTTCTACAGGATTTCGATGAGGCCACTTTAGGAGTACAATGCACAGTTCGGGCTGCTGTACAAAAGGAACGTGATTATTAAATTGGAGAGACTTCAGAAAAGATTTAATAGGATGTTGCTGGGACTGGAGAGTTTGAGATATGAGGAGAGGCTGGATAAGCTGGAACATTTTTCCCCTGGAGCATAGGAGGATGAGGGGTGACCTTACAGAGGTTTATAAGATCATGAAGGGCAAAGATAAGGTGAATAGTAAATGTCTTTTCCCTAGAGTAGGTGAGTTCAAAACTAGAGGGCATATTTTTAAGTGAGAGGAGGAAAATTTAAAAGGGACCTGAGGGGGAACGTTTTCATGTAGAGGGTGAATCATATGTGGAATGAGCTGCCTGAGGAAGTGGTAGATGCAGGTACAGTTACAACATTTAAAAAAACATTTGGACAGGTACATGAATAGGAAAGGTTTGGCGGGATATGGGCCAAATGCAGGCAAATGGGACTAGTTGAGTTTGGGAAACTTGTTCGGCATGGACAAGTTGGACCGCAGGGTTTGTTTCTGTGCTGACTGATTCTGTGATTCTATACATTTTCCTCAAAATCTGTTAAAAATTAAACAGTTCGAGGTGACATGACATACGCACCATGGGAAATGCAGGATTATAGGGATAGAGTAGGGGGTTGGGTCTAGGTGTGATGCTCTTCAGAGGGTCAGTGCAGACTCAATTGGGCCAAATGGCCTACCTCCATACTGTGGCGATTCTATTCTATTCATTGGTGAACTTGGATCTAATGACACGGCAGGGAGAATGATCTCATGTGTAGAGCACAAGCTGTGGGCAGCTCTAAATAAAGGTTTTTTCTCCATGAAATAGTGCTGCAAAGTATCACATTTGTTGTTCGCAATTGAGGATAGAAGCCAAGATGGTTTGAAACAGGACTAATTCTTTTTAAAGATGCTGCTTCAAAATGCTTGCAAATGACCATACCACAAAGGATAGTTGCTTTCTTTGGAACTAAAGATCAGAAACTGAGAGAAATGTCAAGGTGGAGGTGGCCATGTGAATGATGCAGCACATTGACGGAGAAGCTAATGAGAACAATATTTCCTGGAGTCAGGATGAATATCAACAAGAGTTTTCTTATAATTTGATGCTGTATCAAGTTGTTGTCAAATCCAGCCATGTACAAATCCTCACACTGCTGCAGGGGACACTTAATGATTGGCACAGAAATATCCTTATAATGTTGTACTTACATCTTACACATTAAAACTGTAAGTGTGCTGCCTGTTCAAGCTACTTGCCTGTGTCCTGATGATGAGCTGACACAAAACAGTGTGTGGGTTAACTATTTGGATGAGACTGACTCAGTTCTTCCAGATTCCAAGATTTGCACACATTGTATCTGCTTACTGGAGGAGTTTTCAGTTAATAACCAAAATCTTCAGCATAGCTCAAACAGCACCTCTGCAGCGTACAACACAATAGTGACTACATTTTAAAAGATTTTCCTTGACTTCGGTATTTTGGCACGTCCTGCGCTTGTTAAAGGTTCAACATGAATCCAAGTCTTTCCTTTCCCACTTTATAATGAGAAGTCCTTTCAAATACTTGGGCACAGAACATAGAAGAATTTGAGGAATTTTTTAAAATTTACTTAGTCAGGGGATGTGGGCATCATATGATAAACTACATCTTATTTAGGCAAAATACTCTACTTGTTCAGTCTCACTTTTAAACCAAGGATCTGTATCCTGGCATCACTGAAAAGTCTTGAACATGAGTCCTTGAACATGAGACATGGCAGCGACCAAACAAGTACAAGGAATAGCAATGATCAGTATGAAATGACACTACTGCAGAACTGGGGTTGGGGATGGGCACTGCATGTGCTCATTTTCTGCATGTGCAAGGAGAACATTTTGATGGTGTCAGCAAACACAGCTGTAAACCAAAGAGGATCTTAGACCCAGTCTAGAAAAGAGGCGTGGTGGCAGCATCGTTTCATCCACTAATACCACACAGATGAGCTCTTAAATCTGATATGCTTGGTTTAATAAAAATAAAAGTTTCATGTTAGTTATCCCTGGTGTCTGTAAAAATATTCTTGTGTTAGCTAAATGTAAACCAAATGATATATGTGGATTCTGTTTGCATGAAGATCTCTGGTGGACCTATGTACAACTAAACCCCTATGCATAATACAGCCTTTCCTTCGTGTGCTCCGCTGCCAACTGCCTGTGGTCACCTGTGTACTTGGCTCATTTGCACATTGAACTCTTAAAGGGACATCACCCCAAAGGTCCCTCAATTGACATCACTGAATTGTCAGAATTGTCCGGCCAGTGCCTTGAAAAAAAGGAATACTAAAGAGTATGCAGACGAATCAGGGGGCGGAGATTCGGCATAGTAGAGAATACAGGCAAAAATCATGTTTTCTCTGCTGCATCGTTTTATTGTTCAATAAGCTTTTCATGTGGACCTTTGAGGATATAAAGGTAAACAAAAAAAAGCATTTATTTGACACTTTTCATGAGTTCCGAAACTCTCAATGCATTTTATAACCAATGAAGGATTAATGTTCCCTGTTGTGAGATAGGAAACAGAGGCTGAGCTTTCCCAGCACATTGGTATTGGCAATGGAGCCGAATATCTTCCTATTGTCCATACTTGCTCCATCCCACCATGGCAGATGGAACAATTTGAATTCAATAAATATCTGGATTAACAATCGAATGATGACTGTGAATCCATTGTCAATTGTCGGAAAAACCCATCTGATTCACTAATGTCCTTTAGGAAAGGAAACTGCCATCCTTACCAGGTCTGAACTACATGTGACTCCAGACCCACAGCAATGTGGTTGACTCTTAACTGCCCGCTGGGCAATTAAGAATGGGCGATAAATGTTGCCTAGCCAACGACGCCCTCATCCTGTGAATGAATAAAAGATACCAGTGGCAGGATCCTTAACAGCGCAACTGACGGTTGTGTAACCAATTGAGCTTTTTAAGTGGTTAATGAAGGGGTATTCCCTGTCCTGTGGGCATTTTGGAGAGGGCATGTGGAAGCAGCAAAGTAAATTCTGGTAGCATAGACAAGGTGGGCTGAAGGGCCTGTTCCCATGCTTGTATGACTCGATGACTCTGGGTTTTCAATGTTTTCTGACTTAGGATTTTTATTCGTGGGAGCCCCTTATTAAAAAAACTCCGTAGCTTTAAGTGTCCATGCTTCAGTGACTGACCACCACATCAATTAAATTATAAGAAAAATACGATCTAACAAGCCAGGTTTCATTCTGGGATCTGACTTGACCAGTCGTGCCATCAGCTGGGAACATAACAGATAGTACAAAACTCCTCTATTTTCCTTACCCTTCCAACCTTTCCTGCTCTAGTCATTGACAGAGGCTGAGTGACATGGAAGTTAGACCTTTTATGTCAATTCATTAGCCTACCACTTAATATCCTCCCAGTGTCATAACTTTCTCAATGGAATGGGGCATCAAATCCATATATCCTGGACCAACATGACAGCGATCACTGCAACTGACAAACCACAAGCTCAAGTGCTACAATCCCCAGCTACGTATCGACACTGAATGCCGCTAACGTTTGGATTAGAGTAATATTCTTAAAACGTCAGTCAATAATATGCACCACCAGTTCTGAGGAGGGGTCACCGGACCCGAAATGTTAACCTTGTTTTCTCCTTCACAGATGCTGCCAGACCTGCTGAGCTTTTCCAGCAACTTCGTTTTTGTTACTGATTTACAGCTTCCGCAGGTCTTTTGGTTTTTAATAATATGCACCAAATGTGTTTTGCTAAACATACACTATAAGCTGAGTAAATAAGTTCCATCAGCTGAGTAGATCTATTTAAGTCAACAGTGAGGCAACATTTGGTGCTTTTCAAGTATGCAGATGTTCAATTTCGTCCTTGCATTTGGCTTTTAAAAGTGTCGCTTGTAATGTTTAACATCATTGCAGCAGGTTATCTTTTTTAAACCATTTCGGCCAGTGATGCATTCAAAAAGGCCCAACCAGAAAACTTGACAAGCATTCTTCCATTTTCTGTAAAATTAAATAAGCTGTGGCTACCACAGAAAATATACAACTCTGTGAGTGAATTTGATGTCCTCTCTGCAGGCTTGGTGCTGGTGAGGCATTTAATCGGGTGGTAGAATGGTGGATGGGAACACTACTACCTTGTCCCCTCTACCTCGGTTAGGCCTTTTGTTCATCACAATTTCAAAGAATGAGCGATGATCTCATTGAAACATATTAGATTCTGAGGGGGCTTGACAAAGTAGATGTTGAGAAGATGTGGCAGAATCTCAAACTACAGGAACTAGTTGCAGAATAAGGGGACACTCATTTAACATTGAAATGCGAAGGAATTTCTTCTCTCAGAGGGTATTGAATGTCTGGAATTCTCTATCCCAGTGAGTTGTGGAGCTTATATCACAAAGTCTTTCAAGAGGAGGTAGACAGATTTCTTTGAGGAATTGAAGATTTGAGTGCGAGGTGGAACTGGCATGGAAGAGGAGTTGAAACTTGGGGCAGATTACATTAGTATGTATGAGGGAGCAGGAGCTTTCTGGGTCATTTATGAAAAATTGATTTCACTGTTTATGACAAGTTTATAAGATTATGTTATAGAATGGTGAGGCAGACTTGAGGGGCTGAATAGCCTACTCCTGCTCCTATTTATTATGTTCTTACATGACCTGGGGGTCACAATAAGGCACTCTCCTCGTGATAGACTTAATCTGCCCATGCATTTCCCCTATCCTTCTGGAGATGGATTGATTAATTCGTTTGTAAAACAAGGCCAACTGTAAGCTAATAATCTGTCTTTGGAAACATATTGGATGATAAATGAGACAGACCTTGAAATGGGTGTGGGAATTGCGAAGGCAGATTAACACATGCCTGTTCATTCTGATAAAGACAGCATGCTATCTTGTGTTGTCAGCTAAATTACAGCCAGAGCTAAGTTACAGTTGAGTAGCTGTGTGTGCAAGCAGGGGGTCCAAACTCGTGAGAGACTAGTGCCAGCACAAGCTATTCATTACTACTTAAACCCAGCCTGCACCTCTTAAAGTGGAGGTGAATTGTGATTGGACCGGATACTGGAATTATTCCAAAACTGAAACCGATGTGGAAGGACATAGGAATGGCGCAAGATGAAAGAGAGTGGGCTCTGAAACTTGCTGCACTGTTCTAGAGACCTTGGTCAAGGAGGTGCAGAGGAGACAGACCAGAAAATCTTCCAGATAAAAGGCTGTGGGACCAGATAGCAAGGGTGGTCAGTGCTAGAGATTGAGCTGCAACGACCTGGATGTAGTCTTGCAGGAAATTCAAAGACCTAGCATAAGTGGTAAAGATCAACAAATGTATTTTTAATCGGCATACTCCATCAACTGGAAAACTCATTTCATACATTGTCAAAATACCACACCCAACCACCAACCTAGTAAATGTCTCTATCATGTTGAACTTCCTTGACCAGGATGTTCTCAGTCCACTTAGGAAGGAGACATTGATGGATCTGTTTCTCAGGAAAGAAATGGACAAGTGAACTAAATGTCAGCGGGGGGACATTAGGAAAGAAGTGATCGCTCTCTTATGACTGTGGATTATTAATGGAGAAATGCAAGGAATAATCTAAAGTAGAACTGATCAATTGGAAATGAGCTAACTTCAATGGGATGAGAGAGGATCTATCCAGGATAAAATAGAACCAAGCATTTACAGCAGAATCTGTAACAGAAATGGATGACCTTTAAGGAAGTCATGTTATAGGTATAGACTACGTACTTTCCAACAAATATGAAGGTGATTGAAATAAAATCAGTGCCCCTTGGACAATGAGGGAGGTAGAGAATACAATGAAATAAACAAAAATGTTGTGTTAAGAATGTCAGGTGAATTCTTCAAAGGGGGGACCTCAGTTTGATACAATGAGTTGAGAAAGGAAGTGAAGAGGAAAATATGACTGGCAAGTCGAGAATGAGAATAAAATACCTGTCAACATAATAGGAGAGCAAAAATCTTCCACAGGAATGTAAACAGTAAATGGGGAAAGAAGAGTTCATGGTAATGTATATACATCTATATTCAAAAATGTAACACTTATGAAGAAATTTGTATTGGTGTTTACTAGGAAAGAAAATGCTGACAAAGTATCGGTAGAAGCAGAGCTAGCAGAGGTATTAGCTTGTTGAAAATTGCTGGAAAGGATGGTGTCCGGCTATGCTTAGAGTGTAAAAGTCACGTGATCCAAATGACATCTATCCCAGGTTGCTAAAGAAAGTGGGAGTGGTGATAATGGAAGAGCTTACTATAATCTTTCAACCTTCCCTAGCTAAATTGGAGATGCCAGAGATTGGAGAGTGGCAAATGTGAGAACCTTATTCAACAAATAATGTAAGGACCTACCTTGTGGACAGCACGGATTTATAACAGGTAGATGGTGCTCTAACAATCTCATTATATTTTTTGATGAAGGGAAAGCAAAGGACGTCTGTATGTATTTTATGACCACGTTTGACAAAAGTACCTCATAAAAGGTAACAACATTGAAGATCACGGGCTCATGGAACAGTGTCAGTTTGGATAAACAGCTGTTTTAAGCATTGAAAAGAGTGGGCCATGGCTACTGGCTGTTTTGGATTGGAGGATGTTGGATGGAGATTTTTCCCAAATTTAAGTGCTAGGACCATTGTATTTTTGGATTTGTACGTATACAACTTGAATACCAGTACAGAGACTAAAATTTCAGAATATGCCAAGATACGGCAAGTAAAGAGGATGGTATCAAGTAACTTGAAAAACAATGCAATCAGCAAGCAGAATGGATAGAAAAGTGGCAGATGGAATTTAATGTGTGAGCTGATGCCTTTAGCCCTTTAGCAGAAGGAACTAGGACTAAAGTATGTTCAGGGAAAGAAAAGATTTGAGGAGTGTGTGTATATATCCTTAAAGGTAGCAGGTCAAAGTAAGAAAGAAATTAGGACAGTATATGGATCTTTGGCCTCCATAAATAAGAAACATTGGGTACAAAGCAGAGAAGATATGCTGAACATTTATAAAGCTCCGGTGAGGTCACAACTGGTGTATTGAGACCAGTTCTGATCCCCACACTTTTGGAAGAATATGAAAAATTCTTTAAAAAGTTGCAGAATGTTTCCAAGGGTGGGCGATTTGACCTACAAGGCTTAGTTTTCAGAATCTGGAGCTGTTCTCCTTGGTACAAAGATTGAGGGGAAATTTGATCAAGTTGAAAGGAAAGCTGTTCCTATAATGTACAAGGACGAGTGGCCACAGATTTAAGGTGTTGGACAAGAGATGCAGTGAGTGCATTAATTGACCAAATGAGAATAACATGCTTACAAGTGTGGTGAAAATGAGGTGACAAATGATTTCAAAAGGAAATCGGATGGGCGCTTGGGTGAAATAAATTTGCAATGGGCAATGGGAATGGAACAGGGGGTTGACAGGTTTCCCCTACAGAGAAGTGGACTCAATGATCTGAATGATCACAGTGACTCTGCCTCTGATTTGAACAATTCATATCTACCATTTTGCGTAGGCAGGATGTAATGAGTGGGTTGACACAGGGTTTGGTTCTGAATAATTTGTATTGAAGGAACAAGAATGTATCATTGCTAAATTTGTTGAAGACACAAAGGGCATGCAAGAGAATAAGTTGTGATGAGGCCATAAGGAGTCTTGAAAGGGAAACAGGTTAAGTGAGTGGTTAAGTATTTGGCACATAAAGTATAAATATGAGAAAGAGGAACCTGGCCACTTTAACAGAACAAATAGCAAAGAAGCATATTATTTAAATGGATAGAGATTGCAGAACTCAGTGATTAAAAGAATCTAGATGTCTTGACACATGAATCACAAAATACTGGTAAGAATGTGCAGTAAGTGATTTGGAAGCTAAATTGGAATGTCGCCATTTATCGTGAGAAAAAATGGAATTTAAAAGTAGGGATCTAAGGTTTTTGAGTAGATTTGTAGCTTGGGTTGTGGATGCTGTGTTTGGTTGCCTCGCCAAGCTAGTTCGTTAGTTCGCAGATGTTTCATTACCTTGCTGGGTAACATCATCAGTGCAGCCTCTGATGAAGCGCTGTTGGTTTTTCCCGCCTGGTATTTAATGTCTGGGGTCCATTGGATTTGATTACCTTATTTCCGGTTTGCCTTCGCAAAGTGGAGTATATATAGGATCTAGCTCTATGTGTTTGTTGATGGCCTTCTTAGTGGAGAACCAGGCCTCTAGGAATTCCCATGCTTGTCTCTGCTTGGCCTGTCCTAGGATCCTGGTGTTGTCCCAAGTGAACTGGTGGTTCTCCATATCAGTGTGAATGGAGATGAGTGAGTATAGGTTGTGTCTTTTTGTTGCTAGTTGGTGTTCATGTACTCTTGTGGCCAGTGTTCTTCCTATGTGTCCAGTGTAATGTTTGTCACAGTCCTTGCATGGAATTTTGAATATTACATTGGTTCTGCCATAATGGGTAAGGGGTCTTTGGTTCGAGTTAGCAGTTGGCATAAGGTTGACGTAGGTTTGTATGCTACTCTGATGCCCAGTGGTCGTAGGAGTCTTGTGGTCAGTATGTTCTTGATGTAAGATAACGTGATGAATGTATTAGGGCGTGCAGCATCTTCCTGGTGTCATTCGTGTGATAAGCATCTTCTGATCCAGTTATTCGGGCATCCATTGTCCTTAAATACTTGGTGGAAGTACTCTTCTTCTTTTTGGCATAGTTCCAGGTTGGCACAGTGTGTTGTCATTTGTTTAAGTAGTATTTTCATGCAACTTTGTTTGTGGGTGTTAGGGTGGTTGCTGTTGAAATTCAGTACTTGGTAAGTGTGTGTGGCTTTTCTGTGTACCTTGGTCAGGAATTCCCCGCTGGCCCTGCGTTCAATCATGACGTCCCAAGTAGGGATGTTTTGTAACAGTTATGCAGGCTATTGACAAGAACTTCATTTGGAGCACTATGTCCAAATTGGGCCTCTTTATTTCAGAAAGGATACAATTCGAAGCAGTGCAGAGAAGATTCACTCAACTATTTGCTGGGTTGGAGGGGTTATTTTCTGAGGAAAGGTTAGACCAGTTGATACTGTCTCTGTTGGAGTTTAAAAGGAGAGAGGTGGTCTCATTGACAAATATACTGAGTTGATGTTTCACCTTGAGGGATAGGGTTCGCATTTTGGTGTCACGCATTTAAGCTGGAGATGATTACAATATTTTCTCTTTGGAACTCTCTTTCCCAGACAGTGGGAGAAATGGAGTCATTGAATATTTTGAAGGCTGGGTTAGATTCTTGTTTGACAAGGGATTCAAAAGGAACAGGGGGTAGACAAGAAAGTAGAAACTACAAACAGATCAGCCACAATCTTATCAAAATGGCAGAGCATGCTTAAGGGGCTGAATGGACTACCCCTCCAAATTTCTATATCCATATTTATAGCTTACCCTCATCTCACATACTTTAATTACAAAGTTAGAATCATAGAAAATAGGAACAACAACACCTTGAGCATACAGTGCCATTCAATACTATTTGGCTGATCATCCAAAATAATACCCTGTTCCCACTTTCTCCTTTGATCATTTTAGCCCCAAGGACTACATCTAACTCCTTCTTGAAAACCTTCAATCTTTTGGCCTCAGCCACTTTCTATGAAAGAGAACACCACTGTTAGTCTCACACCTGACCTTTCACAGCTTGAACACACCACTAGCTATTCAACCATGACAGCCATATCACCCAAACACATTGCCACATCCTCATTGACACACTTCCCTCTCTCTTGCAGGACAAGTTGAGGCACAAATAAAGGAAGCAGGAGCTAATCAGCGAGGATCAACCATGTCAATGTACACTTGCATAGAATCCACTACAGTATGGAAGAAGGCCATTTGGCCCATCGAATCCACACTGACCCTTCATCCCACTCAGATGCACCCAGTACCCCCGTAACCCTGCGTTTTCCATGGCTAACCAACCTGTCCTGCACATCCCTGGACACTGTGGTCAATTTAGCGTGGCCAATCCACTTAGCCTGAACATCTTTGGACTGTGGGAGGAAACCGGAGCACCTGGAGGAAACCCATACAGACATGGGGAGAATGTGCAAACTCCACACAGACAGTTGGACCCTGGTTCCTGGCGCTGTGAGACAGCAGTGCTCACCACTGAGTCACTGTCCTGCCCAATTTTTTTTTGCAGTGCAAGGCTGATTTTGTTCCTTATATGGGTGATTTCATTCTCCTGGCAATGCACGTGCAGTAACTGTAGTGGGCAAGCTTTTGCTCATCCTGTGTGAAGATGTTCAGGCTGCTACTCTGAAAGTAGCTATTGCCAAGCTGTGGCTAGTGACAGAGCTGGAACCAAAGCTGCTGCCATTCTCACATCCACTTTCCCCTCATCCCAATCTCTTCTGATTCAAAAGATCCAAATCATGCAAGTGTTTGCCTCTTGCCATGATGTCCCCTCCTTTCACTGCAATCTTTGTGCTCTTCTGCTTTCAGATAAGCAAGAACTGCAACATGACCAGGCAATGGAGGAAAGGCAGGAGAGGAAAGAGCAGGAGTACACAGATGATGAAGAAACACCATCATGCGGTCTCACATTCATAGCCGCAAGGTCAGACAGTGATGCCAAGCGTAATTTAGAGGACAGTTTTAGAGGTGGGATTTTAGAGGTGAGACACCAGGCATGAGTGGCCTGTATTCAAGGTAGGAAGCAAGAGTTGTGCATGTGCCAGTTCTCCAGAAAGTGTGATTTTAATTTTTGTTTTTATTCATTAAAGGGATGAGGGCATCACTGGCTAGAGCAGCATTTGTCGTCCATCCCTAATTGCCCAGATGGCAGTTAAGTGTCAGCCACATTGCCATGGATCTGGGGTCAAATGTAGGCCAAAGCAGGTAAGGAAGGCACAAAAGGACATTAGTGAGCCAGATTGGTTTTCCCACCAATTGACAATGGTTTCATGGTCATTATAGATTCATAACTCCTGATTTTTTTAAATTGAATTCAAATTCCACCATCTGCCATTGCAGGATTTGAAGCCAGGTCCCCAGAACATTACCTGGGTCTCTGGAGTAATAGTCCAGCAATAATGCTACTAGGCCATCACCTCCCCTTTGCACACAGGATCAGCTACAAATGAGCAATTTGATGGGATAAGTTTCAGAAGAATGCTGATGGATACACACAGTAAGCTACATGGTATATTGCAGGACTGTCAGAAAGCCATTCATTAATGTTATGGAGGAATCTGGCATCAACTTTGCTCTAAGCTTTATGCAGAGATTGGAGCCCATCCATTCTAGAATAGAAGGGATGGCCAACATCAACACACACGGGCACTCAACTGAAATGCAGCCAATGAGAGCTAGTCTTTTGGCTTCCTTTGCAACCCAAAAAGAAGCCCAGTCCATATTTGGACACTCCAGTAGAAAGTCAGAGAGAGATAATACCAGTTCAGCCTTGCTGTCATGCAAGCCCAGACTGTTGCCAGAGATGATACCAGTGTTAAGGGGCACAGTGGTGCCACAACAAACAGCAACCTGTTTTCCAATGCAGTATTAGGATTACTGACACTCTATCCTGGGTGAGGAGTGACAGTAGCCCCAAGCCAATGTGGTACCGTTCACAGCCTGGTGAATGACCTTCCGCCAGCCCTGCTGCAGCCACAGGGGGAGAACTGTGTCACAGCATTAAGACATGTAAAGACACATAAACGTTTGCTTCTGAATGTTTATTATGGGCCAAAATGTACAGCTCTCCCCCGCACCCCCGACAGGTTTGTAGGCATGGGGACGGTTGGGGGATGGGGAATGATGGAGGAGGGAGGTGAAAATTCACTGGGTGGCCATCCCACAATTCTCCTCCTCTTTCATGACATGCGTAAAATTTTATGCAGGATATTTTGAAGCTGCCGGGAAGAGTTCAGGCGTAGGGTGAGAGAGATTGGCAAGCTAAACTGCTCCAAACTTGAACGTGAAGTTGGGGGGGACCTTTATCCCTTTCTGTATCAGGCGCCCCTATCTCCAAGGTTTGCACCCATTGAGACCTTTCTCCTTCTGGCTCCTCATTCGAATCCTACATCCCTCTGTTCACCAGTGCCCCCTCCCCATTCCCTGTTGTGAAACACTCCACCCTCCACACACTGAATGGATCCTGAATTCTGAAGGTAGAATGTGTAGACTGCTTGTAGTCCAGACTTGGGCACTGCTGCCCCTGGTAATATTGGGACTACAGAGCTGCTGACCAGTCAGATTGGTCCTCCAAACAGAAAATGGCTATGGGGCTACTGTGATTGGGACATGTAATTCCTGCTGACATTTCAGGTGGCGGGACATGAAATTCCACTCTCCAAAACACCTTGCCCTTTTTTGCATTGTTAGAGAATGAGAAACGGCAATGTGGGATGATTGGTGCCTGGTTGATTAGCACTCCAATTCTTTGCATTGCAATTGGATGTGTTGTTCACAGGCAACCCAACCAGGAAGGGATGTCTGAGTTGTCTCCTACTTTTGTTCTTCGTCTCCTGTTGTTCCCCAGCTGCTTGCTATAAACCTACTGGCTGTGTCCTCCTGATATTGAAGCATGTGCCATGTACAACAACCCACGTTAATATTGAATTGAATAAGGGAGGTCTCTTTCAGATCAGTGCAGGCACAGGATGCACTGTTCCAGTATAGAAATAGTCTGTTCTATTATATTTGTATATTGCCCATAATGTCTGTGATTTTTGCATTGGAGCCATTGGTCAGCTAGTCAGTGGATAGCCCTTGCTGTCCAGTCACCGTCCAATGATTTGCAGTGGTGGCAATAGCAGATGGCATTGCAAGCTGCTGTCGCAGGAACACATCATGACTGCTGGCACAACGCTGCATGGATTATTGTGTATAGCCACCCACCAGCTGAGGAAAGTGGAATCCCTACCCTCCTCCTCCAAAATGGCATGGAGGTCTCACAAAGTGATATGTAGGCAGTCACTGGCAGTGTGCAACATTGGCAAATCCTGCAATCTGTATGACACCATGTATTCACTCCACCTGCTGTTCTTTGGCACGGGGAGTGTGAAATGTGTTCACCTGTCACCTCCTTCAGAGCTACACTGCAGTGCCAATCTGAAATCAAATGTTTGAAGTCTTTCTATCGGGATTTGAACACATGGCCTCCTGACTCAGAAGGGAAAGTGCTAGCACTGAGCCAAGGCTAATATTTAAGAAGCTGAAGATGTAACCTTTGAGTTTCACATGCCCTTGATACCAGGGGTTAGGCAGTTGAGCTGCTAATTTACCCCACAGCCACTTGTCTCAGTTTACAGTGCTGTTGGTGGATTTGTTCATGGGTGAAACCATTCCAATAAAATATATATGAATGCTTGCAGAATTGTCTTACTCAGCATGATTGGCTCTGGCAGATGTGCTACGTGGGCAGAAACCTCCTGGACACATGTATCAAGTGAGAATCCTTTGAAGGGTTTTAGCTGATGCCTTGCTGATGTCTTTATTACACAGTTTGCACAGTGAATAGAATCTGTGATTCTATTTAATAATAAATCAAGGCAATGATTTCAAAGAAGACTTCTTCTAAAAGTATCGCACCATGCCATCAAGTGGATAGCCAGAGTTGGATACTTCAAACGTTGCCCCTGTCATTCCCAGTTTTGGAAAAGACCATGCTATTGCTTCAAAGTGATCACTGTGGTTCCTGAACAATTTTAAGCTATAAGTGTTTGAATGCTTAATAGCATGTTCTGCTGAATCCTGAAAGTTGCAAATGTTATGATGTTCATTGGATAAGCATTATTTGTACAGAAGATTTCTCCTAATTGAATCAAACCATTGGTGCTTCAACTAATATTTGAAATTTAGAAAAAATATCTATATTCAAAGAAATTCCAGTGAAGGAATACCTACCAGTGGTTAATTTGCACTCAGGAAATGGCACTAATTTTTAAATTGCCAAAGCAGTCACTCATTGGTGAAATGAACAGATATAGGCAACAGTTTATTTGAGAAATTTCATTATACTTTCAACTGAAAAGGGAAGGACATTACATTAAAAATACTTTCCCTTTGAGGTGGTTTTCTAATTGTACTTACAACACTGTCTCAATTGTAGAACAAGATCAACATACTCCACTTCCATGATTAATTTTGCGCTCAGAAAGGTTAAGCATAAGTGATCAAGTTGCCATAGTCCCAGATGACAATAGGGCTGACCTCTCATTAGAGAGATGACTGGCAGATGTTTAACCTGACAGTCACTACACGGCAGTTGAGGTGCAAGGTTGAGAAAGACATGGTAATCCTTCATGGTAATCTCAACCGGTGTGAGAATTGAACCCATGCTGTTGGGTGTCATTCTGCATCACAAACCAGCCGTCCAGCTCACCAACTCCGTCAGGAAGATTAAGTACATTAATAGTGAAAAGTTGGAACTCAATCCATTTCAGAGCCCCCAGTGTCAGCATGAAACAATTCTCTGTAACCTGACTTGATGGAAGCTAAAGGCTCCTCTGCCTTTCTGCCCTCATTTGATGTGTGACTTTCTTTCCATTTTCAACAACAGCCTGTGATCTCTCTGACTTTAACCTTAACGTCACAAATGAATTATATCTGAGGTTACAGATGTGAAAAGGCAGTTTTGAAATGTCTCAGAGGATTCCCTATGGATTTGACATGTGCAGCCTTTACACTGATTCCAGCTATGGTTAGTATCAAATTGCCAATTGCTTTCAGTGAACAAAATCAGATTACGCCATTTAGTGGCACCATCTATATTTCACTCTTTCAAGACTGTTATGTGACACATGCAGCATCATTAACTCCTGTAAAGGTAGTGAAATACAGCTTTTCATTTAAGAAGCAGAGAGAATGAGAGAACTGTGTGTTTTATGGATTAGGCATATTGGTTGAATATATTAGACTTTGACAATAACGCAATTCAATTTGGACTTCCTTATGCTCTAGCAAGGAATATGCCAGTTTGTCCAAAAAAAAATCAACCTGTAATCTGACTAAACATCAATACTGTAACTTTAAATTTACAGTTTATTTTGAGGTCAGTATTTGGTCATTATTTCTGGGCAAATTACCACATATACTAGAAAGATCATTCCTACAGCTCCTCTAATGGCCCAGTCAGTCAAAGATGCCTGTGTATTCAACCTGGTGTTCACTGAGAGGCAGGAAGGGTGGAGGTGAGGCTACAAACAACCAATGAAGCAGACATAGTGGTCCCGCCAAGTGTAAAAGTAGAACCTCATTTTTGTATTTAAAACTGTTTCCCATGTAGCTGGCTGTCAAATAGGCAGCCTACAGAAGGGAATACCAGTGGCAGGAGGTTCCCATTTGGGGTGGTCCCTAGCAAATGGGTGTGTGTGGCGTCTGGGAGAGGGAGAGGTCATCTTCAAGACGGGAAGATATCAATGGCAAGGGGAGGTGTGTTCCTGTTCCTTTTCGCCCATTAGAAAAGTTGGAAAACATACTAAATATGTGGAGCTGGCAGCTCCCATGTCTGTTTGACTGTCAAGGTTTCCTAGCCCCAGGGAACCCAGGCAAGAACAATTTTAAATTGTGTTCCTAATATGTCCTGCAGTAAGGTGCTCAAATGGCCTAGGTTTTGGCAATTAAAACAGACACGGATGTTCTCAAAGCATCTCAAAAGACATCTATCATCTCCAGTGAATTATCAGAATCCCCACGTTGTGAAGTTGAAGAGTTGAAGAGGGATGTAGAGGTATTTGAGACAGCACACAACCCTCCAAACATCTCATTTGCACTACCCTTCAAACACTGAGATAACAAGGTATGGAGCTGGATGAACACAGCTCGCCAAGCAGCATCAGAGGAGCAGGAATGCTGACGTTTCGAGCCTAGACCCTTCTTCAGAAGAAACAGCTCTACACCTTGTTATTTCAGATTCTCCAGCATCAACAGTTCCTACTATCTCTGAAACCCTTCCATCACTACCTGCTCCACATAGATAGAGGCTATAGATCACACATTGGACTTATCAGGCATCTCAGAACACATTGCACCAGATGTGCAGGAAGTCATGCTGGATCCTGAGGGACTGCCGAAGAAGAAGAATATTTAACTGTCTTCCCTTGGCCTTCTCCTTCCTTCACTGAGGGGACTATATTGAGATCATTACATAAGTTCAAATGGAAGTAACAGCAAAGAGAAAGCAAGTTCTATGAAATGTCCTTTAGTGGTTTTAAAGCAAGTTGATACAGCCTGAGGTGACAAAAGGTGTTATATAAATGCAAGTTGTTTATGTCTGTGCATGCTCAATAGCGTACTGTCTCAGCTAGCCATAATACTAAATGAAATGTTGCCTTCTGTTAGAAGTTTGAGTGTGAAAGATTACCTCCTGAATCAGATTTGCTGGAGCATTTATTATGTTACAAATCCTTTGACACCAGAATCAACCTCTTTCGGGGATTTTGCGCTTTCAAAATCAATAACATGAAATCTCCGTACTTGCTATTGTTGTCTGGCTGTACTCTATTCTCGTTATGTTTTTAAAAATGTCTTTGAATTCCCTCAGAATTTTCCTTCAATGTGAAATAAAATTCAGAATTTTAATTGAATTTAGGTGGGGCATAAATTATAAACTTTAATGTGAGAACGAGCTGATCAAGATGGCTTTTTTAGAATGAACATGTACATTGATGTTAGGAGCAGCTATTTTGTTAACTTTAAATTTCCACACCAGGCTGCTGGCTCCAAATGTACTTCCCATTAGAAACAGTGAAGGAAAGGAGTAAAAGGCAGTCACATAAACATCGAAGCAGCAGTAGTGCGCAGGTTAACTATTTCACTGCCGTCCCAGTGACAAAGTAATCATCGCTACAACAAAGGCTGGAGCAGAGCATCATTGCTTCAGTCTCCATCATCGGCAAGTTTCAAAACAAAATAAAAACGTGTTTTCCAGTTACCAAGATGACCAATTATCTTATCTACATCAGGCTTTAAATAAATTATTTATTGATCCACCAGTTCACTTAAGTTTTCTTAGTAACCACAATTATGGGTTTATTACTAACGCTAGAAGCATTCATAAAGATGCAATCATTGGTTAATATACACCGTTAGTAATATATAGGGTGTGTGTGTGTGTGTGTGTGTGTGTGTGTGTGTGTGTGTGTGTGTGTGTGTGTGTGTGTGTGTGTGTGTGTGTGTGTGTGTGTGTGTGAGAGAGAGAGAGAGAAAGACATGCAAAAACAAGCACACACATCGCTTTCACTCTCTCTCTCCCTACAGAGTTTAACTTTTGGAAATAAGAAACCTTTGAGCCTATTCTTGGAGGTGCAAGGCTAAAGTGTAAGATGTCCCAGAGTCTATGGCTCTTACGTTTTGCATGTGTGGCCAAATTACTGATCAAGCTTCACTGTCTCTGAATTCTTGCAGATGCACCTTGCTCAAAAAGTACCATCATACAATTATAGAATGCCTGCAGTGTGGCACGAGGCTGTTTGGCCCATTGAGTTTACGTTGACCCTCCAAAGAGATTCCATCCAAACACAGCCCCCTGCCCTAGCCCCGCAACTCTGCATTTACCACAACTACTCCACCTGGCCTACACATCCCTGGACACCATAGACAATTTAGCATGGCCCATCCACCTAAGCTGCACATCGTTAGACTATGGGAGGAAACTGGAGCACTGTGAGATTCTGTGAGACAGCAGTGCTAACCACTGAGCCACTGTGCTTCCCACATCTTGAGATGCTCTTTCAATCAGTCTTTCAAAACAAAATGAAGAGGTTTCAATAATACAAAAGGTTTCTTTAACAGAAATAGGAGAGATCAGCTAGGCAGTTTGTTAATAGCTAGTTTTCCTCCAACTCAGCACGTTCTTAGCAGGCCTCCCTCTGATTCAACCAGACAGAGTCGACCATTGTTCAAGAACAGCTCTGGCAGTCTATTGCAAGTCATCCAGTTGTATGAACACTGGGAATGCTTGTTAAAAAGAAATCTCCAAACTCCATCGTAAACTTTTGATGACCTCTTTTAAATAAACTGCTCCAGGTTTGTCCGCAAATCTTGAAGTCAAATCTTTTTCAAAACTTAAGTCCTCCCAAGCAATATAAAATACGAAGCATTATTGTAACACAATTCTTCAATGTTGACAACGCCAGCAGATACCTTGAGGAACCTCTTTCTTTTTGATCTCTAGCACGAGGAGTAGAAATGTTTGCATTAATCTTGTATTCTTGCATTAATCTTGCAACTTTTCAGCTCAGAACTTTGCACTGTAGCTATAACAGAAATCAAATGAGAACACACTCTGCAGTCCTGAACCACATCAGAAAGCAACATACAGTCACAAAGCTAATGGTTACCAGCATCTCACAGGCTGCTCGTTATTTGTGTACCCTTTTGAATTTCTCAACTACTCAGTGAGAGGTGCAGCTCTGAATCTGATGTCCCACAAACCCAGTTAAACTGCACCGCTGTTATTTTCTGGTACTCACCGAAATGAATTTTATCGCTTGTGCAGCAATGAAATACTACTGGGCCTCTTGCAGTTTTTCTGTTTGATAGCATGAAAACACACATTGTAGTATTTCCCAATAATCCTGGTGTTATTTGCTCTTCATAAGGCATGTGGACATCGCTGGCAAAGTCAGCATTTGTCAGCCATCCATAATTGCACTTGAACTCAATGGCTTGCTGGGCCATTTCAGAGGTAACCACATTCCAGTGGGTGTGGAGTCATGTTGCCTAGACCGGGTAGGAATTCTTTCCCTTGAGGACATTAGTGAACCAGATGGTTTATTGCAACAATCAATGATAATTTCGGGGTCACCATTGCTTGTTTTCAATTCTAGGCTTTTATCAACTGAATTTGAATTCTGCTGGGCCTATAGATTAAAGATGGAGGCGATGTCCTGGCGATATTGTTGCTAACTATTAATCCAGAGACCCAGTTGATATTCTGAGGACCCAGGTTCAAATCTCGGCACGAAAGATGGTGGAATTTGAATTGAAGGAAATATGAATTGACAATCTAATGATGACCACAAATCCATTGTCAACTGTCTGGTTCGCTAATGTCCTTTAGGGAAGCACTTGCCATCCTTACCTGGTCAGGCCTAAGTGTGACTCCAGACCCACAGCAATGTGGTTGACTCTTAACTGCCCTCTGGGCAACTAGGGATGGGCAATAAATGCTGCATAGCCAGTGATGCCCTTATCCTGTTAATGAGTAAAATAAAAGATCAGTCCAATGACACTACACCAGTGCGCTACCATTCCCCACAAAAAATCCATGACATCAAGAAAATGCCACGTGGCCTATAGAGGATCAATTTTCAGGAAGTCAGTGAAATGTTCATAGCACCATGGAGCAAGGCGCCATTCAAATAGGGAAAAAGGTTACAGTTGGTGACAAAATAGCAAAGGAAGAGATACTGTTCTCAGCAGTTAACGTCATGAGTCCAGAAGGCAACGTTGTCTGTCTGTTGCTAAAGTTACATAAGAACCCAAGAAATAGGAACAGGACTAGACCATTTAGCAGTTTAAGCCCTCGCTATCGTTCAGTGGGATCATGGCTGATCTTTTCCTTCAATACCATTTTCATTGAGTCATACAGGACAGAAACAGGGCCTCCTGCCCAACTTATCCATGCCAATCAGGTTTCCTAAACCAAACTAGTCCCATTTTCCTGCATTTGGTCCATATCTCTCCAAACCTTTCCTGATTACGTACCTATCCAAATGTCTTTTAAATGTTGGAATTGTACTCGCCCCTACCACTTCCCTGTCAGCTCATTGCAAATGCTCACCACCCTCTCTGTGAAAAGGTTGTCCCTCAGATGCCTTTTAAATTTTTCCCCTCTCACCTTAGACTTGTGCCTTCTAGTTTTAGACTCTTAATACTATCCTTGCATTCCTGTATGTTTTTAATATCTAGAAATCTATTAATGTCAATTTTGATGATTCACCAAACTAATTCCTGAAATGGAGGAAAGATTTAATTGATTAGACTTTTATCCCTGGAGTTTAGAAGAATGATACATTATCTCATTCATTCAAAACTTCTGCAAGTATCAACAAGGTAGTTGCGGGAAAGATGTTTTCTCTGGCTAGAGGTTCTAGACTGGCAATATAGTCTGTTAGTAAAGAGGGCCCATTGAGAATTAAGTTGAAGAATTTCTTCACAATTAGGTTGGTGAATTTTCCGCCACAGAGGTTCAGTCATTGAGTAAGTCATGGGGGTACCAATGATGTAGGTAGGACTAAGAAAGAGACCCTGCTGACGGTGAATGAGCAGCAATGTACAAAACTAAAAAGCCAAAGGTTCACCTCAGCCGTGAGCAAATTGGTCTGTTGCATATATAATCAGAGAGTCAACTATAGCTCGAAGATTGATGGTGCGGAGGGGTGGGAAATGATTTTGAAACATGGGGTGCTTGTATTAGGGAAATTGAGGCAGCAGTACCAGTGAGATGACCATCACCTGAATTGTATTGAGGGAAGTAATACTGGCAAGTCATGTAACAAGGGCTACTAAAAGGGCTTTTATGTAAAAGGGGTTTTGCACCACTAGAAAGAAAGAGCAAGGTGGTAGTACAGGGTAGAGATGTGCTATATGATCCCCAGAGCGTGACAAGAAAGGACAGTTCGCCCAAATAAAAGCACGAGTAACCGAGGTCAGAGCAGGAAAAAAAACAATAAAAAAGAATCAAAGACTCTTTGTCAGAATTCATACAACATTTGTAACATTGGTGGATGAATTGATAGCACAACTAGAAGTAAATCAGAATGTCATGAGAGACATGATTACAAAATGACCAAGGCTGTGAACTGAATATTCAAGGTAGTTCACATATCAGCAGGACAGAAAGATCATGTAAAGGAGTTTGAGTGGCTGTTACCAAAGAATGAGATCAATACAGTCGTGTGAAATAAGCTTCTTCTAGTAATCTCTTCTCAAATACTCTAAATTCTCTGATTAAGTTTCCACATTATGAATTTATAGTTAGAAACTATTTTGACACATTTTCTGTCTCACTTGCCTCGTATTTTACGCAACTCATTGCAACCTGATGATTCCTAGCATCACTCTTGGTATTTCATGCAGTTTCCTCAATTAAAAGTAAATAAAACTTAGCTGAGATCATTAAGAATGCTGTAGTCATATAATTAAAATCCAGCAATGATACCTGTGACCTGTCACAGTGACTGGAAAAATATACTGCTTTAAGAACTTATATTTAGCTCAGTTATCGCGATGGCTTAAGATATCACAAGATAAAAACAGTGGACAATTATGCAAGAATTACAATTAAATGTGGTCTTCTTTGACCCGTGGCTTTTATGAATGATTACACAAAGTGCTGAGTCAACCTTTAATGAACATTAAACCGAACCACAGCCATTAATCTGCAAGAATACTGACAATCACTCTCAGGTCACTCTGGTTGGGCTGACTTTAATGTCATTTATTTATAGGCTGTCAACATATGTAAAAACTTCCAATGCTCAGTGAACAGAGTTCATTATTGAACTGCTAATTACGTTTTAAAGGCTGTTCTTTTTGAAATGTTTCACAGTGATTTACAGCAAGCTTGTGAGCGAAGAGCAATTTAAGATATCAGTTCAGTAAAAACACACTGAATAAAAACAAAGAAGGGAAATTACCAAAGGTGCTGATCAGTTAATAGTTTTATGTTATCAGCTTAAAAAGTTTCACTGCCCAAGTTGAGGTCAGTTCCAGATTTTCCAAAACTTTGTCATCTCTTTTAAAGGGTTATTTCACTGTGTGTGCAGCATCTGGAGTTGTTAAAAGTGGATATGGCCATCATGATGCTGTAGACCCGCTCTCAACAATATAGATTAAAAACTGCAGTTTTCTAAGCCAAACAAGAGATTCTAATTTGCAGGTTATGAGTACTACCTTCAGGGTTGTGGATAATGCTGATGAGACTGGTATATCTTGTCCATTCCTAATCTCATTGAGGAGTTGGTGGTGCTAACCTCTTCAAGCTGTTACCCATCTGGTGAAGTGATTTTGATGTTTCACAGGGCAGTGCAGCGTGAAATGTCATACTTTTGTATGGGGGGCCGGTGGGGTGCAGGAATCAGGCCAAGCTTTTGCTGAGAGAGCAGAAACCCAACAGTTGGAATATTCTGGGTTATAATGCCAGCACACTGGTAATGTCACTCAACTGGAAACCCAGACTAATGTTCTGGAGGCATGGGTTCAAATCCCACTGTGTAAGCTGGTGGAATTTAAATTCAAATAATTGCAAAGAAAATCTGGAGTATAAAGCTCGTGACAGTGTCACGAAGCTAACATTAATTATCATTTTAAAAATCTGGTTTACTAATGTTCTTTCGGGAAAGAAATCTACCATCCTTACCTGCCTATATGTGACTCCAGGCCCACAGCAACATGGTGGATTCAATTGCCCTCTGAAATGGCCTGGCAAGCCACCACATTGGTCAACAAATGCTGGCCTTGCCAGCAATGTCCACTTGCCATGAAACAGTAAAGAGAGTATAATTTATTTCTCTTCTTCTGAAATGTCCAGTGCAGTGTGGTTTTGAGAACCTGAGAAAAATATTCAAAGAGATGAGAAACAGAGCTGGTAATGATAGAAAGAAAAGTGGTGAGCAAAATTGGAAGGCAGCAAATTCGAAATTGGCAGCAATTAGAAGGAGCAGCATAAGATAATATGAAAATAGAGAAACTTGTTAAAAAAGCAAAGTTTAAAGCACTCTATATCTGAACACAAAGCAGCATTTGCAAAAGGGCAGATGAATTGACAGAACATGTAGAACTAAGCAGTTACAATCTAATTGCCATTCAGAAACATGGTTGCAGGGTGGCCAGATGTTGGGGACTGTATATTCAACATTTCGGAAGGACAGGCAAGAAGAGGAAGGGGGAGGGGAGCAATGTTAGCAAGAGATGAGGTCAGAATATAAAAGTAAGCGAAGATCTTACATGAGAAGATCAGGATGTATAATCAGTTTGGGTGGAGGTGAGAAGCAGCAAAGGCTGCAAGCATTAGTGGGTGTTGTGAATAGGCCACCAAATAAATGGTTTACAACAAATACACTTTCCCTTGAGGCACAAAATGCAACGGGAAAGGTGATTCAACTGTGATTAACCAGAGAAGCAAACAATTGTATTAGATCAAAGAAAAAGGCTTATACAGTGGCTAAAAATATAGCAAGCCTGAGGATTGGCACTTTTTTTTAAATTCTGCAAACGCATTCCAAAAATACTGATAAAGAAAAGGGAAAACAAAATATGACATTAAACTAGTGAGAAACATTTTTAAAAAATTGACTGTTGAAGCTTCCGTTGGTACGTAAAGTGGAAAGAATTAGCACAGACAAATGTGGGCCAAATACCAGCACAAACAGTTAAATTTAACACTGGATAAAGGAAATGATTGAGAAACTAAACAATTTGCTTTTGTCTGACTTCCTGGAGTAAGGTACTAAAAATATTCTTAAAAAAGAGGATCAAAGAATTAAAAAGAACAAGGAACTGTAAGAAATAAGTATTAGTTATAAAGTTGAACTGCAGGCATTAGAGTGATACAAACTGGAAACACACCCTTTAGTCCAAATAGCCCAAGCCAACCAAGTTATCAACTAAACCAAACATCCTGTAGGACTGAAAGTTGATAAATCCTCGGGACTTGATGAGTTACATCATCTAGTGCTGAAAGAGCTGTCTGTAGAGATAATAGAGGCAATGTTGATCATCTTTCAAAATTCAATAGATTCTAGAATAATCCCTGCAGATGAGAAGGTAGCAAATGTAATTCCAATAGATAACAAAGTGAAAGAGAACATGTGGGAGCTACAGACACATTAGTCTGAAAACAGGAGTTGGAAAAATGCCAGCATCTATTATGAAGGATGTGAGGACTGGATACTTAGAAAACAATCATAGGATTAGCCAGTTTCAGAGAGAATTCATATTGTACTAGCCTGTTGAATTGTTTTTAAGAATAGAATCCCTACAGTGTGGAAACAGGCCCTGTGGCCCAACAAGTCCACATCAAACCTCAGAGCATCCCACCCAGACCCACCCCTCCATGAACACTATGGGCAATTTAGCATAGGCAATCCACCTAACCTGCACATCTTTGGACTGTGGGAGGAAACCAGAGCACCCGGAGGAAACCCACGCAGACACAGGGAGAATGTGCAAACTCCACACAGACAGGTGCCTGAGGCTGGAATCAAACCCGGGTTCCTGGTGCTGTGAGGCAGCAGTGCTAACCACTGAGCCACCATGCCGCCTAAAGGATAGAACTAGCAGAATGGATAAGGTATCCAGTGGATGTGGTGCATATGAATTTTCATAAGATCCCACACAAGACGGTAGGAAATAAAGTTACAGCATATGTTGTGTTGTAATTAGTTGATGACCAGAAAACAGAAAATAGCGATAAACAGGTAATTCTCAGGGCAGGATGTGACATTGGTGTACAACAAAAATCACTACTTGGACCCAAGCTATACTCACAAGTTCTCATGATGATTTGGATGTGGGGTTGAAATGTAATATTTCTGAGTTTTCTGATGACACATACATATGTGGGACTGTGAGAAGATGCAAAAATGCTTTAAGGGGATTTAAACAACTTAAGTGAGTGGGCACGAACATGGCAGAGAAAATATAAAGTGGCAAAATGTGAAGTTATCCACTTTGGAGGCAAAACTGAACATTTCTAAAATGAGAGACTAGGAAATATTTGGTATTCAAACTAACCTGGAGGTTCTGAGGAAGGGTCATTGGGCCTGAAACTTTACTTCTGATTTCTCTCTACAGATGCTGCCAGACTGCTGAGCTTTTCCAGGGATTTCTGTTTTTGTTTCTAACGTGGATGTCATTGTTCATGAGCCACTGAAGTGAAGATGGCAGGTGTAATAAGTAGTTAGGAAGGGAAATGGTATCTTGGTCTTTATTGAAAAATGATTTGAGTACAGTAGAAAGATATTTTCATGGAATTGTATAGTACATTAATTGAACTGCACTTGGAGTAATATGTGTGGTTTTGTCCTCTTTAATCCAGGAAGATATACTTGACATGACAGGACTGCAATAAATGTTCACTAAACTATTCCTGGGATGTCAGGATTATCCTATGAGGAGATATTGAGAGTTCAACAAGCAAAGTGCAAGAAAGATGTTTTCCTTGTCCAGGGGATGGGGTTCTAGAGCTGGCTTATAGTAAGGGATAGGCCAATTATGATTGAGCTGAGGAGGAATTTCTTCACTCAGACAGTGGTAAATCTTTGGAAGTCACTATTCTGAAAGACTATTGAAACTCAGTCATTGATCATGTCCAAGACATTGGTGAAGATTGGTAGATTTTGAAATATTAAAGAAATCAGGAGATATGGGAATTGCGTGGGAAAATGGCATTGAGTTAAAAGATCAGCCATGGATTTAGTTGAATGGTGGAGTAGGTTTGAAGGCCTGAATGGCTGGTTCTTGCTCCTTTGTACTATGTGCTTATGTTATTCGATAAAAGAAGTAAAGCTTGAATGGACCTCTGTGTATGAAAACATGTCGCTTCTAGCAGAGTGAATCAGCCATGTTACAAGTTCAATTCATTGTCTTAATTTGGTTGTTGGCATAACTATTACCTTGTAGCTTGAAGTTCCCGATTGCCTTCTCCATTGTAATTCCTTCGCCAATCAGAGTCAACTTCTCAATCAATCAGCATCCTTTTCTCAAGTAGTATAAGTTGTTATGAATTTCTAAAATTTGGCATTTCATATTTGCCCTGATGAGTGCAACATGAAGAGCTTTGGCAACGTGTCTTTATTTTCAGCAATATTCAAATGCTGGTCTGTGCTAGTAAGCAAACAGACTACTGATCCAATATAACTAGCAAGCAGTTGCCTACGGTTCAACTCTTCCAATCCGGGTTGGAATCTCTAACTCTGACCCAGATCAGATATACAGGGACACACTTAACTTTCTATGATTTTTTTGGGCTCAAGTTCAGATTGGGGATCCTTCCAGATTCATGCAGTGCAGCAATCCTCAAGGGAGCAATGCAGGGAAACTGTGCAAAACCACATTGTTTTTTTACTATCATATTCCAAAAGTAAACACAGTTTAAATGTCCCAAAGCCTTTTGAGGAGCTGTGAAGAGAAGGTATGTGGGTAAGATAACTTAAACACATTGAGGGAAGAGGGTGCCAAGTAAGTAGACGAGGAGTTAGAGATGCAGATATCTGGATAAAAAGATACACAGGTATGCAGGTAAGGATGTAGTGTGACAGGTAGGTGGGTGAGGGAGTTAGTGGCTGGTACATGGATGAGCGGGTGGAGTGTAAGTTGGGTAAGGGAATAAGGTGCCAGGGGAAGGGGTAGATTGGCCAATGGGTCAGGTAGGGTGGCAGTGACCGAGGAGA
Organism: Ginglymostoma cirratum; assembly: GCA_024137785.1. Taxonomy (NCBI): domain Eukaryota; kingdom Metazoa; phylum Chordata; class Chondrichthyes; order Orectolobiformes; family Ginglymostomatidae; genus Ginglymostoma; species Ginglymostoma cirratum. The sequence continues at coordinate 17,470,162 of JAHRHZ010000283.1, read as the reverse complement.
TGAAATAGTTTGTGAATGAGGGGTAGGGTGACAGGTAGATTGGCAAGTAAATGGGTGACAGGGCAGGGTGATCAAGTCAGGAATTGAGGTGCCATTTGGGTGTGGGTTAGGGTGGCAGGCAGGTAAGGGGATAGGGTGGCACATGGAGAAGGGCCAGTGTGAATAACTGGGGGATCAGTGTGAGTGATAGAAGGGGGATGGTGTCAGTTAGTTACTCAGTCTCATGTTTTAATCTCTCTAACCTTTCTTGCTAAGTGAATGGGCACTCTCTGAAGTCTCAAAGTTTGAGGCTTTTTCAGAGAGTTCCAAATGGCAAGTAATTATCTAATCAGTTGTTTAAACTTTCTGGCCATTTAAGTCATTGTCATTGCATCAGATCTTCCAAGAGATTCTGCCAGATATCTTTCAGGGTACATCTGGTCTCTGTCTGTTTGGAGACTGGAATATTTCGTTTGGGGTTATGTTTTTTAAACAAATTGCTGTCCTGGTGAATTGCAATTGTGATGGAAAATGCTTGTATTTTGTAATTAAACACATCTTCAGCTGCCTTCATTAAACCACAACAGATTGCCACTCTTAAATATATCAAAGAATCTTTTTTGAAGAATCATTTGCTTTCAAAAGCTGCCCAAGTGTGCTGTTTCATGACAGGATCTGATTTGGTGATAAGTGGATGAGTTTGAGGAGTGGGGAAGATCGATTTTGGAAAAAAAAAATTCAAAAGCAGAAACTCATACCTTTTCATTTCTGTCCACTTTCACTGCTGTTCACTTTGTGAACAGTCTTCCATCGTACCCTTAACTTAAACTAAATTGTAGGGGATGCTCAACACATAACTAAGCAATAGTTAAGATAAGTATACCAGGTATACTAATTACATATGTATAGCCATGCCATTTCCTTTACTATTTTCTCAGATTAATGAATTATGTCCCTAGGAAGCTCAGTAAAAATTTTGGAAACTTATATGTTAATCACCATAAATCCACAGTCCACTTATCATTGTACACATGACAATAAATACACTTTAATGTTACAAAACATCCCATCCACCTACTCACCTTGCCCAATATCAAAGGAAAGATATGTTCTCATTTCCAGGTGATAGGACAAATTGCCCTATTTGCTTGCTAATAAATGGTAGGATTCGGCACACGCCTAACTGAAATGTCATTTGTTTCTTGCTTGTAAAATTGTGAGTTACTTATTTTCAAATTGATGATTGTGCTCTGTCTGACTGGCTGCTGCAGCCTGTTTGTAAATTATTTTTGCTTTACTCACTGAAGGCAAAAAGAGCAATGAGGTTCAACATAGACTTGCTCGAAGCAGAAGACTGGAGATCGACTTTGCATGTGTCCAGAGAAGAAAATCTGCAGTAATGCTTATAAAAAGTAAATATTTCTGGCCTTGACCATCAGCCTTCCTTTGGGAAAAGCACATTTCCTCGCTTCCACTAGGAACGAAGGGAGCAGATTCGGGATTTCCCAGTCTTTGATATTTGCAAAGCTACATGAGGGAAATGAACTAAAGAACTGTGCCTCACATGTAAACTATTGGAAGCGTAACAGAATTTTAATGCTTGGCCTCTCTGTTAAAAGCTGAGAGCTTGAGATTGGATAAGATTCATCCATTGATTTACATCTTTTGAATCATAGCTTCTGGGATGGCATTTTAAGGGGCTCCAGACCTGCTAAGGGATATTTATGGTAAACAGCACTCTTGCCAATGCTGAGAGTCACTTTATTTTCAGCTGTTCTTCTTTTGACACAAAGTGAAAGCAAGATTTTGCCTTTTTCCTTTGTTGGCTGCGAAAGAACCCACAGCTAAAAATTGCAGCCTGACAGTGTGCCTTGTGAGGAAGTCTTTCCTCATATCCAGGGCTCCAAGCTTCTTTGCTTTCAGCTTGCAATGTCGTATTGGATTTTGCAAATTACGTGGCTTTAAATTAAAACTGAAAGAGGAAACAATAAGACAACCAAAAACGGAAAACTATAATGAGGCATATTTCTAGGTTAATAACATAGAGCAGGACTCTGTAGGTTGTCTTTTTGCATCTCCTGTAGTGGAAAATATTTTACATTCCCTTTTCATGACCTTATCAAAGATCTGTGCTGCCATTCCTGTTTAATTGTGTTTTGTATTGTCTGTTTGTCCATCTTGCTCTGCAATTAATATTGCACCCTTGTTTCCAAACCAATTAATTACCCTGACTCTATGCTATTTTGCAAATCTGTCAATTCTTACACATCTGCTGTTTGTCTTCCCAGCGGGCACCTTTATCTCCTTTTGTCTTTTCAATTCACCAAATCCCTGCTGAATTTCTGCCACTGCATGTTACTTGGATATGCCACCTGCAATTAGATGAACATTTTAAATTCTGAACTCCTTCTGTCAGTTCAGAAAGACTCTAAATTGCTCCTCCATTTCTTGCTGCTATTATGAAATCATTGGCTGACAGCCTAATACCTTCCTCAAGTTTCTACTTCCCTAAGGTAAATGCTATTTAAGGTGCTTCAGCGAAAAAAGTTTTACACGGGCTTTACTTTTTGGAAAACAGGCCAAAATCTTCTCAGAAGTTCTGTCCCTTATTCTGCCATGGTTGAAGACAAATTCAGTTCTACTTTGTAATATTTTCCTTTATTAATCTTTTATCAACCTGGCAGTGCAGCTTCCCCTTCACAGCAGAGTCTCTCTTTATTAGTTATCTCACAAAATAAAATAAAAATTCTGCTATGAATATGGTTGAATGACTAAAGTCAATAATTGAAAGATTTTGTGCCTCCTGGATTTGGTGTGAGTAGCAACTGCTTTGTTCTGTTTGGGTAGGGTGTTCCATCAGGTCATGAATGGAAATCAGGTGGGGCCTGTCCAAAAGGGGCATGGAGCAGGGAAGAAGATTGAGGGAAGTAGGGTTGTCTGGGACTGGGAGGGAACTGGGAAGGAAGTCTGTCCAGGGAACAGAGCCTGTGAGTGGCAGGGCGTCCAGGAAAATAGAGGAAGGGTAATGGTGTCAGGGGTGCATTGCTGCCATGTGTTGCTGGGGATGTTGAGGGCTACTTTGGATAAGGATGGTTTTGGAGAAATATTCCTAAAAGCCAGGTTGGTGCTGCCTTGGGAGGTTTATGGGCAGTGAGGAGAGGTGTTGGGATGCAGTATGGAGGGGGTTCTACGGTCATGGTGGGTAGGTTTTTTAGGGAGTGGGTGGGGAAAGTGGGGGGGGGTTAGTGTAATATTATTGAACTGGTGCTTTAGTTTTCAGGACGGGCCGAGATACACATCGAACCCCTACAGTGTGGAAGCAGCCCCTTCAGCCCAACAAGTCCACACTGACCCTCAGAGCATCCCACCCAGACCCATCCCGCCATAACCCACCTAATCTACATACCACTGAATACTCCAGGTAATTTAGCATGGCCAATCCACCTCGCCTACACATTTTTGGACTGTGGGAGGAAACCGGAGCACCCGGAGGAAACCCATGCAGATACGGGGAGAATGTGCGAACTCCACACAGACAGTCACTTGAGGGTGGAATTGAACCCAGGCACTGTGAGGCTGCAGTGCTAACCACTGAGCCACTGTGCCACCCCGTGGGGACAGTGTTGGCGGTCGAGGGAGGTGGCAGAATGGTGAAAGGTGACTGTTATAGGATCAGTGAGGTGATTCAAGGGTTATAGAGAGGAGTGACAATATTGCGACAGTAATATTTAGTGGTTGAAAGACGATCAAGGTTGTTGATGGGTGACAGCACAGAAGATAATGGTGTGTCTGCGGAATATAGAGTACTATTTTATCAAACTGTCACAATACCTGGAGTCCTGTGATTAATTATAAGGGGTCTTTTCAAGTAGGAGTAGTAATTGGCGTATTCAATGGGTTGACTAAGGGAGTCCCTACTAATACTAAATAACTTGGTTGAGGACCAAGCTCAAGTCTAACCGATGAATCCCATGCCTAACAAGAATCTATTTCTGCCTTAAAAATATTCAATGACCCTGCCTTCTTCTGGGACAGACAGTTCCAAAGCCACACAACCCTCTGAAAGAAACAAATTCTTGGCTTTGTCATAATTTTAAAACTGCTCCCTAGTTCTAGACTAACCCACAAGAGGAACCATCCTCTCCACATCCACCTTATCAAGGCTGTTCAGCATCTTGTACTTTACAATCAAGACACATCCTCACTCTTCTATGATCTGGTGGAATCAAGTCCACCCTGTCTAAGCTATCCTTGGTAAGACAACCAATTCATTCCAAGCATCAATTTGCTGAACCCCTCTTTGAACCACCTCCAATGCATTGACATCCTGTCTTTAATAAGTAGACCAATACTGTACACAGTTGATTTGGTGATTGACCACATTTGATTTGTTGTGTCACCAATGGCCTCTCTAACTGAAGCATAACATGCTTACTTTTATGTTCAATTCCTGGATTTCAATAAAGGATAGCATCCATTGGCTTTCATGATTGTGCACTGTACCTGTATACTAACGTGAGAATTATACAGAAAACCTAAATGCCTCTGCACTTCAAAATTCTGAAGTCATTCTCCACTTAAGTAATACCCTACTTTTCATTGTTGCTAATACATGGACCCCTGCAGGATTCTACTCATCACATCCTGCTAATCAGACAAAGACTTATTTCTGCATCTTCTCTGTTTTCTGCGAGCCAGCCAATCTTCTATCTGTGCTAGTACGTTATCCTCTATACCATGAGTTTTGTTTTCTGCAATGACCTTGTTGCACCTTATCAAATACCTTATAGAACTTATTTAAAAATCAAGCAGGAGCAGTAGAACCTGGTTTTATATGTGCACAAGTCAGTAAAGGAACTAGGGCAAGAAGAGTGAGCAGTTAATAAAGTGTACAGAATCCTAGGCTTTATTAAAAGGTCAACATCACTGACTCAGGCTTGCTGCAATTCTCCAGTGAAGCTCAGCGCAAGATGGGAGAACAGCACTTCATTTTCTACTTGGGGACCCTGCAGCCTTCTGGACTCAATATCGAGTGCAATAACTTCAGGGCTTGAGCTCTGCCATGGCCTGATCCCAACCACCACACAGCAGGCCTTGTTACCACATAGTCCGCTATTACACACAACACATTGCTAGCCACTGATAGTTACAATTAACAGCTATTCACCCTCCCAGCCGGATCATTATCCACTCTTTTGTCTGTCCAACTGTTCTTCTCTCTTTTTGGGCTCTATCTCCACCTATTGTTTACTCCTTAACCCCTCCCTCCACCTATCTTCTGCATATAAACCAACATTTTCCTAACTACCATCAGATCTGAGGAAGGGTCACTTGACTTGATTTCTCTCCATAGATGCTGCCAGACCTGCTGAGCTTTCCCAGCAATTTCTGTTTTGGTTTCTGGTTTACAGCATCCACAGTATTTTTTTTTGGTTTTTGTTTATGAAAAAGTCCATTGAGTACAAGAGTGAGGAGGTTATTCTGAATTTATTTATGACACCAGTGAGACCTCAACTGAACTATTGTATGCAGTTCTAGACACTGCATTTAGGAAGGATGTGAACACATTAGACAGAGTACAGAAGAAGTATATGAGAATGGCTCGAGGGATGAGAAACTGAGGTTATTAAGCTAGATTAGAGAAGTTGGGGCTCTTACCCTCAGAGAGGGGAAGGCTAACAGGAGATTTGATCGAATTTTTCAAAGTCATGAAAGGTTCCATTGTAACTAATTCACTGCCTATCACATTGTTGTGAATGGTCAATCACCCATATTCCTGAGAAGATGTGTTGGTCACTTCTTATCCTGCTGCTGCCAACTGAATGGTGACCAGAAAGATTCTGTCCTGGCCTTGGATTGAGTCAACAAGAGGAATTTTAACCCCCATAAAATACATGGGTTTGTGTGCAGTTGGAAGGCTGGATTTCAAACCTGAAAAATGCCAATGTGTTGGGATGCCAGCTCCAATCCACCAATGACTGTATTCCTCAGATTTTACGCAATGCCTAGGGCAAGATAGGTTGCTGTTTGGCCCTGTACATGATGGAGAATCATGCTCAAGTTAAACTGAGACCTGGAGCCCACTGGAGATCTGTAGACACTGTCTAGGAACTCCGCAAGAGAGGGAAGAAAGTGAAGGAAGACAAGAAACTCAAGTTTTTTATCGACTAATGGTATATTGTGTTAGTTCCTCACTAGCTGTCAACAAGATTTTCATCTATCCCTAAAGCTTCTGCATACTTTATTGTCTTTGCAATGATGGACACAAGTTAACCTGACTTTCTGTATGCATCTTAAAATTTATACAGGAGGGGACTGAGTTGGGAGGTCAGTTGCTACCATGAGACATTTACATTCAGGCACTGAGCAAGTGTCATTATACTGCTGCCTGTCTTACATAACCAACATCTCCTGGCTCATGACCGACCAAAAGAGAAAAGACAGAGAGAAGACACTGAACAAACTGAGAGATTTATTTTGGAATATGTAGGGGGATGTTGCTTCGGAAAGAGCATTCAAACCTTCTGACAGACCATCTCCTCAGACCATGCAAACACCATCACATGACTGAGTTTGCAGACTTTGGACTTATCAACCAGCTCAGGCCTCAAGTAGAAGCAAGTCAGCCCTGAACCCAATGGACGAACTAAGAAGAAGCAGGCGGTAGCTTGGCCTGCTGTGAATTCCCAGCATTTTCTGATTATATGACAGAACATACACTTTGTTTTGATGAACATATTAGGTTTATTGCATATCACTCAACAGCTGGTTACATTAAATCTGAGTACATGATTGTCTATTGTGAGACATCAGTCTCAATTTAAGATTAATTACACATTAGTGCTACTGAAATATCCTCATAGAACTGGTAACAACTGGTTACATCCTCCCAGGAGCAATCCTTTAAATCCTAATGGTGTCGGGGAGCTCATTGTGTGATGTCAGTGGATTCTTTCAGGTCTCAAACAACACTTTGCATGATTAAATACCACTGAGAAACTGATTGCACAGGTCCCAAAAGTTTTCCTGAGAATATCAACAGCATGAGGTAACTCTGATTCTATTGAACATAGAGTCACAGAGTAATGCAGCATGGGGAAACAGGCCCTTCAGCCCAAACTGGTCCATGCTGACCATAATGCCCGCTCAGCTAGTTCCAATTGCCCACATTTGGTCCACATCCTTTGAAAATTTTCCCATCCATGTACCTATTCAAGTGTTTTTCAAATGTTGCTATTGTACCTGCCTCAACCACTTTCTCTGGCAGCCCATTCCATATATGCACTACTCTCCGCATGAAGAAGTTGCCCCTCAGGTCCTTCCTAAATCTATCCCCTCTCACCTTAAACCTATTCCCTCCAGTTTTCAATTTCCCATCCCTGGGAAAAAGATATACATTCATTCTATCTATGCCCCTTGTGATTTTATACACCTCAATAAGGTCACTGCTCTTTCTTCTACGTTCCAAGGAATAAAGTCCTATCCTGGCCAACCGCTCCCAAAACTCAGGCCTACTAGTCCTGGCAATATCTTCGTAAATCTTCTTTGCACACTTTCCAGTTTAACTATGTCTTTCCTATAACAGGGTGACCAAAACTATACACAATACTCCAAGTGCAGCTTCACCAATGATTTATATAACTGTAACATAATGTCATAACTTCTACGCTCAGTACCTCGACCGATGAAGGCCAGCATGCTAAATCCCTTCTTCACCACCCTGTCCATCTGTGACGCAGCTTTCAATGAACTATATAGTTGTACTCCTAAGTCCCTCTGTTTCACAACACTCCTCAGGACCTTACCATTTACTGTATACATCCTACCTTGGTTTGACTTTCCAAAGTGCAACACCTCACAATTATCTGTATTGAATTGCATTTGCCAATCCTCAACCCATTTCTCCATCTGATCAAGAGCCCTCTGTATTTTTTGATAACCTTCCTCATTATCAACAATTCCTCCTAATATTGTATCATTCGTAAACTTACTAATCATGCCTTGTACATTCACATCCAGACCATTTGTTTTAATAACAAATAAGACAGGTCCCAGCACTGACTCCTGTGGCACACCACTAGTCACAGGCCTCCAGTCCGAGAAACAACCAGCAACCAACAACCAGAAACACCCTCTGCTTCCTACCATTGAGCCAATTTTGAATTTATTTAGCTAGCTCTCCCTGGATCCCATGTAACATAACTTTCATGACTAGCCTGCACATGGGACCTTGTCAAAGGCCTTACTAAAGCCCATATAGACAACATCCACTGCCCCACCCTCATCTACCCTCTTGGTTGCCTCTTTGAAAAAAAGCTAAAAGCTTTGTCAGACATTACTTTCTGTGCACAAATCCATGCTGACTATCCCTAGTCAGATCTTGACTGTGCAAATGTTGTTGATCCTGTCCATCAGTGGCCTCTCCAATAACTTGCCTACCACTGATGTCAGGCTCACTGGCCTGTAGCTCCCTGGCTTGTCTCTGCTACCTTTCTTAAACAATAGAACAACATTAGCCAGCCTCCAGTCTTCTGGAACTTCACCAGTGGCCAAAGATGAAGCAAAAATCTCTGCAGGGGTCTCTTCAATTTCTTCCGTAGCCTTGCACAATGTCAAAGGATGGACTTGATCAGGCCCTGATGGCGCACCAATTATGCTTAGTGCAAATGCAGGTTTTGTCATATTTTGCAGAAATGACTCTGATTTCACCTCTTTTGTCAATTACCACAGTGTAATCCACCAGCAAGCACTAGTGAGCAAAGTTACAGACTTTTCTAATGTAATGAAAGTCATTGTGTAAATTATAAACTCAATTTATACAGGTGCCCTTCAGCACCACTTGTTTAAATCCTTGCTCAAAGAACTTAATGTTGCCTCTGGTGAACTAATCCCCCATACTGACGTGAGGTGATTAAGTTTAGGAAAAGTCCTGTAAACATTTTTAAAGCTGATGCCTGAAATCTTTTATTTTCTTAAATCTAGGAACTAAGTGTGGAGTGGGCTGTCAAACAATGTGTTGCTGCTAGACTTTAGGCTTCTCGCAGACATAACATGAAAACTGAAAAAACTGAACTGTGAACTGCAGGAAAAGACAGCAACTTAGCATATATGATTAGTGCTGTGAATGCATTCAAATGGAAACTGGGTATATGCCCTTCTCAATTAAAAAGTACAGCACAGCAAAACTTCATGCGTGTGGAGGAAAAAAAGAAAATCAAAATGTGAACACCTGAGGAAGATAGCAGAATGATTCAAGGGTGTGATTTCAGGAATTAAATATGATGGAATAAATCACCATATTTTTCTCAAATCTATTCCTTCAAGTAGATATTGGTGGGTTGGCTACCAGATTCCATCCAGTGGAACGGATATGGAGATTATACCTATGCAAGATGATATTGAGCTGTAAGGCAGATCAAGGCACAACAATTTCTGGGGACTTGTAAACAGAGAAAAATATCCACTCCTATTATCCTGCACTTGACTCCACATTCCCCCTTGACAAGATAATCAACTCTGAGAGTCACGCCCACTTACAGAAACCCATTTGATAGACTGTTTATGACTAGCTGCCATAAACTATAATCCAGACTTCAGGGCAATGGGAGAACATACGCAGTCTTAGGTGTCACACTTGGCATGTAGAGAACAAAGTGAATTTTATATATACTTGGTTTTAGATTCATATAGCACTGAAATTAAACTTAATTCTATATTTTGGTCAGGGTAGATCCTGGGTTGCACTTAAATTCAATAGTGATGTTGTGCTAAAACAGTCCAGAGACTACTGGCCTAGAAGGACAAGGGCAGTAGATGTTTGGAACACCACTGCCTGCAAGTTCCCCTCCAAGCCACTCACTATCCTGACTTGGAAATATATCACCATTGCTTCAGTTTTGCTGTCAAAATCTTGGAACTCCCCATGTAATGACCCTGTGGATCTACCATCACACATCGATTATAGCAGTTCAAGAAGGCATCTCACAGCCATCGTCCAAAACAAAGGGCAACCAGAGATAAATGATAAGTGAAGCCAGTGAAGCCCACATTAAAATAAAACTCCCAGTCCCAATGAAAGCTCATTGACTTGAAACATTAACTTTGTTTCTTTCTCCAAAGGAGCCACCAAACCTGCTGAACATTTCCAGAATTTTCTGTCTTTATTTCAGATCTTCAGTATCCATTGCTTTAATAACTTTCAGGACTGTGCTACATCAGTCTTATGAAGTATAAATTAAAAGGGAAGGTACATCAGTTTTATTTAGTTTCAGTATCTAAAGATTTCTTCACTGTAATATAGGTAATACAGTAATTATATTTAAAGTTGATTTAATAATTGCTTCTCAACTTATCTCAGTCTTTTTGATCTTTCTTTTGCCAGCAGCCGTGTCCCTTTGGGGAGGTTATCAGTTAAAAAAAGGGTAAGTTTGCAACTACTTCTTTTTGAATAGATCAAAATTCAAATCCGAGTTAGATTGCCGCAACATGTTCTGATTGCACTGATTCTGGGAAATCAACTTTTGATTACGACTCTATTAACTTGCAGTGATTAGTTTACAGAAGCTCATTGTTGAAGCAATCATGCACGAACTGGACAAACACATCGGTTTAATGTCAACTGCAGCTGCTGAAAGCAAGGGAACAGATCTTGAGGTTTGTCACATCCTCTGTGCCACTCGATCTTGACAATAACATGCAAAAACTAAATAAATCATTGCTAAAAATAAGTAACTTAGAAAGAAGCCATGAAAAGAAGACTGACTTGAGATATTGAAATAAATGGTTTTTCAGTGCTCAGAAACATGCGGTTGGATGTTATAGCTGCCTTGTGGGGTTGGCGGAGGTCGGGGGCAGGGTGGAGGGGGATATCATAAAATTGCACCATGGGCACTGATCCTGGAGCCTACTGACCCAACACACTGCCATTAATAGCCATGTAAGGGCCTTCTCCTATTGCCAGTGATCCTCATATCCCAAGAACAAATTTAAAAAGAGAGACACTCCCAGACCTGCTGAGTTTTTGCCTTTGTATTGTGTTCAGGAGAGATTTGAATAAAGGCTTTGATCGAGTTACTAAGACAGAAACTGTTTCCAGCATCAGAAGAGGGGTTGATGACCAGTAGGACATAGATCCCACAGGCAGAAGAACCATTCACAATCTGAAGAAAGGATTTTCTTCAACACAGTGAGCTATTATGACCTGGAATGCACAGCTTAAAAGGATGGCTGAAGCAGATTCAACAATAACTTTCCAAACGAAATTCAATAGACACTTGGAAGGGAATAATTTGCATCGTTATCGAATTGGGTAAGGTAGTGGAACTAATGTGATAGCTCTATATGATCAGCTAAATGGTCTCTTCCTGAGGTGCATTATTGTATAATTCTGTGTAAACACACAGTTTTGATGATGGAGGGAATCTGTTGGGGGATAATGGTCAAAATGGACACAGATAATTGCAGTGTGATGGTTTTATATGAATGAGAAGGTTTGTAAGAGGATTGAAGTAGCATCAAAGGCACAGTTTATGTGATGAACTTTGCTCTCTCTTTTGAAGAGCAATGCAATACAAGCTTTCTTTTATATTGAGTGTGTCAGCCATGCTTTGCAGAGCTGAGAGGCCAGTCCACCTGCACTGAAGTCACATCGAAAAGTCAAGTAGAAACACAAGTGTTTAAGTACTATAATCAATGAACTAATATATATGCTCACAGATAATGTTCACAATCCCACCTTGAGGCAGCAAGACATCATATGTCAACTTATGCTGCCCTTTTCAGCACATTTTACTTTGAGGACTAGAAGGAATTGTACAACCGAGCATAGAACCTATTTATTCAATGATAATATGTTTATTAAAGCATCAAAGTCTCAATAATATCGATCATACATAAAGCTCGAGTTTTATGGTTTGCAGTATTTAATGTGGAAGGCTATTCCCTTCAATTTCCCTTCAATTATCTGATCTCTATTGGCTTACTGGCAGATTTGGTAACTATATTCCAGCTTAACAGACAATGCAGTTTGTTCTAATGCTTGAAATGCAAGTAATTGAATCTTTTAGCTGAGGTAATGATTTCCTACCCTACCTTCACCATGTTATTTTTGTTTCTTCATCGGATAAAGGCATCATTGTTTAGTCCTGCAATTATTGCCCAACCCTAATTTCTCTGGAGCTGCCTTCTAAAACTGCTGCAGTCCTTAGGATGTAGGAACACACAAAGTGCTGCAAGGAAGGGAGATCTTGCACTTTGATCCTGCAACAACGGAGTCGGTATGGCATGTGGTGACGGTATTTCTATGCCTCTGATATCCTTGTCCTTCTTGGTGATCTTGGTTGCAGGTTCGGCAGGCACTTTCAGAGGAGCCATTATGAGATGCTGCAGTGTATCTTGTAGATGGTATATACTGCTGCCATGGTGCACCGGTGGTGAAGATTTGAAAGCTCTCTGCTGAACCTCTGAGTATCAGCTCTTGGAAGTTCGGAGAATAAGTTGTAATTGTCACTGAAACTGTCTCAGAGTGAACTGAAAAGGTGACTCTGAACGACATCTTCAGAAAATAAACCAAAAAACTATCATATATACCTGTGGAACAATGCATCACGAAAACCGTTCAAGTAATCTGGCCAGTTTTGTTATTTTCTTTTTAATTTATTCCTTAACTGTATTTGTTTGACTGTTTTAGAACTGAAAACAAAGGTTATTGTGTTTAAATCATACAGATTAATTAGATTACTAAATTGTTTAATTTTGCTCTACAAATGTTACTGCATCGTTAATAAGTTGCTAAGTCTTCTGTTTAAGCCTGTGTTAAGAATCAACCAGTCACAAAACCTGTGATTGGTTCTTCAAAAAGTCGAGTTAGGAACCATTAAGGATAAATTTTGAAGTTTTTTTAAAGTCTACTGTGCTGTGTATACAGAGGCAGGAAAGCTGAGTTGATTTAGCTGTCTGTCTCGTGTGACAACATAATGTACAATGAATTTTTAATGAGATTTCTTGAGAATTTTCTTTCACTCCATGTTGAAATATCCATGAACAAGAAAGCACTTGTCTAGCTGTGAAGAAGAGCCATACCAGACTCGAAATGTTAACACTGTTTCTCTCTCTACAGATGCTGTCAGACCTGCTAAGTTTCTCCAACACTTCCTGTTTATATTTCAGATTTCCAACATCTGTAGTATTTTGATCTTCTTTATTTCCTGAGTGTTGGGTACACACGGCGGGCAACAGTAATGCAAAAGTTCTGCTTTTTTTACATTAATTCTTCTTATGGGATTTGTAAATGATCCAAACTATGACTGGCACAAGAATCCAGTTGCTCCCGTAATGAATGACTCGTCTTTCAACCAGAAGATGGTGTGTGACAGACCTGACTCTCATTAAAAGAGACGACGCACATGCAGAAATGGAAAGCTAATCCGGTATCATCCAAATTAATGTGCTTGTATGAGTCACATCTTTGACTGAGTAATCACAGGGCTGCGGAGACATCAATGACCCAAGCAATCCTGCCTCTTTGCCTGAAGAAGATCTGTGGTATCAAGTGAAAATGGCAGGAGCTGAGGATGAGAATCAACATAATGAGTGACTTATGCTAACCTGTCTTTGAGCATTTTTCAGGTTTCAATACAAAATTCTAGGGATTTAAAAAAAGACTTTAACCCTGCAGTTGGCAATAATACTTAATTCTGAAAACAATTTTCTATAACAAGTATGCAGAGAAAATAGCAGTTCCTTAAAATGACAGATTAATGGATATAACTTTTAAGAGACTTGAAAATATTATAAATGACATTTTCTTTGTGGGCTGAATTAATTTGCTGCGTTTGCAGAATAGACAGGTGCGCAGGGAGCAGTTAATGTTTTGAGTTAGATTTGTTTTATGATTAGTTGGCAACATAATTTATTTATGTATTTTAGGATGCTGCTGTTTTGAAATATCAGCTTGGATGAGAATAAAAGCTGTTCAAAATCATCAAAATATTCCAGAATGCAGAATAAATAACCAATCAACAGACTGGCTATTAACCTAAATTGGGAATCTTCCTAATGTCAATTCTAAATCTATTGCATTACTTTGAAAGAAGGAGATTCAACATTGTACTTTGAAATTCTACCAATGGAACCTTACCCACTAAGTAAGGAAAGACTTACAAGACTTGAATTTCTATAATAGCTTCCACCACGGCAGAATGTCCCAAAGTAATTTATATCTAATGAAATAATTTTTGGAAGTTTTATTTTTGCAAGACAGGAAATAAGCCAACCAAATTCCACACAGCAATTTCCTGCACACAGCTATGTGTTAATGACAAGCTAACCTGTGGGACAGTTCTGATGAAAGGTCTTTGATGTCAAATGTTAATTCTTTCTCCCTCTACTGATGCTGACTGACCTGCTGAGTAATTCCAATATTTTCTTTGTTGTTTATTTATTCATTTGTGGGATAAGGGCGTCACTGGCTGGCCATCATTTATTGTCCATCCCTAGTTGCCCTTGAGAGGGTGGTAGTAAGCTGCCTTCTTGAATCTCTCTGGTCCACTTGTTGTGGGTTGACCCACAATGCCATTAGGGAGGGAATTCCAGGATTTTGACCCAGCGACAGTGAAGGGACGGTGATATATTTCCAAGTCAGGATGGTGAGTGGTTTGGACAGGAACGTGCAGGTGGTGGTGTTCCCATATATTTGCTGCCCTTATCCTTCTAGATGGAAGTGGTCATGGGTTTGAAAGGTGCTGTCTGATGATCTTTGCCACATTTCTGCAGAGCATTTTGTGGATCGTACACACTGCTGCTACTGACCATCAGTGGTGGAAGGAGTGGATGCTTGTGGATGTGGTGCCAATCAAGCGGGCTGCTTTGTTCTGGATAGCATCAGGCTTCCTGAGGTTTGTTGGAGATGTACTCATTCAAGCAACTGGGGTGTATTCCATCACAATCTTGACTTGTGCCTTGGAAATAGTGGACAGGCTTTGGGGAGTCAGGTGGTGAGTTACTCGTCGCAGTATTTCTAGCCTCTGACCTGCTCTTGTAGCCACTGTGTTTATGTTGATTTTTTGGTCAATGATAACCCCCAGGATGTTGATAGTGGGGGATGCAGTTATGGTAACACTATTGAATGTCAAGGGGTGGTGGTTAGATTGTCCCTTATTAGTGTTAGTCATAGCCTGGCATTTGTGTGGCATAAATATTACTTGGCACTTGTCAGCCCAAGCCTGGATATTGCCCAGACCTTGGTGCATTTGAACATGGACTGCTTCAGTATCTGAGGAGTCACGAATGGTGCTGAAAATTGTTCAATCATCGGCGAACATCCCCACTTCTGACCTTATGATGGAGGGAAGGTAATTAGGGAAGCAACTGAAGATGGTTGGGCCTAGGACACTACCCTGGGGAACTCCTGCAGAGATGTCCTGAAGCTGAAATGACAGACCTCCAACAATGATGGCCATCTTCCTATGTGTCAGGTATGACTCCAACAATAGGAGACTTTGCCCCGATACCCATTGATTGTAGTTTTGCTAGGGCTCCTTTATGCTACGCTCGGTTGAATGTAGCCTTGATGTCAAGGGCTGTCATTCTCATGTCACCTCTGGAATTCAGCTCTTTTGCCCATGTTTGAACTTAGGCTGTAATGAGGTCTGGAGCTGAGTGGCCCTGACAGAATCCAAACTGGGTGTCACTGAGCAGGTTATTGCTGAGCAGGTGCTGCTCGAAAGTACTGTTGATGGCACCTTCCATCACTTTACTGATCACAGTAGTAATTGGCTGAGTTAGATTTGTCCTGATTTTTATGTATGAGATGTACATGGGCAATTTTTCACATTGTCAGGTAGATGACAGTGTTGTAACTGTACTGGAACAGCTTGGCTCGGGAAGTGGCAAATTCTGGAGCATAAATCTTCAGTACTGTTGCTGGAATGTTGCCAGAACCCAAAGCCTTTGCAGTATCCAGGGTCTCAAACTGTTTCTTGATATCACATGGAATGAATCGAATTGGCTGAAGAGTGGTATCTGTAATTTTGGGGATCACCGAAGGCCGAGATGGATCATCTACTCGACACTTCTAGCTGAAGATTGCTGTGAAAGCTTTAGCCTTATCTTTTGCACTGATGTGCTGGGCTCTTCCATCATTGAGTTTAATTGTCCGCCGACATTCACAATTGGAGGTGGCATGACTCCAGAGCTTGGATTTGATCCGTTTGTTGTGGGATCACTTAGCTCTGTCTATCATTTGCTACTTATGCTGTTTGGTGTGCAAATAGTCCTCTTTGGTTAGTCTTGTTTCTGTCTATATTCAGATTTCCAACATCCACAGTACTCTGCCTTTGTGTATGACATTGGTTACAGGATGAAGAGTGGCCGTGATGCTGGGAGGAACTCACCAGCTTGTCTTCGAAGTACTACAATGGGATTTTTCACATCAAACTGGGAGGTGGTGAACTTTAGTTGAAAATCTCATCTGAACAACTGTTAGGTCATGTCTTCTGGGCACTTCATTGGGAAAGATTGCTTTGCCCTGGCAGGAAGGTGTTTTTGACTTATCATTTCTCCTGTGTCAAATGCTGTACTCTACATGCCTTCATTTTGGACCAGATAATCAAATAATTGCCTTAGCTAAAATAAAGCAAGACTACTGTGCAATGGATTAGTAGGAGCATTGGATTACTCTCAATTTCCTTGCTTACAGACTGACTGTCAGCTTTCCATTGCTGTACAAGACAGGTGATATTCTAATTTCTTTCAGTATTGTTGAAGCAAGATAGAGATCAGATGAAAGACCTGCACCTTGCATATCCTGCCCATATGTCATCATGTAGCGAATGCAAGCTCTAGCGGATATAATTTGCAGCCATGTCTGGGCGTGGTTCTTTGGTAACTGTTGATATTACTGTTGTAATATTGTAATATTGTGGCCGTGACCGTGGCAGGAAAGCTCCCTTGCTTTCAATGCATGGGATGTTTTAAGAATTGAAGTTTTTCAACCCTCAGGTAGCAACCTAGGGAAAGGAACTGTGAGATACTGGCTCCTCGTTTGATTGCCATTGAAGCAAGCTAACTCAGGTAAGGCAAAACAAATCAGCATTATCTATTGTTAGTCAAACTGACTAGTAACATTAAAAAGTTATAACGAATAAAGAAATTCTGTCAAATTGCATGGGCCTTTGTATCATGAATAAGTGGGATCTAATAACAGCAATGCAAGGTATTCCTGCAACAAAGATATCACCCCTCCAGGCTCTTTGCTGTCATTGATTTTCTTGAGTACAGCAGAAAAGCAGATGCTTCAAGGATGACTAGGGAAGAACTTTAAAATCGGATCAAACGGATCTAATTAAAGCAGATTATTGATTTGGCTGTAGTGGCAATTTTAGGAAATGCTATTTGAACAGTGCCTTTAGCTTTCTCTTCCTCAGCAATACACAGTAACGAGTATTTCAGCTCAAAACTTCGAAAATCACAACTTTCCTGAATAAACTCTGACCGATTGTCATTTTTTTTTCACTATTATCAGCAAATTTGGACAGAAAAGATTGGCACTGTGTTCCACCAATACCACATCAGAACTCCCCCATTTCCCATAATTGATGGACATTGAACAGCAGGGTTTTGAGGAAGGATCATTCGACTTGAAATGTTGGCTCTGATTTCTCTCCACAGATGCTGCCACCAGACCTGCTGAACTTTTCTAGCAATTTCTATTTTTGTCTCTGAAATATCAACTTGCCTTGTTGCCTGACCTGTTGAGTGTTTCCTGAATTATCTGTTTTTGATTCGTCAGATTTTCAGCACATTTGTTGTTTGTGTGTGTCTGTCTCTCTGTCTGTCTGTCTGATTGCTAAATGCATTTTATCTTATGTATAGAAACATTCTTTCTTCGGAATTAGTGAGCCTTATAGTTTGGGTGTTGTGTGTGTGCGCTCAGGAATAATTCATGCTGATTTCTGTCTCCCATCATTCATAGCAAGATCTATTGGTTTGCTGCACCAGAATTGAATTTTAAGAGAGCCCCATTACCTGTGATCCAGTTCTACAGATAGACCATTAGCATGATCCACTTTATATCAGTATCAATTCTAACCCCCCCACCGGACCTGCCTTCCTCAAAGGCAGCATCTGACTTGGCATCTCTCGTTCCAACTTCAAAAGTCTCCTGTTGATCATTCTGCATGATTGTACTTCAGTTTCCTCCAAAGCCCTCTATTTTTTTTTCCTTTCTCATTCCTGTTCATTTCAATCCTTTAGACAGATGACAATGCTTTTCCTCAGGAACACAAAATCCGATCAGGTTCGAGTCCTGGCAAGGGAGAGAAAGGTCATTCTCTGTTCTGGTTCTGCAGGTTGTAAAGTGACCTGAATGGTGTGACTCCAGTATAAGTATTTTCAACACAACTAGTGCGAGTTACTGCTGCTATCTTTTGATAATTGTTACTTCCAGTGCTTATTATTATTTAATTATGCTATGGCAACCAAGTATGAAAGATTTTCAATCTTGAAACCAGGGCTAGAGCTGAAAATAGCACTAATAGAATGTACCAGGAAAAGAAATGAGAGAGGAGACCTGACCAGGACTGGAGATGGTTTTTTTTTAAACCAGACATCATCAGAAGAGGGGTCAAGAAGCTGCAGGGAGATGGTGGTAATGTTACTGGACTTCTACTCAAGAGACCCGAGTTAAACTTCTGAGGGTATGGGTTCAAATGGCGCAGTAACAACTGATGGAATTCAAATTTGATTAATAAGTGATAATATAAATCAAATTTCAGCAGTGGTGATAATGAGAATTATTATGCTTTAGGGAAGGAAATCAGCCTTATTTGGTAAATCCTGACATGATCCGGACTACATAACATAACTGGCTGTGAAATGGCCAAACAAGCTCACCAATTCAAGGGTAAATGGGGATTGACAACTGATACTGGTTTTGCCAATGACACCTATGTCTCTTGAAAGAACATTTGAAAAAGAACTTGAATCACAGAACCCCCACAGGCCATTCAGCCCATTGAGTCCTCAACGACCCTCCAAATAGCATCCCATCCCCTATCCTATCCCCGGAACTCAGCATATCTCATGGCTAATTCACCTAACCTACACATCCCTGGACACTATGGCCAATTTATCCCGGCCAATCCACCTAACCTTCACATGTTTTGGACATCATGAGATTTGGAGTGATATATCATTCTGTGTAACAGGCATGCATGATTACAGCTATTTATATACTACAGTCAACTTTACTGTTAACTCTGGCTTTTCTAACTTTATATGCAGCTGATACCAAAAGGCAACAAAAGCATTCAAAGTTGACTGAGCTTTACTAAGCCATAAGAGCTAGCTTTCAAAGAAACACTCTTAACAAAGTGAGGAACAAGACAAACAGCATTTGATCAACACCACAATCCACTGATATCAGTAAGTATGTTTTGTTGCAGCAAGGGAAGATCAATGAAATAGGTTATTAGAATGTCTTTGAAGGACAGTGAATATAAAACCCGAAGGATGAGACATATGGTGGCTCATTGGACTTGTCAGTCTTTTCTTGTCCCTGGTTTCTACATGCCCAGTTAACAATATCCAATTGTTCTAATGTAATAGTTGCTCACTGAAGTCTAAAGCAAACCATGTAAGTACATGGGTTCACATTTTTTCATCTCAGCTTGGCAGTGCCTGGTGTATTTGACTTCAAAGCTATGGATGATTTACTTTTCAAAAAGTAATCATTTTAAACAAAGCCTTTTCATTTACATTTTGATTGAAAGAGGTGACAAATCAGTGTGTAATTTCTTTGCCTTGTGCATCATATTTTAATTCTGTATTGGCACAAGGATTATATTATGCATATATACATTTAATAAATTAGGTCATGAAGGATAGAGGAATGCCACATGTAGAGGAGATTGTAAGAGCTGTTTCAATGGGCACTGGTAGCAGAGGGAGGAGACAGTGTGTCAGTCAGAGAGAATCCTCAAAGAAAAATGTCAAAGAAAATTGAACTTCCACTGCAAACATCATTTTCAATCCTTCCCATGATATTTCATCAGATTCAGCTTATCTCTTTATATTGATCTGAACTCATTCATTATCGATCTTCCCATTGTGGCAAACATCCTATTTGAAAGCGAAAGGTTGCTAAATCTCAGCGGAGGGCTATTTTTAATCTTGTTAACCTCTTTAGCTGTATCAATGTGATAGCCAGTGGAGCATGGTTGGATACATGACATGGTTCAATGAAGAAAGTAATTCAGAATCAATTCTGAGGCCAGAAACATGTCACTGTGGGAATATAACTCAAGGCAGTAGAAACTAAACAAAAAAGGGTAATCTCTTCTATCATTAGAGATTGGTGATTTATATTTTACACAAAGCTATTAAAATATAGTCTATAGCGTCTTTCCATATTTTGTTTCAATGAATTTTATAATCATTGTTGTAGGTTGTAGAAAAGGAATTAATTTCTACTTAAGGTCTGTTACAGGATTTTGTACCTGATCATTCTGCACTGATTACAATTATGTCTTAACCCTATCTCAATAAGATCTGTGTTCAGGCTTCTCCAAATGTATTTCATACACCCCTTATTGCCAAGACAGAGGTCATCATGCAAGCTCTATTAGTCAACCAGAACTTATGCAAGACTTATTGCTTGACTGACAGACCTTCAAAAACATGAACCTTCTACCTGCAGGGACCTATCCCTTCATTCAGAATTTTATGCAAGCCACAGTGAATGGCTTATGGACTGGATTTAATGGCTTTTTTTGGCAGGGAGTGTGAGGAAGATGGAATGGAAATTGAGTGCTCCACTTTGCTCCCATCTCTGCCATCCCAGCTCAGTGACTCAAGCATCGATCAAAAGGTTTTTACCTGGTGGGAAGGTGCTAGTTAACCATGTGAAGGGGAGCTTTGCATTCAGTCTGAAGTCTATCCTCAGAATCACCTGCAGCAGAGGGATTATGTAATGAAGAGGATGTCATAAAGGCCCCCGGTTCTCCGAACATGTTTAGCTTCACATGGAAAGCTCAAAAAAGTCAGTGTGAGCACAAAGATCATCAGTAGTGTCTGCTGCTCTGCACCATGGTCGCACTGGAAAACAGTGCCTTACATCCTTCTACCACAGCATAACTGCTGTAAAATACTCCGAAACTCTTTCCCATCTGATGCCCAGAAAATGCAGCAGGCATCAGAAAATTGCATACAAGTAGGTCTCTTATTTCAAATATCACGATCTGCCATGGTGGGATTTGAATTCATGTTTGCAGAACGTCATTCGGGGGCTGGATTACTCATCTTGTCTTCAGGTAGCTCTTTAGCTTGTTACTTGATCGCTTCAAACTGGTGAGGATTTGAGGTGGGAGGGTAATGTGTACATGCCTTTTGTAATTACTGAAGCTGTCATGATGATGCCTTAATTCTGACCTAAAGTCATAAAAGCATGTTTTACCTTCCATCAAATCCTGCCTGATGTCTCTTTTTCACTCCTTTCCTTTCCAGAGCCCGCATCCCTTTGATAAGACCAGAGGACATAGGAGCAGAAGCAGGCTATTCAGTCCATCGAATCTGCTTTACCATTCAGTGAGATCATGGATGAACTGATAATCCTCAATTCCATTTTCCTGCCTTTTCTCCATAACCCCTGATCCTCTTACAGATCAGAAATATGTCTATCACAGTCTTGAATATATTGACTGATGCAGCTTCTCCGTGGCAAAGAATTTGACAGAGTCACTGCCCTCTGAGAGAAGAAATTCCTCCTAAATTCTATCCTAAATTTGAGATTCTTTTTTCTGAGATTCTGCCCTCCAGTCCTCGACTCTCCCACAAGGGGAAATAATGTTTCAATGAAGATATTTTTGAAGATTTATGGGATGATAATTTTTAAGGAATTAAGCATATAACACCTCTGCAAAAACATAATCATCTTTACATTATGCATATGTTAAGATCCCACTGACTGCAATGCAACAAATAAACAATTATTGTTGTTGCCTTTTCTCATACAAAACCAAAGTGGAGAAGATGAGGTAAAATTAAAAGTAGAAGGTTTGGATTTTAAAATTCTCTGGGTAAAAGAAGGAAAAGACTTAGGAAAGTAAATGTGCCTTGTCTTGCTGATCTATGATCTATGATCTGGAGGAGGTACAGAGCTGGCTTTTGGAAGGATGGACCTCAATCCTCATTGGATTATAGTGCAGATAATATCAAGTCATTACCTCGTGGAATCATACCTCAGCTGAGGACCCTTAAAGAAAATTGAGTGAGGTCAATCCAATACTGTCTATTTTACACCATTGCCCTCAAATTGAAAAGTCCAGCCTAAAGGTTGAGGGTGGAGAAAGATTATGTTCATGGAATATTCAGAGCTTTGAAGGACCAGGAACAGCAAATTCAGAGGAGTAATGGCCGGACAAGTAATTTTTTCAAATAGTAAGAAAGATTGACACGTTAGAGAGTAGAGGTGAGTAAAAGATAGCATTGTTTCAAAACATACCTTTCATCCTGTCTAGAGTGTGGAGGAACATTACTGTACATGAATAAAACTTATTGACTCTTTTACCGATGTAGCTAACAACATGAATTGACTGCGGTAATCATTTTCCCTGAATGTAAGCTGCAAATTATATAGCTTCTCGACAATATGTATGAAGAAAGCCAAATGAAACTTCCATAACTGTGGGATGCAATGCCAATTTGTATTAATCTTATTAAAATTGCGTCATTATAAATCATGGTCGAATGCCCAGTTCTCTCGTGCTTTTAACTCGATAAGGTAAATTTTAATCTGAAGTGTGCTGCTAAATTGGATTTGTTGTCTGTAGACACAGTCAAACTAGTTGGTACCAGAGGAAATGTCAGATCATGTGTCACTGCCTAAGTTATTCTGCTTACCATCCTTGAGTTTTTCTAATCAAAATCCTTTGTGTAAAGCCACAGAAGGCACCTATTTCACAGGGTTGCTAGAACACTACTTTTAAGAATTTCAGCAAATAATAAGATCAATAGGCTTCCAAGAACACATACTTTGACCAATTCATTGGATATCATCAAATTAGAAAGATTATATGCTAAATAAAGATTGAAAAGGTTGACGAAAAACAACTTTTGAGTTAATTCAACATATTGCTTGCTGTCAGGAGCTAGTACCATCGTGTACTTATCAAATGACAAGATAATGAATTAGCAATCTATCTGGCAGAATGACATAATTTGATCTATAAAGGATGTAAATTGGAGACCAACTCAGTACAATTCCCTTTTAATTCAAAGCACTCCTGACATAACCGTTCTCAATTAAGGTTTATTTGACATGAAAGCATTTGTTCAAGATGTTGATGTGCATTGCCATTAGTAACATTGTTTTATATTATGCCTTGCAATTTTTTCCCATTAAATAATGAACCATAACTTTGAAATGAAGCACCAGCTGGTTTCTACATGTTTGAGAAAACTGATCAGTTCAGAAGCACAGTGAATGCGAGGAGTGACTCTCTTCTCCCAATGGGTTAAGGAATGAATGGTTAGGATGGAATCAGAGTCACTTGAACTGCCAATGAAACACAGGGATCTAATTTCCTTAATTAAATATTTTTTGTCTTGGGTCAACTCAGATTTTCGGATTTTAAGATTACTGTAGGGCATAATTCAGAATGGAATATCGTGAAACTAGGTAAGAATTGTGTTTACTCTGGCTGAATGTTTATAATCAAGAAAGTCTAATTGCTAAAAGTTAATGCACCTGAAAATAAGATTGTTTTACATTTGTAATCAAGTGTGGAGTTTGGAGTGTGAAAATAAGTAAATAAAAACTAACATTTACCTAACACTTCACATCCCCAGGAATACTGCAAGGTACTTTTGGAAGTGTATTTTCTGAAGAGAGAAATCCTGGACCCTTAAAATATTTAGGATGTTTATAGCATAATTAAAGCTAATTGAAATTAAGCAGGTTATTTGGTAACATTCACAGGCATCTTCTCCTCTGAAATCTTACAAACATAAACCTAAGGGGCTGAATCTTCTATTCTTTTGGCTAAGTGCAAGTTGCATTGCTTTTCTCAGAGGGAATCTAGCCATGAAAACCGAGCGAGATTTCTCGCCGTATTTTACTAAATTCACCTCATTAACCCAACCCTCTGACTTCCTTCTAGTCTGATTCTAGCCCCACTTACCACGTGGCATTTCCAGGACAGCTCAGCACTCACAAGTTATCTGCTGAAAGACTGGCATCCCAGGTGCCCCCCGCTATAATTAAAAGGCTGTTGCACTGGCATTCCAAAACTGTCCTGCTCGGTGATAGGGAGATTCTGAAAGTGTCAGTGGAGAGGGAGACGGCAACACAATTCTCCGGCGAGGTCCTGATGGGTAGGGTGGTGCAAACGAAGTGTCTCCCTTTCCCTGAGGACTGGCAAAGGAGGTCAGACTCTGGCAGCAATATCCAAGATCACCCTCAATCTCAATGATCTGAAGGAACAACCCCAGTCGTGCTGCAAGAAGGTCAATGACCCATCTAATGTTGTGCCAGGCTAAGTGCCAAACATTTTTCTCTGCCACCTCACACTTACTGTATCATAAGTACTGCGCTCACCCATCCTCATGGCTCATGCTCTGCAAGTATCACTGCTGCCTGCAACATTCACCCTATCCCCAATCCCCCAACACCACTAACTCTACCTGACCACTGTGTGCTGCCAACTCACTCCCTCTGAGTATCTTTCCCCTCACCTGCACCAACAGCTTTCTGCTCATTAAATCCCTCTCTTCCTGTTATTACAAGAGAACACAGAAATAGAGCAGAAAGGCCCAGATGGAGATGGAGATACACCCGACCTTTCACTCCCCAACTTTAACAAGGAGTGAATCCTGGTACTTGCAGGAGAAGACCAGGAACTTTCCTGCTGGGGAATGCAGAGAAATCCATGTACCCAGTAAGTACCCATTCTTCATTCCACTGCTACTCTCACATTAACCCTGCTTTTGCTCTTCATTATTGCAGACCACTTCGAATCACTGCCTGCAATGCTTTCTCTCACTTTTGTCTTGGAGGTACCACCACCTCTGCAGAGAAATATTAACCCCCGCACCCTCCACCCCCACTAAACCCAAAGCCCCTGCTTCCTTCCTCCTTAGGTCACATCAACAGTGGATTCAAGATGTGTCTTCAAGGCCTTCAAAATTACCACCATGTGGATTTTCTGCTCCTCAGCGAGACATTGAAACTCATAGTCGGAGTAGTAGGCCATTTGGCCTTCAAGCCTGCTCTGCCATACAATATGATCACGGCTGCTCATCTGTCACAACACCATATCTTTATCTCCATGCCACTTGATGCCTTTAATATTGAAAAAAAAAATCATCAATCTCTTTCTTGGACATTCTCAATGACTGTAGTGGTAGACTTTAAAAAATGATATCTCCAAACCAGACCATTAAGGGTTAATTGGACATGACAATGAGCAACTGAAACAAAGTGGAACAGCACTGGAAAACAGGCCCAATGCAAAAAAAAAAAAAAAAAAAAAGGAGAATTGTGGTACTAAAGTATCCGTGGGATCTGTCTTGAACAGCTGCTACACGGAGCTGTTTTTCTGTACAATGGAATGCCCAGGAGAGTACTGAAAGTACCATGGAGTAATGATATAGCATGTTATCTTAGATTCAGAATAGTATTAATATCGGGGACTATGCCCCATTTGGGGGTTCACCTTGGACTGGTATTGCAAGTGGTGCCAGGAGCCCTGAGTTCTCCAGACTAGCCATCATAAAGAGGAATCCCTACCAGGCAGGAGGCAGTGAGATTTGTTGTTGAACATGGTTAAAGT
Organism: Ginglymostoma cirratum; assembly: GCA_024137785.1. NCBI lineage: Eukaryota > Metazoa > Chordata > Chondrichthyes > Orectolobiformes > Ginglymostomatidae > Ginglymostoma > Ginglymostoma cirratum. The sequence goes on along the minus strand of JAHRHZ010000283.1, from coordinate 17,444,357 downwards.
AGTTTCAGCACTCATTATTTCCACACTTTTCCGAAATAGCTCCTGCCCCGTTTGTGAGGTAATGGCTTTCAGATGATCCACATGTTTATTCTGGACTGTAATGCTTCATATGTATTTACTGCTTTCTATACACATCTTTGCTGCTTAATACACACTTAATGCTTCATGCATATACATACATTTATCCAAATATATTAACTTACCACTTAATATATTCATGACTGCTATATATTACCACCAAGAAACTTGTTAATTAGTATCACTTAACTCAGTGTTTTCTTACATCGCACCAAACCCACTACTGAATTATAACAGTGCTCTGGCTTCCAGAGTCTTCGGTGAGGACCATCCTGTCTGAGTGAAGAAATGTTTCCTCATCTGAGTTCAAACTGGCCTACCCTATATCCAGACACTGTGACCCTGTATCTAGACTCCCTAAACAGGGAAAGCATCTTCCCTGCATCTAGCCTGTCTAGTCCGGTTATGGTTTTATATGTTTTAATCAAATTCCCTTTCGTTCTTCTAAACCCGTAAACACATGCCCATTCGAACCAATCTCTTATAGGACAGTCCTCACATCCCTGATACTAGCCTAGTCAACCTTCACTGCACTCACTCCATGGGAAGTCAATCCTCTCTTAGCTACAAAGACTAAAACTGCACACAACACTCCAGGTGCAGTCTCACCAAGGCCCTGTATAAATGTATTAAGGTATCCGTACAGGCTGTAATATAGCTTATAATTCCCCTTTCCCCTTTCCCCTTTCCCCTTTCCCCTTTCCCCTTTCAATAGCTGCACAGAGGCTAGTATCCTGTTACCAAGTCACCATGTATTTACTTGTGCACAATACACCAGCTGTAGCCAGGCAGTTCAGAATCAGTCACCTGAACTGAAGGCATTCTAAATCTCCTGGTTATATTGGTCAGCCAGGGCTTTCCTGAGTGGCTCAGGTTAATAACCCCAATTGAGGAGCTCATAGTCAACAAGATCCAGCTGATTCCAATCACTACGACCCTCCCCCCAACTAAATCCAGGGATGTAGGTCTGGGGCTCTGGTCTTTCTCTTGTAGCATTTATTGCAATGTTTTCACTGAATGGCTGCCTCAGTGAAGTTCCAGCTGAATAAAACCAATAGCATCTCAGAATTCAAGAATGTTTGGGGCTATAATATTCCTTAACCAACTCCGTCAGCAGTTGGGAGGTTTTCGTGTCTGGTGCCTCTGGGAAAGTTAAGCCCCTTATAATCAAAAACATTGCAGGTCCACAAGCAGTCAGAAGGATTACTTGTTACTTTTCATCTACACCAAGTGTCACGTTCTTTCCACATACTGGCCCCAATCTTTGACAGCAGGATCAAAAACAAGTCATGCTTGTTTATTCCTCATTCCAATAGTAGCTCTTAAGAGAAAGCACCAAAATAGATCAAGTGGCCATTTAATTATTGCTATCTGTGGGAGCTTTCTGTGGTCAAATTGACTGCAATATTTACCAACATAACAAGAACAACAGTTACACAGTTACAAACCCATTTTACACAAGTGTCAGACAATGTCCAGTTCCAACAAAAGAGAATCTAACCAACAACATCCAATGGAATTACTGTTACTGAATGTCCCACTCTTAAAATCTTGACAGGCTTACCACTGACCAGAAACATAACTGATCCAGCCCTAGAAATACAATGGTTACAAGAGCAGCTTCGACTGGGAATTCTGCAGAGATTAACTCAATTCCTAACTCCCCAAGCCTTGTCCACCACTTACAAGCCACATCCGTGAGTGTGCTAGAAAACAGTCCACTTGACTAAATATGTGCAAGTTGAAAAACACTCAAGGAGTACAATGTCATTCATCCACCTTGCAAGGTGCAGCTACCCTTCTCTGTCTGAGTTCTCCCTGCATCCTCATCTAGCTATGCTCACCCTCAATCTTAAGCAATGTCATGCCTCTTCATTATCGTTCCCCTCATTGAATATAATTCATCCAATGGATGGACCCATGCCATTACCTCCTCATGCATTTCTGCTTCCCCCTCTTTACGAAGAGAGGGCACAGACAAATCTACAGGTACCCATTCATCACTGTAAATGTAAATAAATATCACAAGCAAATACACAGCAGCAGTGTGTGCTATTTAGAAGATGCACTCCAGCAACCAACCAAGGCAACTGACTCCTTACGAAGAAGGACAAGGGCAGCAAATGGATGGGAACATTGCCACCTACAATTTCTCCTCCAAGGCACATGCTATCCAATTGGAACTATATCGCTGTTCCTTCATTGTCACATGGTCAAAATCCTGGAACACCCTTCCTGACAGCACTGTGGCGTACCTACACTTGAACCTGCAGTAGTTCAAACAGGCGGCTCCCCACCACCTTTTCAAGTGGACTTACTGGTTGGCAATAAATGCTGGTCATGCCAATGATTTGTTCAACTAATAAGAACAGAGAGAAAGAATAACGAAGAAAAACTGAAAAAGAAAACTGTCCAGGAATCCCTTGGCAATTCACCTTTGATTATTCTCTTTTTCTTGTGGGAATGTAACTATACAGTGACTCCATACGTCAGAATATCAGGGATCAGAATTCAACGCGTGGGAAATCCTGGACATCTTAAATAGTGCCTTTCATAAGCTCATGACTTTGCAAAATATTTTACAACCAAAATGATAGTATTCAACTTTGTAATGTAGGGAACATGACAGCCAATTCGCAAATAAGTATTCAGCAATGTGATAATGACCAAACAACCTACTTTTGTTCACTGAGGAGAAACGTTAGCCAAGATAATACGGATATCATATTTGTTCTTCAGAACAATGTCGTAGGATCTTTTATATTCCCTCACGATGGCCTGATGGTTTAAAAACTCACCTAATATACAGGCAGAGGAAGTGATAGATGCAGGTACAGTTACATCATTTAGTAGACATTGGGACAGGTACATAAACAGGAAAGGTTTAGAGGGATTTGGGCCAAATGCAGACTAATGGGACTAGTTTAGTTTGGGGAAACCTGGTTAGAATGGACTAGTTGGACTAAAGAGTCTGTTTCTGTGCTATATGACTCTATGACTCTAGGCAGCACTTCTGATTGTACAGTACACCCCTACAGTGAACTGAAATGTCAAACTTGATTTTGCCCTCAAACATTTGGAATGGGTTTTAAACCTTGTCATGATTCGGGATGGTACACAACTGTGATGAAGCAATCTGGGGGAGAGTATTCAGAGTTTTCAAACCCTCACAGAAGTAACTGAACAAATGGACACTAAAAATAGGCTTACTAAGATTAAAAATTGCTGTTTTCTCTCCTTCTCTGTTTTGTGACATAAAAGCATTAGTTGTTAATGTTAGCCATTGATTTTTAAGATCAGCTGAGGAACTAAGCCTACTCATAATACATCACCCTCTGCAAGATTAGATGTGGCAAAAGGTGGCCAATTTATATGAAAAAGAGTTGAGAAGTCATTGTCGTATAAAATCAATGGCATGTGGAATAGCTGGATTTTGTGATCAGTACATTCATTCTCTAAGATGTGAAGCTCAACATTTGTTCCCATCTCCCTGCTTTCATGTTAGGATTTTCCCTATGGCATGCTTCTCTTCTGTTACCATGGAGATTTTTTTTTATTGCTGCCATTATGTTTAATGTGTGGCTTTGTGTTAACTGACGGGAAGAGACTTACAGGATATTTGGGCCTTATGTTGGATTATAAATCCAAAGTCATTTCAGTGTTGGAATTGTACTGTATGAATCTGCACGTTCAATCTATCAATTGATTCGTATGCAGGTAATTAAAGTAATACAGTTAAGCTACCACTCTAATAATCATTGTAAATAATCTTGGCCTGTATCACTGTTGTTACATAAGGTGAGAAATGCTTGTAAGTTCAAGAAATACCATAACCATTGTTTCAATGTAACAGTACAGTGCACAGAAGGCACCTTAGAATGCACAAAATAAAAGCATATATTTTTACTTTCAGTACTGAAAGATATCTACATCAGAGGCTCACCAAAAGATTAATACTGTGAATAAGACAAATCAAAATCCTATAATAATCCTGCTCCTATAATGTGCTGCGCTGACAACTGGGGGATATAAACAACTTGAATAAAATAGAAGTATATTAATATTTTAAGAAGGCTATTGATAGCCAATGATGGTAAAGTGCACCCCATTCTCAAAAGAGAGACATTTGGCAGGGAAATTGAATCATGGAAGCTTACTGCTTAAAAGGAGACCACTTGGGCCACTCTGCTTGTGCTGGATTTTAGAAAGAGCAATTTTGTTCGTCCTTCATCCAGCATTTTATCCACACCCTGTAAATTCCCCAGATTTGTGCCCAAATTCCTTTTAAAATTATTGGTAGATTATAGAATCTCTGCAGTACAGATGTAGGCTATTTGGCACTTCAAGCCTGCATCAACCCTCTGAAGAGCATTCCACCTTATCCCTGTAACCCCATATTTAACATACTAAATCCACTGAGCCTATATGTCCCTGGAAACTATGGGGCAATCTAGCATGGTCAATCTACCTAACCCGCACATTTTCAGACTTTGGGAGATAAACTGCAGCAGATGCAGGGAGAACATGCAACCACATAGACAATCATACAAGGCTGGAATTGAACCCGAATTCCTGGCACCATGCAGCAGCTGTACTAACCACTATGCCACTGCGCTGCCTGTGAAATCAGCTTCCACTATCTTTTCAGTTCTGATTCCTGCCAACTGCCCCAGAGAAAAATATCCTGTCCATCCCCACTTCTGATCATTCACTAACAATTTTCGATCTATGACCTCTAGTTATTGTCCCACCCACTGGAGGAAATCGTCCGCAATACTCCAGCTAGGTTTTAACCAGTGACTTAGAAAATTCTAGCATGATGTCTGTCATATAAATGTTCTATTCTTGTATTGGTAATTGCATTCAGCAGGGCATTTTATCTGATGTGACAATTCTTATGCTTTCTCCTGGTACATAAGAAATTTGGCATGGATATCCTGATATCGAAGAATTCAACAGGCATTTATCACAACAAACTATTACGTACAAACATTACATTCCTCAGGTACATACATTTCTGGGGCAATATTAAGCTGTTAGGCTACAGCTGAGGAACATGCTTCCAGTTGAGTGTTATACTTCAAGTGATTTGATCTGAGATGGTGTATGAGACCTTCATAATGTGATGGAATGTGCGTAATTCATAAATATAACGCCCTATCCAGAATTTGTGTTTCAAACTAGAAGCTGGGAATTGATTATTTCTGTGAAGGGTCTTCTTTAAAAATGAACAAGACCAGACAATGCTTCTGGAACAATGATCTAATCTGGGGTGTGTCTATGAATATGTGCGGACCCCTATGTTATTAATGGAAGAATGTTTATATTGTTGAGTTATGACAGGTAGAGTAAATACACTCTATAATAAAATATATAAATATATATAATATAAATATAAATGTGGTTTTGAGTCAAATTTCATTGGACTTCATCAAATCAAAGCGAAACTTAACAATGTAAATTGAGGGGCATAAGTAAAGTGAATAGCAAAGGTCTTTCCCCTAGGTTGGGGGAGTTCAAAACTAAGGGGCATATTTTTAATGTGAGAGAAGAAAACTTTAAAAGGGGTCTGAGAGGCAACTTTTTCACACAGAGAGTGACTCATATGTGGAATGAATTGCCAAAGGAAGTGATAGATGCAGGTGCAGTTACAACATTTAAAAGGCATTTGGACAGGTACATGAATAAGAAAGATTTAGAGGAATATGGGGCAAATGCAGGCCAGAGGGACTAGTTTAGTTTAGGAAACTTGGTTAACATGGATGAGTTGGCCCGAAGGGTCTGTTTCCGTGTTGTATGACTCTATGGCTATCTATAGTGAGCACTCCAAACTTGAGGAAAGATCAGTAAGTGTGTCATGTTAATACTTTAAAGGGATATTATGTCAGAGAGGATAGTTAACAAAAATGTATATTTACAGTGGTAAAAGAATAGGGAATGAAATTTTTTTAAAAATGGTGAATGAATCAGAAATTGAATATTCAAAATTTGATCTGTCAACAGTCAGGTTGGACAACATGGAATTATTGAAAATTTATAGCATAAAGTTTTATAGCACAAAGTATCATCTTCCAGCAAACTCTTGAAGTGATTTAGAAAGGTTATCATAGACTCATTATTTGATTTGTGTGAATAAGTCAGGAAAAATGTTTTTGGCTATACATGATGTTAACAATAGGGGATGTGTTACCCAAAAAAAACAACATCCTTGCAGATTCCATCACTAGATGTTAGTTCAGGCGAATGAAGTGATTCCATTTATGTTGGACAACAACATGACTGAACCTAATCATTGTAGCTGGAGCTCACCTATTATGATGGTGCTCAAAGCATGCGACAAAATGATTCCGTAGCAATTATCACAAATAAATGTGGTAACAAACATAAAATCATATCCTTTTCCAAAAATGGAGGACTACATTGAAAGAATTGTACACGCACAACTTGTCCTCAAAACTGACTTAGTAAAGGGATATTGGCAAGTTCAATCGACTGATAGAGCTGTCGGAATTTCAGCTTTTGTAACACCAGATAGAATTTTAAGTGCAGAACCACGCCATTTGGAATGAAAATGCACCAGCATCTTTCGAATAAATGACTGGCAATGTCACTGAAGTACTACAAATGAAGAATGTTGGCTATATCAATGACTTGGTTGTGCTCAGCAAAACTAGGAAGAACATTTATACAACTTGACTAAACTGCTTGATTGGTACAAAGACCCTACTTGGTCGTAAATCTGGCTGGAAGACATTTGCCAAAGAGGAAGTGACTTACTTTGGACACTGTAGGACAAAGCTAAGTATCACCTAAAAATGATCACAAGGACTATTTTGTATTTATCCATACATAAAGACAAAACGTGAAATTTTGAAATATATTGGCATGAATACATTTTATCAGAAATTTTTTTCCTAATGTTTGCTCTGTAGTGGCTCATTTGACGAATATATTTGAAAAAGGCAAGAAATTTGAATGGGCACAAGAATGACAGAATTCTTTTCAGTGTTGAGTTTAGAAGCAAGTTGAGAAGAAAATTGAATTTCTGTCCTCAGAGGAGGATTCAGGGTAGTTCATAGAACAAGTCACCTCAGCAGAAGAGTTTAAGTTTGTGAAACATTCAAGCAAGGACAGTTAAGTTAGAAAGCAGCAGGTTATTCGAACTGAGCAAATTTGGACTCTCAGATTTTCCTGCCAGCAGATTTGAAAAGGATTCATCAAGTTAACTTCACAGTCTATGAGGAGGAAATTGTCAGGAGTCAGTTCAGTAGGGTCCTCAAGAACTGAGATAGGACTGTCATTTCTCTAAACTTGAGTCATTGTAATAAATAGTGTCAAGAGATGGGTTGAAATTTTGTTTTGCTGTGTCCTTGAGATCATTCCAACTATTATGCATTTGTAGTTATAATTAATTGTAGCACTGATTCTGTACCTTGACTCTTCTGTTTCATATATCAAATGATGACATATAACTGAAGTGGCTTCTGTACTACATCTCTCTAGTGTATTGATACCACTGCTGCTCTCTATCTCTGGTGCATACAACAATATATTCTGATACAGTATATCATGATTTCCCCTAATTAGCCCTATGTTTTCTATCTTACATAAAACCCTGCTGGGTGTTGCTTTAAGTATGACAGATATTAGCAAAACAATGCCCGGTAGCGTATAATTATCTATAAGAAATTCAGCATCAATTCTATCTACACATGTTAAACCCCTGAGCTGGTAGCTGGTTAAATCATGATTGTGTCTTTAAAGACTAAAGAGATGTGCATTTGTTCTCCAAAAAGGAAACATACCCTTATAGTTTGTCTCAAATTTTCCCATATTTGTTCTAGGACGTAGGTGTTGTGAATTTTATCTTTATTTCCACCACCTGAAATGTGTTTACCCATCTCAATCAATTGATTGACAGTGTCCACACGAGTCTCACAGACAGTGGCCAGTCTCTTATTGATTTGTGTCAGGTCTCAATCTGTAACTTTATGGGTGCCTTGAAACCCTTGCTCCTTCCTTAAAATTTACTGAAGCTACAAACTTATGGTTTGGATTTTTTGGTCCACAGTAGCTAAATCAACAGAATTAACAATCTAGCTTCCTGTATTGAATATTGTAGCTACATTGTTTATCAGGTTATGTTTCAGGCTGTTCTTTCTCCTGGATCACTGGCCATGTTTCATCATTCAGCTGAGTTGCTTCTATCATTAACTGACCCATTAAGGCTGTGCACACTGCTCAAGGACGAGATTGCTGAATATTTGGAAGTGTATAGTAAAATAGGGCAAAGTCAGCATGGTTTCATCAAGGAAGGTCATGCCTGACAAATCTGTTAGAATTCTTTGAGAAAGTAATGAACAGGGTAGACCAAAGACAGCCAATAGATGTTATTTACCTGGACTTCAAAAAGGCCTTTGATAAGGTGCCACACAGGAGGCTGATGAGTAAGATAAGGGCCCATGGTGTTAGAGGCAAGGTGCTAGCATGGATAGATGATTGGCTGTCTGTCAGAAAGCAGAGAGTGGGGATAAAGGGGTCTTTCTCAGGATGGCAGCCGGTGACGAGTGGTGTTCCACAAGGATCAGTGCTGGGACCACAACTTTTCACTTTGTACGTTAATGATCTAGATGAAGGAACTGTAGGCATTCTGGCTAAGTGTGTAGATGATACAAAGATAGGTGGAGGGACAGGTAGTATTGAGGAGGTGGCGAGGCTGCAGAAGGACTTGGACAGGTTAGGAGAGTGGGCAAAGAAGTGGCTGACAGAGTACAATGTGGGAAAGTGTGAAGTCATGCACTTTGGTAAGAAGAATAAAAGCATGGACAATTTTCTAAATGGGGAGAAAATTCAGAAGTCTGAAGTGCAAAGAGACTTGGGAGTTCTAGTCCAGGATTCTCTCAAGGTAAACTTGCAGGTTGAGTCAGTAGTCAGGAAGGCAAATGCAATATTGGCATTTATTTTGAGAGGACTTGAACATAAAAGCAGGAATGTACTACTGAGGCTTTATAAGGCTCTGCTCAGGCCACATTTGGAGTATTGTGTGCAGTTTTGAGTCCCATATCTCAGGAAGGATGTACTGGTCCTGGAGCGGTTTCAGAGGAGGTTCATGAGAATGGTCCCAGGAATGGACAGCTCAACATATGAGGAAAGTTTGAGGACTCTGGGGCTATACTCATTGGAGTTTAGACAAATGAGGGGGGATCTAATTGAAACTTTCAGAATACTGAATGGCCTGGACAAAGTGGATGTTGGGAAGATGCTTCCATTGGTAGGAGAGTCTAGGACCCGAGGGCACAGCTTTAGCGTGAAGGGAATACCTTTTAGAACAGAGATAAGGAGAAACTACTTCAGCCAGATAGTGGTGAATCTATGGAATTCACTGCCACAGAAGGCTGTGGGGGTCAGGTCATTGAGTACATTTAAGTTTGAGATAGATAGGTTCTTGATTATCAAGGGGATCAAGGGTTACGGGGAGAAAGCGGGAGAATGGGGTTGAGGAACTTATCAGCCATGATTCAATGGTGGAGCAGACTCAGTGGGCTGAATGGCCTAATTTCTACTCTAAGTCTTATGGTCTTAAGTAGGGTTAAGCCCAACTGGGGAATGGTCATGTCAGGCAGGTCTATGACTATGGAGCCAACTCATGGTGCACGTTATCATACAAGACTTTATCATCTGTCATTCACACAAACCAATTTTTTACGGTCACGTAACGTACACTAGTCTAGTTACATTTAGGAACTTAAGAGACAATCCAGTCTCTCCAGAGAGTTTCATTCATCCATATGTTTCAAATGCTTGCCTACTTGCTCACCTAATATTACATTCAGAGTCCTGAATTTGGAGTATTAAACTCTGCATTGCTTATGATGCAGTATAATTCCATTTGTAGTGGAGGTGTATGTTCGGTGGTACTCCTCATTCCCTCTGCTGTGAACACCAGTCCTACGAGTACTGACATGATAAATGACATCCTGTTAATTAACGAATAACCATCCCAGTCATTATTGGTTGGTTGGATTAGTTCTGCAAGACAAAATTAATCAGCAACATCCTTCAGCAGTGACTAGTTGTTCCGGTGCCCATTTCTTCTTCCATCTGTGTGAGCAAATGTATCACTATTCATAATTATCTTGCATGGTCCTACTCGCCTAGGTTCAACCCAATTTCCCACACCTATACTTTGTGAATTCTGTCAACACTTGTTAGCAGTCTATATCCTTTTATTCAGTAAGGGAAACAAGGGTTATGGGGAAAAATAGCAGGAGAGTGTGGTTAAGGATTGTCAGATCAGCCATGATTTCATTGAAAAGTGGAGCGGACTCAATGGGCTGAATGGCCTACCTCTGTCCCTATGTCTCACAGTCTTTCCAGTGTAATAGTGGTTGCAACAAACCTCAGAATAAATTTACAGACTGCATGGTGATGATTGCACTGAAGTTTAAAACAAACATGGACAACAATGGTTTGTGGACTGCACCATAGGCTGCAGTAGCCAAATACACAGGCAGGGTTCATGCTGCGTACAATTTGACCTCCACAGTAGCTGACCATTTGACTGATAACAAAAGCTGACAGAGAGATCAGAAATGTCAAACATCATCACTTCCTTGTGCAGAGTATGATATATGCAGATATGAAGCAAGGAACTCCCAATGCAATCTGCCATATTGACTGTGGCGTTTTATTCACAAAGCTTCTTGGTTTTCATCTTATCTTTTTAGGAACACACCAGCACAGTTGCAAAAGATCTTAAAATCTATAAGAACCAAAATTTGCCCTTTGGTTATCTCCAATTCGGAGCATATTTTTCATGTCTTTTGACGTGTGTTTAACTCAAAGTGACAAGAACAGGCCAAGCTGTGCACATGCATGAGATGCTAGTTTGAAAAATGTCAATGGATGGAGGTTGACATCACAGCAGTGACACCACAGGGTTTTAGCTCGACATTCAGAATCTGCTGGACAATTGTGAACTAGATTCTAATTCTCATTCATTTAGTCTGACATGAATCTGTTTCATCCATTGAAAATACATTACCAGCCCCTTCTCAAGTTGACTCAATTTCAAATGTTTCCCCAGTGTTCTGTCTGGACCTCGACTCCACATTCTTGCCCTGTTCCAAAGTCCCTTAATTCCCTTATTGTCTAAATGTCTAATGATGTCAGTCTGAAATACTTTCAATGACTGAGCTTCCTCACTCTCTGGGGTCAAGAATACCAGAAGAGCTCAAATCCTTTAGCATCCCTACCCTTAGTAGACTTTCATCAACTCAAACCAATCTGTTTTTTTCTACTCCATCTACCAAGGTGAATAACTAACTTTCCAATATTGTACTGTGAGATAACTTTCTTCACAGTTGACTTATACCACCAATTTTGGTGTTATCTGCAAACCTGCCGGTATCCCTTCACAACATCTTTGCATCATTCTCACGACTTACTTTCTTAACTATTACAGCAATATTGGGTGCAATTTACTGTTATGCCCAACACCATAGTCATTGACATGGTTTTAAAATAACGGAAGCTCAAGCATTGGTTCCTGCAGCACTCCACTGGCTGCAAGTTGCAATTGGAAGTATTTTGTTTATTCCTACTCTTTATCTTCTGTCCACCAATCAATTGTCAATGCATGCAAACAACTCCATCGGCTGTAGTTCTTGCGTAACAACCTCTTCTGTAGCACTTTGAAAGCTCAAATATAGTCCATCCAGTACTTTCCTTCTTATCTACCCTGCCAGTTACTGTTGCGCAAAGGCTTCTGGACCCTGGATCACCTTTGCATTGATGTCACAGAGCTATATATCACTGAGCATAAACAGCACAATGTAGGTGGAGTTAGAACATTACCACACTACACTAGACCAGAACTTTAGATAACCTTGAAATCACTTGGACATAAACATATGAAGAGGATAGATTAGTTCTTACCTAATATAACTAGAAGACAGTTACCTTATAAATAGGTGGTTGGAGCTCTATAGTTTTCTAGAGCCTGGTATTTCTATGATCATCATCTGTAGCAGCATTTACCAGTGGTGTACAATAAAGTGTTGCTTGGAAGTCTAAACCCGAAGGCAGTTCTTGATTTTGTCTTCACTTTGACAAATCTGTCTTGAACCCAAACTTTCAGTGTGGCACAAGCTAAATAATACAATAATCGCAATCATAAAAGACTTTAATAGACTTTTATTTTCCAATTTCACTAGTATAAAACTGTCTTGACTGCTCCTAATCACATGACTTTCAAAAATGGCTGTTAGCATGTCCCTAATAACATAGTTTAGCATTTTCCCAAATACAGACATCAGATTAACTGGTCTATATTTAGTAATACTATCCCTTTCCTTTCTTGAGTAGTGGGATCACATTTTCTATTTTCCAATCCAATAGCACTGTTCTAAAATTTAGGAAATTTTTCAAGTTCAAAAATTTACCATTCCTGCAGTCCTTCATTTAAAACCCTAGGATCCAGAGGATTTAATGCTTTTATTTCCATTAATTTCTCCAGTACTCTTTATTTACAAATATTATCTACTTTAAGTTCTTTTCTTACATTAGACCCATGCTTCCTCATTATTTACGTAGTGCAGATGGATACAAAATATCTGTTTAAAACCTTGGACATTTCCTTATTTTCTATTATATTTTCTCCAGTCTCTACCTCCAAGGAATTCTCATTAGTCTGTTGTTTTTTTTACATACTGGTAGAAGGTCTTATAATCTTTCTACATCCCTTTCTACTTTACTCTCAATCTACTTTCCCCCTCTTCAACAATTTCTTACACATATCAAGGTCAGAGTCTAATTGTCCTCGAGTGGTTTGATAAATTGATTCAAAGCACAATTTGGGGAATTTATTTGCATGAAGACAAAATTGTGGATTGTTGTACTTCCTTCTTTAGCATAGTTGCTGTATCAAGTAAACACAAAATGCCAACAAAATCAGAGAGTTAAATAGATTGTATTTATAATGAGGCTCAATTGAAAAGATTGTATTTAAATAATAGAGAAAACCTTGCATTCATTTAGCACCTTCATGACCAGCAGACATCTTAAAGTACTCTACAGCCAATAAATTACTTATTGGTGTGTAGTCGCTGTAATAATGGAGGAATATCAATAGCTAATTTGCACTCAGCAAACAACCACAAACTACAATGTGTTTAGGACCAGATGATCACTATTTTTGATGTTGGCTAAGCAATAGTTATTAGTCAGGACACCAAGAATAACACCACTGCTTTTCTTTGAAATAGTATCATTGGATTTTATACATTCAGCCAAATAGTCAAGTGAAGCCTCAGCCTTAATATCTATGTCCAAAAGACAGCACTTCCAACAGTGCAAAAGCTCCCTCAATTACTGTCTGGCCTTGATTTTCATACTTATGTTTGGGGTGGGATTTAAACACGGTATTTAGTGATTGAGGCAATGGCCCCCTGAGCCACAGTTGCCATAAGTTGCTGGTACGGACCAGACCAAACCCTATCAAAATATATGAAGAAGATAGCCTAAACCCTAACGTTTTCTTATTTTAAAGGCAAGTGCCAGGCAGTGTGTTCTGGATGCAATTTGATTGGTCAACTACGCGATTTGAAGCAAAAGACACTTTATTAATACACTCTCATTAAAATACAACAAAAGAAGGAAAAAATCTTATTAACAACTCTTTTGGAAAACTTAAAAGAATAATAGATTATGTAACCACTAAACAGTAACTGTTCCAAAACAGTAACATCCCATAAACACACACTTGACAAAGACAAATTCAGTAAAATAGATTGTCTCACAGGCAATTCTCCAGTCCAGGAGGAAAAACATCAAGGGAAAACTCAGTGAAAGGCTAGAAGGGAGAGATGTACTGCAGCTTCCAAACTCAGCTTCAAGACCCCGGCAACTGCTACTGAGAATCTAAAGCTAAAAATCCTGGTTTTGTGGGAGCCTGACCCCACCCATTCAGGCTGCTTCTATTGTTCCAATTGTTCTGCTGTCTTCATTGCAACAAGCATAAACCTTTTTTCTCTTTTAGACATGGTATTGTCAACCTGTTCTAAGGTGTAGATTCAATTGTCTGGAGCTCTATCTGATACCTCTCAAACAATTGTCTTTATACTCTGTTTTGGCATGTTTGTCTGCTTCCGAGCTAAACAATTGTGTGGAAAATAGCTCGGTTTCTTGCACCTAAAACACTGCTTTTCCCACATTGGACATGCTTGATTCTGTTTTATTCCGTTGATTGCACTGCCACTATCCTCTTTATTTTTTACGTTTCTCCTTTCCTGTGACATGGGTGTTATTACCAAGGCCAGCAGTCGTTGCCCATCCTTAATTGCACTTAAATGGAGTGTTTTGTTGGGCCTTTCAGAGTGGAGGTAAGAGTCAACCATATTGCTGTGGGTCTGGATTCACTGATAGGACAGACCAGGTATGCATGGCAGATTTCCTTCCACAACAATAGATTTTTATGATTTGGTTACAATTAGATTAGTTCTTTTCATTCTGATTCTTTTTTATTAAGTCAAATTGCACTGTCTGATGTGGTGGCATCTGAACACATGCTCCCCCAGAAATTTAATTTGGGGATCTGGATTACTAATCCAGTGACATTGCCACTATTTCATTAGAGAGACAGACGACTGGTGGTGGTTTAACCTGAGGGTCACCACACCTCAGGTGAGGGGCAAGATTGAGAAGGAGAGTCCTTTGTGATAATGTCAGTGTGGAAATTGAATCCAATGCTGTTGGTATTACTCAGCATTGCAAACTATTTGTCCAGCCAACTGAACTAACCAACCCTCTAAGATGATCACTATACCATTGGCTTCCCCACTTTGACTGGGTATGGTTGATTTAGTCTGACAGAGAAAAACTAGTTGCTGGTCTAACTAGAAGACTTTGTTGTGGTTAACAAGATCTAGTTTATTGCAAGTTAGCAAATAGTTTCATGTCACATTAATAGGATAGACATTGTTATAGAGACTTTGAGGAGGACCATCAGATATTTGGTCTCACTTCTGAATCATTCTGCCCACAATTTCACATGACCTGCTCAAAGTGAGTGGTTGTTAGAACACTCCTCAGTATTAACCCATATACAACACTGACTTCTCAACCTAGATAAGCTCCAGTTGACTGTCCAGCCTTAGAAGCCTCTATGCCAACCTTAATTGCATAACACATATGTTTCCAGCTCACTAATCGGCCAGAATTAATTTTAAAAAAACCCTTTGGGCACAAGATCCCAAAGTGATGTGGGATCAAGAGCTAGTAATGCACTGACAGTGGGTTCCCAACTTCCAAAACAATCTCTAGCCTTTCACACCGCTCTTCTTGTTCCATGGTTTAAGATGACTTTGCGCAGATATTTTCAGGGGTAGTTTTAAAACAAGATCTGTCAATAATGACACCAGGACAGCTCAGTCCAATGAACTTCTAAATTGGCAGTGAGGTTATTCAGGACACAGTAAACTCTGGATTCCCATTCCTTTAACAACAAATTAGTTCAGAAGATTATCAAAACATAGAAACATAGATGACAGGAGCAGGAGGAGGCCATTGGGCCTTTCGAACCGGCTCTGCCATTCTTCATGATCATGGCTGATCGTCCAACTCAATAGCCTAATCCTGCATTCTCCCTTTAACCTTTGATCTCATTTGCCCCAAGTACTATATCTAGTTGCCTCTTCAATACATTCAATGTTTTGGCATCAACTACTTGCTGTGGTAATGAATTCCAGAGGCTCAGCACTCTCTGGGTGAAGACATGTCTCCTCATCTCCGTCCTAAATCGTCTACCCTAAATCCTCATACTGTGACCTCTGGATCTGGACAAACCCACCATCGGGAACATCCTCCCTGCATCTACCCTGTATAGTCCTGTTAGAATTTTATAAGTCTATGAGATATCACCCCCCTCATTCGTCTGAACTCCAGCAAAAACAATCCCAATCTAGTCAATCTCTCCTCGTACGTCTGATCTTGTTTCCCAACGTGAAAAAAAAGTGCCAAGAGGCTGTAATCAACTCTGATCAGTAGTTTTAAAGCTGAAACAAAGGAGCAAGAGATGATTGAGTTAATGGAAAATGTACCAATAGCTACCATTATGATGTGTAGGCAATCCAGATGATGTAGCTTCAATTTAAAGTTATGAATCTTTTTCAATCTACAATGCCAAATATGACCAGTCGAGCTTTCATTCTGGAATTGACTGTGCTTTATGTAGAACATTACATTTTTAAAGGATTTTTTTAGTTATGAAATGAAATATTTTAACGTGTAGCAATCAGGCTGGTGGCTGCTGCAGAATTAATCCATTTCTCTGTGACATTCCTCCCGCAAAACACAAAATGCAGACGCAGTCAGTTGGGGTGAAGTGCTATTCAGTAAAGTGCAAAAAAATGTGCTCGTGTCAGGAAAATAGGAGAATTAAAGATCTGTGGAAAGGGGCTGTTTGCAATGAATCATAAAGAAGTGATCAATGCAAATTGTTTTGTGAACAGTTGGTCAATCTATATAGTGGATCTGTCAATTGTACGTTATCATTTAAAGAGGCTGATAGTGAAATATTCCCCATGCCCTTTATATGAACGAACATCTTCAGAAACTCAGTCCCTGTATTTTTTTGAGAACAACAGGCAAATAACAGAAAAAGGATCAAACACTGTGGATAGAATACTGCAATCTGAGCCTTGCAAACTGTCCAATGTATCAAACCCACTTTTGTCACAACTGGCAGGATGCTAGTGTTATGTTGATAGCACATAGTTAAAAGAGGGAAACAATCATGGTGTTGGACAGAAGAATGAAACATCTTGATTTAAAAAAAGCTAAGTACTGCAGATGCTGGAAATTTGAAATAAAACAGAAAGTGCGAGAGAAACCCAGTAGGTCTGGCAGCTTCCGTGGAGAGTGAAATAATTTTGAGTCTGGTGAGACACTTTTCCAGAGTTGTTCTGAAGAAAAGCCATATTGGACTCGAAAATGTTAATTCTGCATCTGTCTCCACGGAATCTCTCAGACCTAATAAGTTTCTCCAGCATTTTCTGTGTTCATAATGAATCACCTTGAGCTGAATACTGGGCCAATGATGGATGGAAGGAGGATCTCAGAGTTAATGATAACAAATCAAGGAATGCATCTGTTGTAAGTGTGCATAGAGATGGACATGCAGCATACTTTTCTAACCAGAACCATTTATTTAATAACTACAACATATACACAGTAGTTTCAGTCAGCTTTTCTACACATAAGACTATCACATGGCCTACATCGCTGTTAGCAATGTCATCAGTATCCTATTGATAAATGCTCCACTTCCCCAAAAGGTATTCATTCTGACTTGTAGTGTTCATATCTTTCCATCATATCCCGTGTCTCTGAAATAACTTCAGAGAGGGCAGAATCCCATTACCAAGTCACCCTTTACTTATATGTGCACGGTACATGGATTCTGACCAGCTAGTTCGAAGCCAATCACTAAAGTGAAGAGACTCTCTAAGGCTCCTGTTAATATCTGTCAGCCAGAGCTCCTTGATTAGCCCAAGTTAACAACCGGAATCAAGAATCTCACAGTCAATGAGATCGATCTGGTTCCAATTGCTACATTCTCCATAGGTTTATATTTCTATTCATTAATCCAAGCATTAACCCCCGCTGCTCCTCACAAAGTCTCAATTGCTGACTGTGTACTTGGCGCAACAGGAGGATGGGTCAAACTGGTGCTGCACAAGTTCCTTCCTCTCTAAGAATCAAGGCTGTTTCTTGTGCATTCTTTTTCTTCCTTTGGGGAAATCCCTTAACAGTGGAATGCCATCTGCTGCTTGTGCTAGGAGGATGAACTATTTGATATGTACCCTATGTTGTTCTTTGGCTGAGTATGACTGGACTGGATGTCTTCCGTCTGGCTCTGGCTTGTGTACAGAGTGGCCGCAATATCAGTTGTCTGGTAATGGATAGCTGACAGTCATCCCTCAGAACCCCTAGTGGTGCACTGTGTGCGCGGTTTTCATAGCGGCTTGATCTGTGGAGTGACCCCTGCTGTGGGGCTGCTTCTGTCACAGTCTTCCATGCAGTAGTTTGCCCCCAAAGCTGCATCGAGTGGTGAGCTGATATCGTCTGCTGCCCATTCTGAGCATCCTCAATCTCCAGTCTCCAGAGCCTGAGGCTCTGTCTCCTGTGTAGCCTCTGAACTGTTCTCCCATGAAGTGAGATGTAGGGTGACTCCTTCCTCTGCAGAAATTCTCTTGGGTATTTTGCCAGGCTGGTCTCTGGTGCGTTCTAAGTTCATACCGGAGAACTCTTACAATTCTGCAATGTATTCCAAACTTTCTGATGCTCTGTGGTCCTCTCAACTAGATTCTGGAACTGATGGCTCTTCCAAGGCTTCAGCCTTATATGTTTGGTTGCCTGCAAGTGATTCGTCTTGGGTGTGTACTGTAGGATCAGACAGTTAATCATGGTCTCAGACATTTCCTTGCTTTCCTTGGGCTCTGGCCTCTAGGACCTCTGCATACGCAGAGAGGAGGTGGACACTGCCTCTGTCACATCCTCATTGGTTATACCCTACCTCTCTTCTCTGGGGAAATTCATCCGAGGGGATGTGTGTGTGGAATGGCCTATTGCTGCACAGGGTCACACTGTGGTTGGGGTGGGTCATCCACAACCTGCTCAGAGACTTCCCTTCTCCAGCAGGTCATCAATGTGGTGGAACCTTGGCAATTGTTCCCTTGCTCTCTCTTCTTGGACTGTGAGGTTCAGAGCTTCCTGCTGTAATTTGGCTGGTGCCATCAGTGATATCCAGTCTGGTGTGTTCTTCCACCTCCTCCCCGCGGGGCAGCATCCTGTTTGTGCCATAATCCTACGGCTGCCAATGTGGAACACAGTCGACACAAGCTGCTTCAAAGCAGTCTGGACCAGGATGGATTTTCCCTCCTGGAGGTAAGTAAAAAAGCTGAAAGGCCACGTGGGCTTCCCTGTTCAACGAAGAGGAATGCTGATTTCAAAGGATGCTGACCGTCTGTGTAATCTCTTCTATCAGTCACATCACCCTGGCTCCAGTGAGGTGCCCCGGGGATGAAGGCAGACTGTGGAAGGCTTAAGGACCTCTGCTGTCAGCAACTATGCTGCATTAAAGAGACTGCAGATGACTACTTCTGTATTTTAGTTTAAATTTTGTCTAATGGCCATTGACAAAGAGCTCTGTGCTTCAGAAATCCATTGTTGTTGGGGCTACCATGATTAAGGCTCTTCAAATAACTGAGGGTCTTCCACTTTCCACATGTTCTGCATGGCCCTGGAGGGCCTCAGAGGCAGAGGTTCCTGGCTTCAGCACACTGCTCCGAAATGGCCTCTGCTCCCACTGGCACTGCTGTCTGACAGGACATTGTTCATGCCAGTGGGACCTACTTGCACTGGAATGCTTAGAATTGGTGGCTGCAGTGCCTTCTTCTGCGGAAGCCAATGTATTAGCTGAGACGTTCGAGCTCCTGGGATTGATGAACTGTCCTGACTTTGCAAATGAAAGATCTCATTCCCCTCTAATTAGGAGCTAGTTCTGTCTTTGCATTTCCCGATGTCTGGCTAGCTGTCCTGGCAATGTAAGGCACTCTGTAGTCTGCAGGAGACCTGGCATGGCCTTGTCTTTTTGCTCAGTGACAATGTAATTTAGATTTGCTCTTCTCTGAAGAAGCCAGAGAAGTAATTGTCTCCAAGTCGACACAAATCATGTGCAAATGAGTCTTTGCTCTCTTCAGGGTCCTAGTGTGCCTGTCGAATCAGTGAAACCAAAAAGCCTTTCCTGTCGATTAGATGAATGGCACACAATGGTGCACAAAATAGCCGGGAAAATGTAAACAATGGTGAGCACTAGCAGGTAGAGGCAGCCATACTCTGATGGTACAATCACAAACAGCAGAAAACACAACAGACAGAGGAACAGCGGTGTACAGAACAGAGGCAGAGATCAGAATGAGTGGTCTCAGACAGAAGGTCAGAACTACCAAATTTCCAGACTGTAGTGGTAAGCAAATCGGATAGAACCTAGAGCACATGGGACTTCAGCAGCAGGGGAAATTCGCTGAGATCAAAATAAGTAGTGAGTGAAACTATCAGAAATCGCAACTGTCAGCCTCAAATCGTCCATGAAAACAGCAATGGAAAGCTTAACCCAATACAATATGCTGCACCCTAACCTCACTGTGAAGAAGAAAACTCTTCAACTCCCTGTGTCATTCCATCACAGGGAAGGCCTGCACCAGGCCATGCAATGACACTGAGGATTTCAATGGTTCAGGGTTACCACGGACTGGACAGAGAACAGGCCAATATATTCTTATAATCAATGCGAAACTGCACTAATGATATACTGATCAGACAGGGGATCACTGAAGATTGAACAATATAGGGCCAGGCACTGTAGGCATTTGATGAGTACTTTGACATGAGACAGATTAAACAGACATACTTTTGAAAATACCTCTTAATATACCTTTACTGCCATCTCACCTTCATTTGACAGAATTCCTTATTGACCCAGTTACCTGTTATGGGGGAGATTAAGGCCCTGATATTTTATGGGGTGAGATTCCCAAACTAGACGCGGGTGGAGGGGGGAAGCAATGGGGACTTTCTGCTTGGAACTTGAGGTCTTCCCTAATTATAGAGTTTTCACAAGCAGAGAAGAAAACATTATCTCAAAAAAGGTGTGAAATCAGTAATAAAAACATGAATAGAATACTTAGCACAGTGCTTCTCAAAATGGGGTCATGAGCTCTAAGACAACAGTGTTCACCATGGACTTCTCACAGACTTATAACAGCTGCTCTTTCACAAGTAACAGGCCCGTACTTTCACATTAACTGTAACCCTAATCCCTCATCTTGTCCCGCTCTCTTCTGAAGGGTCATAATGATTTTCAAGCCTTGAAACGGGGTCACGTCGTAAAAGGTTTGGGAAGCACTGCTGTTTGCCTTCCTCCCACATCCGTGAACGGAACATTGGGCGCTTATTAAAAACTATGAATGGTCACACTTGCATATACGTTAAGGCAAGAAATCAATTTTAATAAAAGGTGTCACTTGGATTTTCAAACATCGCATGAAATATCACTATCTTAGCACTCTTTTAGGAGACTGTGGCATATTGACTATTTTTCAAAATCATTGCAATGACTTATGGCAAAAGAAGCTTAACTTTAACAAACTGTTCACAATACGCTATTACTACAGCATACAAACTGGCAGATGCTGTTTAAATTTCATAATGACATGCATCAAAATATTACTTAAAGGGTTTCTGGTGATAATTTCATGACAACAGATCTATTCTTACTTTATTCCATAAGTCTTCTGGATGCCTCATGAGCTTCATAGATCAAATAGTTCATCTGTGTCATTTTGTATTTGAAGGTGGCTGATTGTGTTGCGTCTGTTCAAAGTGGAAGCGCATTCAGAGCAAATCTGAGTGACCTGTGTACAACATGCAGGAAATAAAATGATCCAGTGTATGTATTATTCTTTCCTGGCTGGTGTTAAGTTTATATATAGGATTACACAGGACATTCAATACTGCAATTGCTTATTCAGCCTAACTTTTCTGGTTGCTGTTTGCATTCCATTGGGCTTCTTCTCATATATTGTCATCTAAATCTAACATCATAACCCTCTATTCACTTTCTCCTCGCATAGTTGTCTACTCCCTCCTTAAGTTCATTCATGCTCTTCCTTTCAGCCAACCACTCTGACATCGAGTTCCACATCACACCCCTTTGGGTGAAAAGATTTCGTCTGAATTTTCTATTGGATTTCTTTTTGACCATCTTGTATTGCAAGCCTCTAGTTACTCTCTGGATCACAAGATGAAATACTCTGTGTATGTTCTATCAGATCTTTCCCATTTTTAAACCTCTTATACAAGAGGAAAGTGACATTGCCTGTCAATCATTTTCTGATATATATGCCATTGCATTTTTAGCATCATCCTTGTAAATATTCTCCATACCTCTGCAGTGTCTACATTTAATTTCAATAATACGGTAACCAGCACTGTACTGCTCCAGGCGTGGTCTAACCAATGTTTGGTACAGTTTTCTTGTCAATGCGAAATTCTGAAAAATAGCACTTAAACCTCAAGGTTTCATTTTTTTCTATGGCCTTGCTCACCTGTGGCAGAACTTTACACGATTGGTGCATTTGTATTTACAAATTCCTTTGTTCTTCAATCCTTGCATACATTCACACCTGCCAAGTGATGTTGCCTTGCAATTTTTCTGCAAAAATGAATCACCTCACATTTGTCTGTGTCGAATTTCAGTTGTCAATCATTTTTGCAAATTTCTTAAGTCCCCTCTGTAATTTGTTGCAGTCCTTCACAGTACTGACTAACCTGCACTACTCCAGTTGAGACCAAACCAGTGTTTTGTGCAGGTTTATCACAATTTCCTTGATTTTTTTATTCTATGTCTCTAATTATAAAGTCTAGGATTCTGTAATCTCATTTATCCGCGCTCTCAACTTGCCTTGACACTTTCAATGTTGTACAAACCCTCATGTCCTTCTGATCCACAAATGACAGAAGTGACATAAATTTCATCTTTATCCCTATCTGACAAAGTGAACAACAGCTCTCTTTCCATTTCTACCCTGGTAAATTCCAATCATAGAGTCATACAGCATGGAAACAGAGTCTTCAGTTCAACCAGTCGATGCCAACCATAATCCTAAACTAAACTAGTTCCACCTGCCTGCACTTGGCCCATATCCCTCCAAACATTTCTTATTAACGTACTTATCCAAATGTCTTTTAAAAGTTGTAATTGTGCCCGCATCCACTAATTCCTCTGGAAGTTCATTCCACTCTGTAAATAAAATTCCCCCATAGCTTCTTAAAATCTTTTTCCTCTCACCTTAAAAATATGCTCCCAATCTTGAAATTCTCCACCCTAGAGAAGAGACACCTGCCATTCACCTTATCTATACCCCTCATGTTTTTATAAACATTTATAAGGTGACCCATAAATCTCCTAAGCTCTCGTGAGAAAAGTCCCAGCCTATCCAGCCTCTCCTTATAACTCAAAGCCTCCTTTCCCAACAACACCCTGGTAAATCTTTTCTGAACCATATAACTTTTTGACTATATATTTTCTCCCACTTAAGGACCTCAGAAATGTATGACTTCAAACAGAAATGCATTACATCCCAAACATTAATACATCAAGCCTCGCCAGAAATACTGATCTGTGTTCAAACAGTTAAATAGTTTCAGAGTTCTAATGCTCCAAGTTTCCATGGGTAGATAATATCAAAATTAAGTGTTGGGTATTTCTGTGGCCCTTAAAGTGCAATAAAAAGGACAATCAGAAAGTTATAAGATTCAGAAAAGATTTATCAGGATGTTGCTGGGAATGGACGGCTTGAGTTAGAAGCAGAGACTGGGTAGGCTGGGACTTTCTTCGCTGGAGCACGGTTGGTTGAGGGGGAAACTTGTAGGAGTTTATAAAATCATGAGGCTTTTACCAGCCACATTGTGAATTTGTTCTGCTGGTTACACACCTAGCTCAGGTGTCTGCGGCTGAAGGCATTTCACACTATTGCTACACAACTAAAGGGATAATATTTTTACACATTTAATTTAAGATAAGCTATGGATATTTATTTCAGCCATGTGTTGGCCATGTGAATTCACATACTTTCATCCCTACATTTATTAACCATTGACCTCCATCACCTCTACTGTTTCCAATGTGCTTGATGAACAGATTAAACAACAGATTAAAGCATAGGATATGAAAAGTCTTGCAGTGGAGATGGCAGTAATTGAATCTGGGGCTTCTGCTGATGTTGAGAAAGTCTTTGGTCTGTACTTCACGCCATTATCAGTGCTGCTCGGTTGAATTACTGTATTGTAACTCAGGGCCTGCCATCTGTTATTCTTAATAACTTCCTCCATCATTTCAACATGATTGAGATTGTAAAGGACATACGGCTGTCTAATGTATCCAATTCTTTCCCACCAAAGTACAATACATATTTTCTCTCTGGAGCAAAGAAGGACAGGACCTTATTCAGTTTTTCTTTATCTACGTAACTGCTCAGCAAAGAATTTTCTTGCTTTTCGTCTTGAGGCAGTGACGGGCCGTTCAAAATATTCTTCATGTGAATTCAATACAGTATGTCCAAGGCTGGAAAACCCTACTCAGCTCTTTTAGAGGCAAATCAAAATAAGTTGAATTATTCATGTTCAAAGTTGTCCACTATTTTTCCTAAAAACACAAGCATTCTAAATTGTTGGTTATTGTGTGATTTCAGTAATTTCAATTTAGAACTTCTTACATCATCAATGATTGTATTTAACCCTTTCATGACTTCATACTAAATCCATGCTCGAGACCATCAATGAACTTGCCTAAACAAATACAGGGAAGACTGGTGAAACTCAGCATCTATAGATGGTAATGGAGTTAATATTTTGAGTCTGGTATGCTTCTTCTTCAGAAGGTTCTGAAGAAGAATTGTACCGGACCTAAGTGTCGATTCTGTCTCTTTCTCCTTAGATACTCTGTGATCTGTTGAGTTTTTCTCATATTCTCTGTAGAGTTCCAGCATCCACAGTATTTTGCTTTTGATGAACTTGCTGACATTCCTCAGAATAATATGGTTTGTGAAAGTCATTTTCACTTTACACAACTGCAGTTGCAGCTTCAGTTCATTTTGGTTTGCTGGAACAAGAAGTTCTTCTTTATTCTTTACATTTTAGTATTTTTTATTCATTTACTTTGGCTTCATGGTTGCAGTTTAATTTTTCACAAACTCCAGTCTGAAAGACTTCCTGAATCTTAGCAATTCTTCATGCCCTGTGTTGGGTATTCCTTGGTTTATTATGTAATCAATATTTGACTTTCCTCAGAGCATTACAGAGATGACGCCAGTTTCTAAGTGTGCCACAGGTTTATTTAAAATGTTTGAAAATATCTGCACCCATGCTTATCTGGCTTTGTTTGTGGAGCTAGATGAATCATGATGCACATATGTGCAAAATCAAAGTGTTTGATCCAAAATTACATCCTGCAAAGTGTTGTATATGACAAACAAATCTAAATGAAGTCACCACATCCAAAATTATGTGTATGATTTGGAAGAATGGTTCTTGAGAAAAAATGTGATGTATCTTCTGGTCCATTTACTGCCAAAAGCACTAACATCAAAATTCTGCCTCTAGATTTCTCCAACCTCACTGCACAGAACACTTATAAAATACGAAAAAGTTTATTCCATTGGGATTCAGTGTGTTCAGTTAACACACAAAGCCACTTCAGTCATACTTGACATGAGAAAACTACTGTGTAATTGATTTGACTGAGACTGCAATGTCTACAATGCTTACTTTAAATCAGAAATAAAGTCATAGACAAAAATAGAAGTAGCTGGAAAAGCTCAGCAGGTCTGGCAGCATCTGTGGGGAGAAATCTGAGTTAACGTTTCGGGTCGAGTGACCTTCTGCAGTACGACCCAAAATGTGAACTCTGATTTCTCTCCAAAGATGCTGCCAGGCCCGCTGAATTTTTCCAGCTATTTCTAATCTTGTCTCTGATTTATGGCATCTACAGTTCTTTCAATTTTCATGGAGTCATAGAGCAGGACAGCATGGAAGCAGACCCTTCGGTCCAACTTGTCCATGCTGACCAGATATCCTCAATTAACCTAGTCCCATTTGCCAACATTTGGCCCATATCCCTCTAAACCCTTCATATACCCACCCAGATGCCTTTAAAATGTTGTAACTGTACCAGCCTCCACCACCTCCTCTGGCACCTCATTCCATACACGCACTACCCTCTGCATGAAAATGTTGCCCCTTGGGTCCCTTTTAAATCTTTCCCCTCTCAACTTAATCCTATGCCCTCTAGTTTTGGACTCCCCTACCCTGTGGAAAAGACCTTGGATATTCACCCTACCTGTGTCCCTCATGATTTTATAAACCACTAGAAGGTCATCCCTCAGTCTCTGACTGTCCAGGGAAAATAGCCCCAGCCTATTCAGCTTCTCACTATAGCTTAAACCCTTCAACCCTGCAACATTCTTGTAAATCTTTTCTGATCTCTTTCAAGATTCACAACACCCTTCCTATACCAGGGAGACTAGAATTGAATGTGTTATTCCAATAGTGGCCTGACGTACGTCCTGTACAGCCTCAACATGACCTCCCAACTCCTACACTCAATGCACTGACCAATAAAGGTGAATTGTTGCCTTTAATGTTGACTTTGGATGTAATACCTGCCCATTTACCTCCTCCCTCCTCACCATCCAAGGCCCCGGTTACACCAGCCAGGTGTAGAAGCAATTTACCTGCGCTTCATTCAATCTAGTCTACCGTATTCGCTGTTCACAATGTGGTCTCCTCAACATTGAACAAACGAGGGGCAAACTGGGTGACCACTTTGCATAACAGCCACGCTCTGTCCACAAAAATGACCGTGAGCTTTCCAGTTGCTTGCCATCCAATACACCACTGAGTTCCCTGGTCAATATTTCTGTCACAGGCCAGCTGCAGTGTTCCAGTGAGCCTCAGTGCAAGCTCAAAGAACAGCGTCTCATTTTCCACTTGGAGCCCTGCAGCCCCTAGGAGTCAACATTGAGTTCAATAACTTTAGAGCCTGATTCTATTCTTCTATGTTTTTTACCCACCTGACACCTCGTCTTATTATGACATGGGTTGCACAGTCATCCATGTCCTGGCCTGCTATCCTACACCCGTTTACCTACCCCTTTCATATCTCTGTTCCTCTGTGCTCCATCACCACTTACCCGCACACCTCTCTATTCTCCCCTACCTCGCACCCTCCCCCAACTTTGGGTTCAGCAAAGATATCACTTTTTCCAGTCACTAGACTTGAAACTTTAACTCTACTTTCTTCCCACAGACGCTGCCAGACCTGCTGAGTTTCTCCAGCAATTTCTGGTTGTACGATTGAGATAGGCCTGGCTGGAATCACCTGATTCTTCATGAAATCTCGCCATTGACCGTCTCACTCAGACCCCTATACGATTTCACACATAGCCCCTCTTCCCCACTCCTGACTGCAGAACACTGTTCTGAGGAGTGTTGGGCTGGAGTGGGTGTGGGTGTGGCGGGGAGGTGTGGGAGTTGCTGGTGGGTGGTGGGTGGTGGCACAGTTCTTGATGGCGCTGCTGAGCTGGCAGCCTTCTGACTGGACCAGGTCCAGAGCATGCAGTCACAGAATTGGCTGCCACACTTAAAATGCAGGGAGAAGGCCCAGAAGTCACTAATGCCTGCTGATGCTCCACATTTCCACCTGTTGTTGGGGCATCTATCCAATCAGTAAAACTCAGGTCCTTTCACTTGACAAAAAGAATGCAACCAGAAGCAAAATGCCATAATGCCGTTAGCAAGGCTGGAGGTAAAATGGTACTTAGAAATTTTATGTCTTTTGGATCACCCTTTCTTGTTAAGTTGTCATTCCAAAAATACAGATTTTTGTTTTGTGTTACCCACCATTCCCAGAATTGGTATTTTACTTTCCCTGGCTTTTTAAGAAATCCAGTGAAGCATCACATTATATAAAATCTTTTTTACAAAAAACAGCATTTATTAAGTTGCCAAAGAAAAGGATTCCTGCTGATAGAAAAAGCAAAGGCTAAATACTTTCATATAAAAAGTCAATTAGGTCAGAAAGATGACATTAAGAGTATGTACGATCAATTCATGTACTGTTTAAACAATTCATCAGTTAAATGCAAATGCACAGCCTCAGGCAGCACATCGCAAGATATCCTATCAAGCAAAATATATCTTAACATGATAGCCATCAATTTTTTGTGATGTTTAAGGATATCTGTCAGGGTGTAAGTAAAGTTTCAGACTCCCAGCACATCATTCACTGCGTGCTTCAGGATTTAACAAAATATATAAACTGGAGTCTGAGTAATATGGTAGGTGCATTGCGGGAATGAAAACTGTTATCAATGCTGAATTCTGACAAGAAATGGATTTGTGCATTGAGGGCTATTGCTTGTAACAGAAACAATTTGCATTCTCACACACTTGGGACATCTCGATACACTTTACCCCGAAAGGGGATTATTGAGCATGGATTTCTTTTTTGGTTCAAGGTTATGTTGCACAAATAACTACAATGATTTCTTCCTGTTTTCTTTCTGCAGAAGAATAACTAGCAGTCTGTCCTATCTATTGTTTGCCATAGTGTACGTTGGTAGGATTTACAAACTGACAGTGAACCTATTTAGCTATAATATGAATACGCTTGTTGTGTTACGTCTCACAGTAAGTGTGTCAGTGTACTTTTAATTTTTCCTAACCATTCCATGATACAGCACATTCTTCTTTAAAGGCAGAGGAGAATGAAAGAAATACACAATGAGTGAGCAGGTAGAGAACTACCAAAATTGCACAGAGAGAGCATGCTAGAAACACAAGTGCCTGGGAACCAGCAACAGTTTCAAGAATAAACAAACAGTCCAGATCATTCAAAGTCATGACTGATCGTGGCACTACGTTTTTCAGGGACAAGGCCCAGATCAGACCAATGTATGGCTCAACAATCCTGAACGACAGAATGAGGAAGAACACTCTAATAACAATGATTGTGCAGGGATGTTCAGTGATAGAAATCAGCAGCAAGACAACCACGTTGTCAAACATGAGCAACAGAGAACAACACATATCTCTCTGGACAGGTATATATGATCAGTAGATCAGGACAAGTTATCAGACTTATACAGTCATAGAAATGTACAACACAGAAACAGATCCTTCGGTCCAACTTATCCATGGTAATCAGATACAAACTTTGAAATGCTAGTCTTGTAAACTCTGTTTCACATGTTTGTATAATTCTCAACAATTTTGTCTATGTACAGTCATATATCTCCGTTTGAGATAAATTTTTATTTTTAGAAAAAAAGAGAATATCGTGTTATGTCTTGCAGTCAGTATGCTTTTAGAAGACACACTGTGTCTAAGAGATAAGTTAATGATACACTCAATGTTGTATAGCATGTGACCTGAGGATATAAAGATCTCAAACTCCATCTTAACATGGAGCAATTGAAACATGGTATGCCATTGAAAGCATGCTGCTTTGTTGAAACTAACAGCGTAACGTTAACCCAGATCCTTGTGTACCTCTGGTTTCGACGTTTGTATATAATAGCTAGTTGTAATAAACATCCGGTGGATTTAACACCTTGTCCAGTTTCTATTGTTACAAGGAATAATATAAGCGTTGCCACTTCAGGTAACAACAACTCTTTTGGAGACAAGAACCCACATCAATTTTGAATATTAAGTCCTGAAGAGGAACTTGAACCTGGAGCTCCTGTATGAGATATGGGGGCACTATACCAATATACCACAAGATATTTCACAGTGCAATTGATTAAGTCTGAAGAATCATCATTGTTAATATGTCATCCAAGGTGGCAACCATTTTGCAAGTGACCAGTTAATTTGTTTTATTTTGGGTCAGTTGGGGACCAATGTTGGCCAAAGAGAATTCTGCATTTGGAAAAGTGATTGGTATCTTTCATATTCAATTGAACGAGCAGACTGAGGTTTGGATTAAAACTACTTCGATGACTGAATGCCTTCCTTCGTGTGCTGTATAGAACTCTGCAACTGATATTTTACAGAAATAAGGACTGCAGCGCTCTTGTCCATATGTAAAAGCCAGCGACATTGTGTCACGAACCTGACATCAACAATCCGGTTTCCCATAGCATTGTTGGTGGCCACTGTCAAAATCAGCAGCCTATTTATTATCTTTTCAAAACAATCAATAATGAGTAATTGTGTTTGTTTACAAACCAATTGACCCACACATTACTCTGCCAACATCCTAACATGATTGGCAGGTGGGCAGGAGGTGGGGTTTCCTGTGCAAACGGCGGGGGCGGGGGGCGGTGGCGGCACCAGTCCTCAAGATGAATCCCTTCTGAGCCTTCCAACTTGCCCCTACCCCATTCTTAAGGAATCCGTGATCCCTTACTTTCTTCCTCTCGGGATTTCTTGCAGTTCCAGTAGTGCTCCTGCATAAATTCTGGTACCACTGGGACTGCTGGAGCTGAAGGTCAATGAGATTGGCTGACTCCTCAAGGGCAAAAGCTCTTCTCACTGATGGATGCAAATCCCAAACTCTGTCTGCTTAGGGTGCATGCAGAGTTTTGTCATCATGGTACAGCCATTTTTCAGGTTGGTTTACAACTCACTTTGCCCAACGGTGCCCCTGTTGAGACACTGAGTTAAACCCAGCCCTTTGACTCTTCAAACATAGTGCTTCCAACAATTCCCTCAATACTGATGGCATCAAGACATTTCAGTATGTTCCTTGGTAATAATTGGAGCTCAAAAGGATGTATCATGATTGCAGAGTGAAGTATGGAGAATGAGCAATGCAACTCATTTGAACTTCACTTTAAACCTTTGAGAAAGGGGCAAGAAACATACCACTTAATCCACTAAATACAGTATTTGATTTGACAGAGCTTGACTTTGATAATAAAGAAGATTAACTATTTTATTCTCCATCAGAGACATCAACTTTAATATACATAAGAAACCAGCCAGCTAGACCCACTGAACATCAAATAGAAACAAGACTCTGTCCCCACTCTCTGCTGGTGCAAGTGTAGTTCCTGCCTGTCGGGCTTTTTGCACTGCCATACACATATGAGATCAATTACATTAAAAATATTCTTCATGGCAGCCTTAAGGCTCTTAGAGCTGATGATAATTTTTTCCATTACATTGCATTTGTGAATATGTGAACACCGGAATGGAAATCGCTTCACCGGAGGATAATCTACAGCTTCTAATTTTAGGCATGACCGGCCTGGATTTGGATAATTGCAGCTTGTAATTAAACTCCACGTATCAGTGAAATGTGACCTTAGAGCATAGGACAGGGGGAGGCAAAGGCATATGTCTGTAATCAAAAAGCATGGGGATAAGGCAGGAAAGTGGAACTGAGGATTATCAGATCAGCCGCGATCTCATTGAACGGCAGAGTGGACACGATGGGCCAAATGACCTACTTCTGCTTATGTATTAAGGTCTTATTTTTAAAAAGAGTTGGAGGAGCTATATTGAATGCTAGCCAGATCAGATACATTTCTAATACTGAAGGCCATTTTATGAATAATACTTAGGCATATTTTCTTGCTTTTAAGGTGAATGTAAAAGTGGATTTTAACAAGCATGTAGGCACCAATGCCCACATCCTCGCAGGGCGAGTTAAGCTATCAGTTAGGGTTTAAATTAGATTGGCAGCAGGATGGGAATCTGAAAGGGGGCTCAGTTTTGAGTGAAACACAACTGGTAAAAGATAGCTGAAAAGTAGAAAGCCAAAACAGAAGACAGACAAAGGCGTAGGCAAGCATCAAACAGGATCAGAATAGAGAATAATGTTTAAAGAACAGAATTAAAGCCACTCTACCTGAATGCATTTGGCAAATGCAAAGGAATTATGATTTGAATACACAGATTGAGGAAAATGTGTGTGATTTAATTGCCACAATGGAGATGCAAGTATAGGTTGACCATGATTGGGATCTGAATCTGAGGATAGTCAGCATATACAATGCACAGGTAAAAAGGAAAAGATAGGAGTGGGGGGAGGCTGGTGGTCTTAATAAAAGAACAAGATCAGTACATTAGAGAGAGAGACAGAGAATCTATCATAAGATCAAGATGTAGAATCAGAGACAGACTCAAGTCCAGATAAATTACACTCCAATCTCAACTTTTAAAATTTCTACCTAAATGACATCTGCCAGTTGCTTTTCATTGAACTATGAAGACAATGTTATGATTCCTCCTTGTCTGATATTTTAACGGCTGGATGCCTGACTGTACTCAAAGCCCAGGGTTGGGATGGGAGACTGTCCTTGACTAACCCGACTGATGGCTTCCCCCATGGACTTCACTGCAGACTACTTCCCTAACACTTTCAGAGATATTCCATTCCCTAATGCAGATGCCATGCACAAACTCTGAGGCCACATGGTACAGGTGCTAGGCTGATGTAGCACACTGACATACAAGATGCGCACATCCTCAACTGTGAACTGCTGCACAGCATGATCACCTGCCTGGATGTCTGACTGTGTCAAATGCCAATGCAAGATATCACAGGGCAAGGCATCTGTGCTGATGGCATGACAGTAGGCACCAAGTGAATGCGCGCTGAAATATTGGGGAGCAGCCTGGCCAGGCAGCCTGGTAAAAGCCATGTAATAGGCTCTTTTCCCTGCGCAGTACTTATACCCAATGCAGCTGTACACTGCTGGTTGCCAGTGTGCTCTCCTAGACTGGTCGGCCCATGCAGAGGACAGTGCCAGCATATTGGAAGATGCCAGGATGGTGGCGATGCCTCTTTGAAAGCAGGTACACAATTGGTAAATGCGGGTCGTGCTGGTGTATTGTACTCTGCTTTCTTATATGTCTGCGGCCAACGAGGATCTCCTGGAGCCAAGTCGTGAGTTAAACCCGCCAAGACCCAGATCTAGTTTCCATGGTGAGTTTTCCCATGGCTCGTTTGTATGGCAGGTTAGGTAAGACCGCAACCCGTGGTATGATGGGCTGATAACAAGGCTTTTAGCAAGCAACAATAATTGTCAATTGGGAAATCACCACCAGCTAGTGAGAATCTCACCACACTGTTTGAGAAAAGAGAACAAGATGCGGCGAGATCATCTTAACATCGAGATTAGCGTCAACGAACATCTCATCCAATTGTGCCACTCATCTCACCACAGCCCACATCGCTCAGAGTCTGGTAAAATTTTGCACTCTGTTTTGTTCAGCAGGACAAGGGATTGCAGGACTGTTCTCTGGGATTTGCAGAAATAACGTGGTGCCACCATTATCCTCCATGACTGATTGTGCCACTATCCCTGACTGGGTGGATCCATCTTCCAGCTGCCTGACATGCCCTCTGATGTGTTGCTCCTCAGATGGTGAACTACAGTGGATCATGGGTGCAGGGCATACTGTGGGCATGCTGGCTAGTCGAATCTGTAAAATGAATCAACCAATTTTTCAGTCAACAGTCAAAACCCAATCTCTTATCTCCTTATTTTCTCAATCAGAAGTGTTTGGATCCGGGTCTCATATCAAGGAACTGAGAGCAAAAATCCATGCTTGTGGTTCCAGTGTGATACTGTGAGAGTGCTGCACTGTCAGAGGTACCCTTTTGGGAGTCAATCATTGAAACAAAGGCACCATCTCTGCTAGGCATAAAAGATTCACAGCATTATTTAAGAAAAAAATGAGCAATACTCTTCTCCCCAAGGTCCTGGGCAATATTCAATCCTCAAGCAACATTGCTGGAATAGATTATCTAGTCATTATCAACTTGCTATGTGGTGATGAATTGTTGCATTGCTTACAGTGATACACTCCAAGCCTCAGTAGCTGGAAGATATGTTAGGTTTTCCTAAAAATTTCGTGGCTTGGAGATCAGATGGAGATGAGAGAGAACACTTTTTTCCATGTAAATATCTAGTTACGAAAGTTCATTATTGATAACTTCCTCATCTACCATTGGAAAAATTGATTTCTTTTCTGATCTATCTTGAAAGAAAGTCAAGAAATGTTGCTTGTGTCTTTCTTCTCAACCAGTAACAAAGCAACTTTTATTCCAAGGTACTTATTGATTGTGAGGTAATTACTGTCCTGTTGCACTGTAGTGTGGTGAATGAAAAGTCAAACCTTTAATACGTGTAGGGTTGGCTGATCTTGTGTAGAATACTAACTTTACTTGAAGTTAATGTATGCAGCTTTTGATTGAACACTGCAAGATTACTGACTACTCTGACAACTGTCAACATGTCACATTAGAGATGACACTTCAACAATAAAACTTAAACACTTTCATTGCGCTCGAATGCTAGCACTTCAAAACTGCATTTAATTTCAAGTTGTGATTGTACCACTTTAGTGACTACTGCCTGTGTTATTTCAAAATAATTGGCAAAGTTCTGTTGTTTTCTCAATTATGAAGAGAAACAGTTTAACCTCAAGACTTTTAGGAAATAAACACCCATAGAACAGTGCTATATCTATTGAAGGTCATTCACGCCCCCCCCCCGCCTTCCTCTGGACACAATGTTTACTTCCTTAGATAACAGAGTGTGAAGCTGGAGGAGCACAGCAGGCCAGGCAGCATCAGAGGAGCAGGTAAGTTAACATTTCGGGCCGGGACCCCTAAGAAGGGTCCTGACCCGAAACATCAACCTTCCTGCTTCTCTGATGTTGCCTGGGCTGCTGTGCTCCTCCAACTCCACACTGTGTTATCGCTGACTCCAGCATTGGTAATTCTAACTATCCCTTGTTTACTTCCTTATTTGTCCCTTAACCACTGCCTTTGACCCTGCAGCATGAACTCCTTTGTAACTTAGTCTCTCCTATTTTCCACTCTATAACACACTTGCCTTTCCCCACCTTCACCTTTTCACTTCCTGAAAACCTATTACATTTCTAACTTTTTCCAGTATTGATGAAATATGATCAATCCGGAACTTCAATTTTGTTTTGCATTCCATAGATGCTGCCTGAACTGCCAGTTCCAGCATTTTCACTTTTTATTACTCATTTCCCATCATCCACAAGCTTTTTGGTTTTGTTTTGCATGGCCAATTTGGGCAGAAAATACAGCTTAGGATTTGTATAGACATAGAGCTGATTATTTGACTTGGGAGGTTGTCTCCTTTTGCAGTGAGTTGCATCAAATTATTCAATGTGGAAAATTAAAAATATTTTGATCCTTTAAACCACTGTCAGAATGCACAGGTGAAATGTATAGGTGGCTGAATGCTTGTGGTGTGTTATACGGTGCAGAGTTCTGTACAGCAGAAAGTCTGAAATCCAAGACATGGTCCAATATTCTCCAACCTTTCTGATCTTCAATCCTTCTACAATTAGTCTCATCATAGTAAGCTACTGTATACTTGATGGAGAATAAGGCAAGATTCGGAGGCAGGTCTCATTTTTTCACAACTTGCATAATGAAAAGGGATGCATGTGTACTTTGGAAAAGTACAATAGATGATGAGATATGTTCAATTCAATGATAATTGTATAGTAATTTGCTTTCAATTGCATAACAGCAACAGGTTAAGGAGTTTAAACAAAAGGTTAAAAGATTAAAGCTGCGGGGACAAATGCATGCAAACTATGTCAGTTTAGAAGGGAACAACCAACATTACTACATATATATAAAGCAACAGATTTTAATGAAAATTAAAGGACATAACCAGTGTGCAAAACAACTTGACAATCGAAAATGACATTCGGTGCACTTAACTGAGATTGAAATATTATAAAATCCATCAAACGGTAAGCCACCAATGTAAGAGTTAACACAAGGATATGGGGTCAGTGCAAGGCTCAAACATTGGAGTATGTTTTATTACTGCAAACCCTACTGTTTTTCACCCAGAATTATATCGAAATCTGATACGAAGAGAAGATTTGATCATTGAGAAATCGAATGTCTTCTGCTTGGCTGTTCCAGAGCTGAAAACTACTCAGCACATTCCTTTAAGATGGGACTTTCATCATTTAATCATGACCTCCACATAAAGATTCTATATCTTGTATTGAAAAGGTAGAGTCATAGAGATGGACAGACAAAAACAGACCCTCCGGTCTCACTCGTCCATGCAGACAAGATAACCTAAATTAATCTAGTCCCATTTGCCAGCATTTGGTCCATATCCTTCTAAACCCTTCTTATTCATATACCCATCCAGTTGTCTTTTAAATCTTGTAATTGTACTGGCCTCCACCTCCTCCTTTGGCAGCTCATTCCATAGGCGGACCACCCTCTGCGGGAAAAAACTGCTGTTTAGGCCCCTTTTAAATCTTTTCCCTCTCACCTTAAACCCATGCTCTCTAGTTTTGGAGTCCCCTACCCTGGGGAAAGGACCTTGGCTATTCACCCTATTCATACCCCTCATGTTTTAGAAATCTCTATATGCTTCAGGGAAAATAGCCCCAGCCTATTCAGCCTGTCCATATAGCTCAAACCCTCCAACCCGGAAAACATCATTGTAAATCTTTTTTGCACCCTTTCAAGTTTCACAGCATCTTTCCCATGGGAGGGAGACCGAAATTGAATGCAGTATCACAAAAGTGACCTATCCAATGTCCTGTACAACCACAGCACGACCTCCCAACGCCTATACTCAATGCGCCGACCAATAAAGGCAAATATTGTCCACTGATACTCAATTTTCATCATTTGACTTGAAAAGCTGAGTCTTTCAGAGGATTAAAATTGTTTTAAAAAGCACATGGCCGACATAAAGTGGCTGTTATGATCACCTGATAAACCCAGGCAACCTGCATTGAATATTACCAAATGGCAATAGCATTTTCATCAAGAGGCATTGCAATGCAGTGATGTATCAAAAAAGTCATATCTCTTGTTTTATTCCCACTTGTATGATAACCGCATGTATTGGGAGATGATAGGTCACTTGTGGCGTATTCATTTGGAAAATGTCCATGAGCTAGACTTACAATACATAAACTAGCCATATTTCCATACCTTGCTTTTGAACAACAAAGAGAGGGAAACAAACATGGACTGTTCTCTCCCTCTCTCTTTCAATCTTGGAAAAACCACTGTTGACTAAGAAATCAAGGTACCTGCAAGTTTAGTCATTCCTAAGCAAACAGGACAACAGCCAAACAAGTGGGACTCAGGTTTTACTCTGATAACTCAAGATCTAAAAGTCTTGAACAACAACTTGTCTTTCCCTTCCTGTCTATATTGACAAGACCCCTCCTTTAAGCTTCACACTTGTGTTTGATGTCAAGTTTTATTACTTATTTTGTGTAGTAGGTAATAAAATTCCTCTTCCTTTCACTCAAGAAAACCTTGGAATTGTTTCCTTCATTTTGATCTGGTTAACTAAGCTTTAGTTGAAGTACGATAGCTCCATTCTAAATTAAATTGTTGAAAGAGGGTAATAACAGGGAAGCTGATCACTCCTCCTCACCTGGTGGTAATAGAGATGATGCAAATCACTGGCATTCTAAATTTAAGCCATTGAAGTTTGTCATTCGAGATTTTTGACATTACAATATTTTACAGTTGTAATTGGTTTTACTTACAGGTTAATGAACTGGCTTTTGGATAAAATGGTAATAATTAAATCCATGGGCAGGCCTAAACCTTTGTTTAAGCCCATTGTTCAGCTGTGTATCATAGCAATCAACCATATGATAAAAAAAACACTACCTATAACTCTTTTCATTTGGCTTCTTCTTTTAATATTTTCAAGACTACATTAAAGTGAAATGTTCACCAGAAAAGAAACACTGAAAATGCAATTAGTCCACCTAAATGCAATAAGATTGCGTCAGGATAGTGCTACAGGGAAACATTGCTCAAACAATCGTCAGCTAAAAAAGATGTAGGATAGGCTGGCCCTTCGCATTTCAAGGAAAAACTCAAGCTGAAGAGACTTAGCTCTGGCTGTTTCAAGCCAATGTAAGCAATGCTGAGGAGAGGAAGCTGCATGTCCAACCAGTAAAGCAAGTGTGGCCATTATTGGGGAGGCAATGGCCTCATGGTATTATCACTAGACTGTTAATCCAGAGACCCAGGGAATGTTCTGGGGACCTGGGCTTGAATCCTGCCATAGCAGATGGTGAAATTTGAATTCAATTTTAAAAATCCTGGTATTAAAGAATCTAATGATGACTATGAATCCATTGTCGATTGTTGGAAAAAGACCCATCTGGTTCACTAATGTCCTTCAGGGAAGGAAACTGCCATCCTTACCTGGTCTGGACTACATATGACTCCAGATCCACAGTAATGTGGTTGATTCTTAACTGGAATGGGCAAGAAATGCTGACCCTAGCCAGTGATGCCCTCATCCCGTGAATGAATTAATAAAAAAATTGCTTGATACTTGGATAACTAAGGGTCTTACTCTGTACAGGCTTTCAACAATTACAATTCTACATTCTATAATTATTTGTTAATATGCATTGAGGCAGAGGTTTTGGTGGGAAACAATATCATTTTAATGTTTATGCTTGATTAGTGACACCCTCTCTTGAGGAGGAACTGCCAATGCATTCGGCATCCTCTTATAAACAGGCCTAAAAATGATCCAAGATAACAAGGTGTGGAGCTGGATGAACACAGCAGGCCAAGCA
>JAHRHZ010000283.1:17353686-17405659 GCA_024137785.1 Ginglymostoma cirratum | reverse complement strand
TGCTTGGCCTGCTGTGTTCATCCAGCTCCACACCTTGTTATCTTGGATTCTCTAGCATCTGCAGTACCTATTATCTCTAAAAATGATCCACATCTGATGCCCATCAACAACAGCTTTCATTTACAGAGCACCTGAAACATAATGAAATTGTCACAAGGCACTTCACAGGGGCATTGAGAAAACAAAGCATGACACCGAGCCACATCAGAAGTATGGTGAAAAGCTCGGTCAATTTGAAAGGTTTTAAGAAGTCTCTTATT
Organism: Ginglymostoma cirratum; assembly: GCA_024137785.1. Classification (NCBI taxonomy): domain Eukaryota; kingdom Metazoa; phylum Chordata; class Chondrichthyes; order Orectolobiformes; family Ginglymostomatidae; genus Ginglymostoma; species Ginglymostoma cirratum. The sequence continues at coordinate 17,405,399 of JAHRHZ010000283.1, read as the reverse complement.
GGAGGTGTAGGGAGGGGATTCTGTATTTTGGGTCTAGGCAACTGAAGACACATACAGAAATTATGCAGCCATTACATTTGGGAATATAAAACAGCCAGAATTAGAGGAATAAAGATAAACTTGGAGGTTGCGGGTTGCAGGAGATTATAGAAGTGATTGAGGCCATGGATGGATTTGAAAACAAGAATAAAAATTTTAAAATTATGTCATGGGTCATTCAGAAACATATTAGTCAGCAAGCACAGGAGAGAATGAATCAAGACTTGCTCCAAGTTATAACATGGACAGCAAAGCTTTGGATTGTTCTGAGGAAGGGTCACCGGGCCTGAAACTTTAACTCTGTTTTCTCCTTCACAGATGCTGCCAGACCTGCTGAGCTTTTCCAGCAACTTTGTTTTTGTTTGGATTGTTAGGACCATGTTATTTCATTTTGTGTTTTTAAACTAAACTGGGGACTGAAAATAGAAAGAATTGTTTTGAAACCCATTTTTGAAAGGGTAGCTGTAAGTTTTGAAAAGCAAGTAGCCTGATATGCATTTCAAATATCATAAACATCTGTTTGAATAAGTGGTAATCGGCAGTTTAGTTATGGACAATTTGATGCTGAGAGGGTGTACACAAAAGTTTTTGCGAGCAACAAGAAGTTGATTTGTCTATGGACACATGACCAGTTATCACCAGCAGAGACTCTTTTTGCCTGCCAATGATGGCGTGGTTGGTTTTCAGGTAATTGAACAGCTTGGAGCTAGGAACAAGTTACAGAGTGGGAAGGAGAAGTGTACAGTTCTTTCCCAGTATAGGAGCCGTCTCTCTGTTCTCTGCAGTCAAGCTGAAGAAAAGCTGTTTCTCTTTCCTGCAATAGTTATTGTAAACTGTGACTTTTAAGTGATAAGTTAGAGATTTTTTTATGATTGGGCCAGGCACCTTGTGACTCTTACCAACTGGTTAAAGCATCTGGAGAAAGATGACTGAAACAACGTGCTGGCTAGCAAAAGAATCATGAGGATCATCTCAATGACAGTACCAGGGAACAAAGACTATTGAACTGTTCATAACTTATTTTACCCCATCTGTCTATGTATAAAGGGGAGTTTAAAGGGGATTTGAGTTTTAATTAGTAGTATTGTACGTTGACAGTTTATAACTGCTTTCCTATAGCTAGGATCTAATTATTTGTAATAAGCAATAATTCATGTTCAGTACAGAAACCCAGTCTGTGCCCTTTGTCAATCTGGGACTAAAAGTTAGATAACTTGGGGAAATTTCATACTTTTTCAAATCTTTAACTTTTGTGACAACCCCTGAAATAACGGGGCTCAATTTCCAGCACACTATGGCAGCGAGTCGTAACAGGATGGTTTCAACTTTACAGAGAGTCGAACATAGAAGACCATCCAGAAATGCATTGGAATAGTCAGGATTGGAGGAACCAAAGGCCAAGTTGATACTTACAGTGGCAGATGACCCACTGGGTGATATTATGAAGGTGGAATTAGCTGATCTTAGAGATGACACAAATATAAGGCCTGAAGCCAATTTCAGAATCAGATGTGACACCAATGTTATGAACAATCTGGCTTACATCTCAGACTATTGCCAGGGAGAGGGATGGAAACAGTAATTAGGAAGCAATATTTGTTTCCTTTGATATCAGTGTCCCTGGAGATATTTATGGGATACATTATTACCAGCAGCTATGTGCATGTTTACATTAACTGTTTCTAAAAATTATAAATGGCAGGAGTGAATGGATTTCAAAATCCATTGTTTAAGGGCACAGTGAAGTAGTTTCTTTGGAGATTGATTAAACAAGACTATACACTCCTTCAGGTAACAAGGAGGATGTTTAAGGTTCTGAATAAAAGCATCAGATTTTAAGTAAAAGAGCTGAGGTATGAAATCACAATCAGAATAAATAAATGTAACTTGTTATTTTATGTATGTAACACAACCACTGATATCAAAGTTACTACTGTGAGCATAGTGAGCTTAACATTCTTATAAAATTGGATCTCTAATTTTGTAATTAATGCAATATGAAGGACAGGAACAAACATGGCTAAAAATTAGTTCAACCCTCAGTCACACCAAAACTAAAGCAAAGCTGGAAAGATGATAAATCAGTTGTAACAATTCACACGTGCTATGGGCACTTATAACACATTCATTCAGCTCTCAAATATTTCACAGACTTTCTGTAAGCAAGGTACTTTACATTCAGCTAAACTCCATGTAAATAAAATTTCACTGCCTAAAGTGTATAGCACAACGTATCTGCTCATTGAATGTGTAACCTTAGGATATTCTCTCAGATACTACAATGCAAATCATTCCCATTACTGGACTGAGTTTCTTATATTTAGAGATGCACACTATCCCTCATTATCTATTTAATAGCATTGCTCAGGGAAGTGCAAAAGGAACCAAAACTGAAAATTGTGGAAATACTCAGCACTCTTGTAACATCTGCAAAGAGAGAAGCAGAGTTAACCTTCACTGTTTTCTTTATTGCCACTAGACTTGATTACTTCAAAGTACCTCTGGATCATATCTAACATTGTACCCTTCAGAAGCTTGAGGTCACCAATGCTGCCTGTGGGTCCCCTATGGTCACTGACCTGCAATGGCTCAAGGTCAAGCAACATCTTTATTTTATAATTCTTGTTTTTATTTGCAAATCTCTCCATGACCTTATGCCTCCCTAGCTCTGTAATCTGCTTTAACCCCACTACCCTCTGAAATATCTGCACTCCTCTGTCTCTAGCCTTTTGGATATTTTAGTTTTAATTGCTCCACCGCTAGCAGCCAACTTTTCGCCTGTCTACACACTACTTTCAACTTGCTTTCCCACATCATGAGCCTCCTTTTGGTCATCTGGCCTACTATCTCCATACGTTTCACATTTTGTTTAAAATCCTCTTGTGAAGTGTTTGTGAAGTTTTATAACATTAAATGTACTATGGAAAAATACATTGTTTTTGTAGTACAAAGCCACGAAAAGAGTTTATTGTGATTCTTGTTGTATTCTTGAACCAAGGTTAACAGATTTCTTATTTGTTCATTTTTTGTGGGATGGGCATCACTGGCTGGCTAGCATTTATTGCCCGTCCCTAGTTGCCCTTGAGAAGGTGGTGGTGAGCTGCCTTCTTGAACTGCTGCAGCAGCTGTGGGTTGACCCACTATTCCATTAGGGCAGGAATTCCAGGATCTTGACCCAGCGACAGTGAAGGAACGACAATATATTTCCATGTCAGGACGGTGAGTGGCTTGGAGGGGAACTTGAAGGTAATGGTGTTCCCATGTATCTTCTGTCCTTGTCCTTCTAGAATGGAAGTGGTTGTGGGTTTGGAAGGTGCTGTCTGAGGATCTTTGGTGAATTTCTGCAGTGCATCTTGTAGATAGTACACACTGCTGCTACTGAGCGTCGGTGCTGGAGGGAGTGGATGCTTGTGGATGAAGTGCCAATCAAGCGGGCTGCTTTGCCCTGGATGGTGTCAAGCTTCTTGAGTGTTGTTGGGGCTGCACTCATCCAGGGAAGTAGGGCGTATTCCATCACACTCCTGACTTGTGCCTTGTAGATGGTGGACAAAGTGGTGAGTTACTCACCTCAGGATTCCGAGGCTCTGACTTGCTCTTGTAGCCACTGCATTTATGTATTGAGTCTGGTTGAGTTTCTGAACAATGGTAACTCCCAGGATGTTGATAGTGGGGGATTCAGTGACGGTAACACCATTGAATGTCAAGGGGTGGTGATTAGATCGTGTCTTATTGGTGATGGTCATAGCCTGGCATTTATGTGGTGCGAATGTTATTTGCCACTTGTCAGCCCAAGCCTGGATATTGTCCAGACCTTGGTGCATAGATTAGGGTAGAGTTTTGATAGAAATCCTGCTTTCTATTTCTTAAAATAAAATCCCACTTTTATACATAAATATTAGCCAGGTTAGAAAGTCAATGATGGGGCACTGTCATAACATCAATAATCAAAGGGTTAACAGAATCCTCACTTCTAGGTATTTTTAATTAACCTGCAGAGATTATTATGACACATTTCTGGAGAGGTTGGGGCTTAAACTCAGGCCTTCCAGCTCAGAGGTACTAGAACCATCCTGCAACAGTTCTGTAATTCTTCTTTCTACACTTGGTCGAAAGGTCTACTGGTTTATCAGTGGCAGAGATGAATAACCAGTAGGTACTAACAAGAAGAGGCACTCATCATAACATGATGTGGTTTATTGCATGATGGTGATAGATCTAAGTTACATTGACTAGTTAGATATAATAACTAAGACTATCAGGAGATACTGTGAAACATCTGTCTCTATTTGGACCTCACCTTGACTCCTGTTTCCACAATCAAGGTTACATGGAGATTTATGTAGCCCCTACATTAACCCTTCCAGAGCCGTCGCCTTATACGGCAGTTCTATTCTCCTTAAATGAAGCCTATCAATTATTTCTGCGGTCTGTCAAAACCGAGCAGCAGTGACATGGGCAATTTAATGATGAATGGCACATTGGCTGATCCTTTCTTGTATAGTTGCCTGGAAGAAATCTACAGCTATGAAAGAGATTGATTGCTTCAACAATATAACTGCTGCCAAGGTACGGTGTTGATGGCTGCCGGCCTTGGCGTGTCTAGAATCATAGAATCATTCAATACAGAGGAGGCCCTTGACCCATCACATCTGTATTGTCAAAATTCTAAACGCTTGTCCCACTTTCCAGCACTGGGCCCATAGCCTGGAATGTTATGACACTCATCTACTGTTGAACAAGAAAATCAGAGTGTTGAATGAAAAACTAGTCTGAGTAACTCAAAGAAAAGGGCAAGAATCACAATCGGCAATTTACATGAGCTTTGCACTTCTGCATATTTAGACTATAATTTTTAGGTTTATGATAAATGCAAAGGGAAGTTGTAAGTTGTATGGGCTTCCAGCTCAGTTTGACTTTCATTCCTCAATATTATTAAATACATCAGAGATATCTAGTGAAAGTAAACTTAGATTTCTGTAAGCTTGGAGGAGGTTTTATAGCCTGCAGTATCAGAGGAGCAAATAAAATCTTACCTATGAAGCAGGTGGGAGTTTGAAATTGGGCGAGGGATGGAGCAACCAATGGATGGGTTTCTAAGCCAGAAAGAATTAATAATTGAACGTGCCATCCAACAATCAATGGGTGCGACTGCAGTCACAAGCAATGGTTTGGGATGGAGAAGTCATTGAAGATTTCCTGCTGAGTCAGCATTGGCAGCTGTCCCTTAATTTGTAGATGTTATCCACTCATGGTCATGAGTTCCTGATGTCCATCTCCACTTGACTGAGCAAGTCAATTCTTAACCACAGGCCTTTGCACATATGAGGTAGAATGTCCCACAAGGTAGTGGGATCTAGAGTGCAGGATTTGCTTCCTTTACTTTTCCTTTGTGGCTTTACCTCATCGTTAAAGTGTTGGGACACAAAGCATCTGGGACGTGGACTGCCTCCCACTCTGGGCTTCGTCCCGCGACTCATCTCCGGGACTTGTCTCTCAGGCCGGCCTAGGCTTGGACTGACTCACCTCCTGCGCTGGCATAGTGTCTGACTCATCTGCTATGCTGGCAGGACTCAGGCTCCATTCTCTACAAGTAAGTTCAAGAAGTTAAAAGTTGGGGTGGGGGAAGAAAATGTGTAGAAAAGAGAAGAAAAAAAAGAAAGGAAAAGGAAAAGATTTGGCGAGGCGGAGGAGCTCTTGTCTGGAAATCTTACTCTGCTGCCATCTTGGACCACTCCCACAAACATCGATTGGCATAGGGTAGTGTTAGTGTAGCGTAGTGTTCAAGAAAATTTTCTGCAGTCGTGTTGTCGAGTCCAACAAGAAACAATGCTCTGTTGGACCTGGTTCTTGGAAATGTGGTGGACTAAGTAGATCAGTGTCAGTTGGGGAACACTTACGAGGTAGTGACCATTGTTTTGTGAGGTTCAGGACAATGATGAAAGGACAATAAGCAATCCAGAATAGTTAATTGGGGAACAACCAACTTCAGCAGGGTAAGAATGGTGCTGGGCTGGATGGACTGGATATAAGGTTGATCGGATAAACAGTGGGCTACCTTCAAAATGGAAAGCAACAACAACCAAATCCAGAGCTCAGTGCATGAAGAAGGAGATAGAGATTAAAATCAAACAGAAAGGGCATAGTGAAGACAGACAACTGGTTACTATTAACCAGTAATTGAACTGGACTATCAATATAAATAGGAGCAAATTACTGTAGATACTGGAATTTGTACTGAAAATAAAACCTCACAATGAAAGTCATCTAGACTTAAATGTTAGCTTGTGCTCCCTTCATGGAAACTGCCTGACCTGTTATGATTGCCAGCATTTTTTGTTTTCAGTGTCCAAATAAATAGTGTGGCTATGAGACTAGGACAAAAGCTAGGAATTTTGTGGCAAATAACTCACTTCCTGACTCTCCAAAGTCTCTCCACCATCTACAAGATACAAATTAGGAGTGTGAAGGTAATAGTCTTCATTTGCTTGGATTGGTGCAATTGCAACAACACTCAAGAAGCTCGGTTGACATTACCTTAAACATTCAGTCCCTTCAATATCAAAGCAAGGTGGTGACAGTGTGCACCAATTACTAGATGCACTGCAGGAATCCTCCAAAGCTCCTTAGGCAGTGCCTTTCAAACTCATAACCAATACTTTCTAGAAGGATGAGGGCTGCAGATGCAAAGGAACATCAACACATGCAAGTTCCCCTCCAAGCCACACTCTATCTTGACTTGGAAGTATACTGTTACTGGGTCAAATTTCTGGAACTGCTTCTCTGTGTGAATTCACCTATACTCCATGGACTTCAGCAGTTCAAAAAGGCAGCTCATTACCATTTTCTCAAGGGCAATTAGGGAAGGGTAAAAAAGTGCTGGCAGCAGAACAAATATCCAGATCCTATGAATTAATAAATTCAAAAAAAACTTTATCTCCAGTGAGAGATAGTAGGAACTGCCGATGCTGGAGTCTGAGATAACAAGGTGTAGAGCTGGATGAACACAGCAGGCCAGGCAGCATCAGAGGAGCAGGAAAACTGAAGTTTGGGTCTGAATCCTTATCTCCGGTACTGTTTTGAGGGCTCTTTTCGATGTCAGTGTGCATCTTATTGGTCGTTTACTCTGCATTTCCTCCAAACTGCAACCCAATTTGTCTCATGGCATCATCACCAAAATCTCAAGTTTTAACCAGCTTCTACCACAAAGGGCCAAGTATTTTCAATAGCCCTTTGCCTCCTTCAGTTAATTTTAAACCATCCTGCAATAATGTGGATTTGAGGCATATTCTGTATTAGTTAACTTGGGCCAACTCATCACGGAATTTGCCTTTAGGCTGAGCAGGGGTTTGAGGTCCTGATTCAATCCACATGCTTCAGGATTGCTAGTAGAAAGAACAACTGTTACCTCTGGTATCTCTTGCAAGGCTGTTTTCCATAATGTCTTTCTACATGCTCATTCCTGGTCAACCACATTCTATACTTGCCAATTTTTTTTTTTGTGAATGTCCATTTGATAAAAGTAATTCAGTTTATAACATAGACTACAATCTGTTCTAACATTATCTTCTCATCCTTGCTCCCATCTATCTGTCCAAAGAAACATTCTAAATGTTGTGATCATAATTAAGTGGCTTGATTGTGGGTGCTCCAGAACATCCTCGTTAATGAGTAACAAAATAGTACAAAGGGAGCAGTTTTTTCAAAAAATTTGTTTGTAAGATGTGGGCATTGTGGGATATTATATATCCGTTATGTTTCCTGGTGAAGATGGCGTTAAACCACCTTCCTGAACTTGGGATAGTAATGTTAGGAAGAAAGTTCTAGGATTTTGAGCCAGTTAAAGTGAAGGCTGGCATCTGCTATTAGTGTGTTGGATCAAGTGAATCAAACGAGGTTTGTCCTGGATTGCACAGAGCTTCTTGAATATTGGTAGATTCTCTCTTATTGCAGATGGTCATTGTCTGGCACTCATGTAGCATACATATCATTTGCCACTTATCAACCGAAGTCTAGATATAGTCTGGATTGCTGCATTTGAACATGGGCTGATTCAGTATCCAAGGACTGTGAACGGTGCTGAATATTGTGTCATCATCAGTGAACACCATCACTTCAGACCATATGATGGAGTTATAATCATTGGTGATGCAGCTGAAGATGTTTGAGCATAGGACACTATCCTGAGGAACACCTACAGTTAGGAAGTCTAGTGTAAAATGGAATTTAATCACATGCTCTGCACAAAATAGGAATTCTCTCTTCCATTGGCAATAAATGCTTGTAGACATGGGTGGAAAAGCATGTTAATTATTTATGAATTTATGAAGTGAAATATTTATTATGGATTTTCACCCAATGGTTGTAAGTCCATCTGGATATTGTTGTACCGGTTAACTCCTGAGCTTTAATCGCCCGGGTCAGAGGCGCTCCTACAACTAACTTCCTGTGACCACACATTAACAATGATCTTGTCACCCACACTCAAAGCCGATCTTTTGATTCCGTGGCCTCTTGAACTCATGGGTTTTTCTCAACTAGCTCACCCAGGACCTCTGCAGCTGTTGATTCACTCCATTCTCATTTTGCAGCCATGAAACATAATCAGTAGCTTTGAGCTGCTCTATTTATGGCCCTGGCTCTTCAATACTGACCCACCAGTCTCCAACTCCTGGTTGCCTACTTGGTCTGTCTCTGTCTCTCTCTCTCTCTCTCTGGGGAGTCTTTGGCTTAGGGATCTGGATAGGTACCCAGCAATTGCTGACCTGCTCCAATTTCCCTTCCTGGTCCTCAAACTACTCACAAGTTCGAAGATTCTGCTCCTTTTCGCTTTGAGCCTTGCTCATGTCATTGGGCTTCATTGGCCTTGTCCACCAGCTGAAGAACCAAATGTCCTCTCTCCTGCCATTATCATCTGTCGCCACTGGCCCTGCTGCTCCATGGACTGGGATGACCTGCCTCCAATCACCACAGCCATCTTCCTTTGTGCCAGGTGTGACACCAAACAATGAAGAGTTTTCCTCCTGGTTCCCATTGATCCAACTTCGCTATAGTTCCTAGATGCCACACTCCTTTAAATGCAGCCTTGGTGCCAAGGGCAGCCACTGTCACCTCTGGAGCTCTGCTTCTTTGTCCATATTTGGACCTAGGCTGTAATGAGGTCAGGATCTGAATGGGTCTTACAGAACCCAAACTGAGCATCAGTAAGCAGGCTATTTCTTTGCAAGTGCCATTTGTTAGCACTGTTGGTGACTGCATGCATCACTCTGATGATGATCAAGCATAGACTAATAAAGTGGTAACTGTCTGCCTTGGATTTATCCTGTTTTCTGTGTACAGGATGTTCCTGAGCAATTTTCCATATTATCAGATAGTTGCCAGTGCTGTAGCTGTACTGGAAGAGTTTGACTTGGAATGAGGCCAGTTGTGGAACACAATCCATCAATACTATTGCTGGAATGTTGTCAGAGCCCACAGCCTTTGCAATATCCAGCAGCTGTTTCTTGATGTCATGTTGAGTGAACCTAATTGGCTGACGACTAACATCTGTGATGCTGGGGACCTCTGGAAGAGGCCAAGATGGATCATCCTCTCAGCACTTTTGGCTGAAGAGGTTTGCAATTGGATGTCTTATCTTTTGCACTGATGTGTTGGGCTCTTCCATCACTGAGGTTGGAAACATTTGGGGAGGTTTACTCCTCCACTGAGTTATTTAATTGGCTACCACCATTCACAACTGGTTATGATAGGGCGGCAGAGCTTAAGTGTGATGCATTGGTCTTGGGATGGCTTAGTTCTGTACACCAACTGCTGTTTAGGCTGTTTATGGCACATAGCCCTGTCTTTTCGTTTCACCAGGTTGATGCTGCATTTTCAGGCTTGCATGCCCTTCTGTGATCTTCATTGAATCAGGGTTGATTCCCTGGACTGCTGGCAGTGGTGGATATGCTGGGTCATGAGGTTACAGATTTTGTTTGAATTTAATTCTGCTGCTGCTGATGCCCAACCACACAGATGCCAGTTTTCGGTTGCCATGTGTCCAAAATCAATCATATTCAGCAAGGTAATTGTACTACCCAATACAAAGGAGGGTATCCTCAATGTGAAGGTGAGACTATGCAGTGGCCACCCTTACTAATGCTGTTATTTGCATTTTTAACATGCAAATTTGGATCCTACCTCAGCCTGAGTTGTAAATTTAAGGTGACAGCTAAGGACAGGCTTAGATCTCAAGGCAATTAGAATAAGTGCACTCTGCTCTGTGTTCACTCACTCAACTGAAAGTCAGCTTTGCAACACAAGCCTGATTCCTCTATTGTTGACAAATTTATACTGACTGCACAATTTGAATAGAATTGAACATCATCTCATTAGAATTATTTCTGAATAAACACTCAAACATTATGTAACTACATGATGCTTTGTTTTCCAGTGAGCATTGTTACAGTTGCTCATCTGCTACCTGTTGACCCACTCATTTAATGTGATCAGATACTGATGGATATCCATTGATTTCCTTTACTCTTGTTACCTGCCTGAGTGGTTGGAACTGTCTCAAGTTTTGTACTATTAGTAATACTCCTTAGCAAACCATTTATATGAATAATGCATACAGTAAAGAAACTGGAATAATTTCCAGAAGTGCACTACCTGCTAACTGCAGACTGCTCTGTTTTTAATCATGCTCTTCATTCTGTTGTGTAGTCAGTTTCCAATCCAGTTTGACCAATTTCCATTAATTCTATGAATCTTATTCTTTCTTGAAAGCATTATGTTAAATGTTACCACATACAATGTCGACTGTCATCAGAACCTGGTGTCCTCTACTGCCAATAATCCATTGTATCCACTGTCACATACCAGTAAACTCCCTCTGAATGTAGAACGCTGGAACTATTCAGATTAGTCAGCAGCTCTTTCAAAAATAACATTAAAAAACTTGCCCAAGATCAAAGGTCTTCACAGCAATCAAATTGTTTCATCTTCTGCTAAAATTGATCTGAGGAAATATTTTTGATGGTACAAATTTTCAAAGAAATACAGATTAGATGAATATGGTAAGCAGCACATGCGTCTTGGAATTCTGAAAGTTAAAGCCCTGCAAAATCTGCTGCAAACATCCAAGATTTATCTGCACGTACTTTGTGCTCCAAAGTGAGACCACAACTTTTGTCAATTAACTGAAAACTTTGGTCATTGGTTTTCGCTGGCATCACTGTGCTCTCACAGAGTTGTAATTACTTAGAAGACACACACGGTGCGAGAGATTCAGATTCTTTCAGCAAGTTTAAAGAAACCAATTGAAAGGATAATCATGAGGATCTTCATTACTTTGTCCTTTTCAGCTTTACATGACACAAAAGGGCAGGAATGGTATTGTCCGTTCAGTCAACTTGGAGTGCAGATTGATGAAGGACACTGGAAAATTTTCCACTTTTGAATTCAAAAAAATGGCTCAGTCAGGAAGGAGAGAAGTGGTCACGTAGCTCACAGAGTCAACAAATACAATGCTGCTCAATTTGGTATAATTGGTTTTCATTTTAATAGACACATTTGCAATCAATTACATTTAATTTCAGGTCAATTCTGGACTTTTTGAGCTGCCTTGCCTTAAAGTGGCTGAAAGTATGAACCTGATATCTGTGCAGTGAAGGAAGCAAGACATCTAGGACCTGAGATGATAGGAAAATCAATGGTGTAGATCTTCTTTACCAATTAGAGTGAAAGACTGCGAATTAATAATGCTGGGACTGAGAAACAATGGTAACAAAGAGTGATGTATTCAGTTGTGAATCAGAACAGAAAGAGAAATAAAGAGAGGGAAAGAAAGATTGACCTTAGGGAGAGAGATAGAGAAAAAAAGAGAGTAAGACAGATAAAATTAAATAATATAAATATTTAAGAAATTTCCAGTAACAATTAAGCCAAAGGAATGAGACTCCATACTTATCATAGCTAATATAACAGTGCCAGAGAGGTTGATTGGCAATAGTTAATATTTGTTATGTTAATATAAGGGTACTTCGACTTGAATGGATAATACTTAAGGTTCTGACATTGTTGTGTGGTGTTTTTCGCTAAGGCATGAGGGGTTACGGATGGGAAAATTGAAACCATATATGTTCCCCGTGTCCTATAATTTTTAACTGGTGCATGTTGTTTAAACAATCATTTTTCTCCAGGATTTCCATCCACCAAACGACGTGATTGTTTCCCCCTTATCGGATGGGGAAAACACTCAGCGAAAGGTCACAATTCAGCAGCAGATAGGGAGTGATCAGAGTGATCTCGGGGACTGAATGAATAGGGGATGTTTTATCAGGGGTGGGGGAGGGGCAACCCAGCAATTTGGTCATGGTGGGTCTGGAAGGCTGTTAGGAGAGTGATGTTAGCACATGCCATGGGGAGTAGAAAGTGTTTGGAAAGACAATCGGATAGCAGGTTGGGAAGTTGGCTGGGTCTGCTATTTTGAGAGGATATTGAAGAGTTCAGTTGTAGGGACAAATGTGATTGGTGAGATTAGATGGTGGTAGAGGCATTCCTCGATTATTTGTGGATGCAGAGCAGGTGGGTGTTTTCGGTAAAGCACATTGAGTGTAGGGCCTACTCGTATGCCTCTTGTCTCAAAATCTATGCTGTGAAGCCACTTTCCTTCTTATCGAGCTGTTTCTTGCTCCCTTCTACCTGCTGGGTTTCATTGGGCTTGGGAAATCAGGTCCACTGTGGTTAAAAATGGAATCAGTGCTAAAACAGAGGCACCTCTTCAAACAGATTTAATGATCAATCTCCCTCTTACAAGCAGATTTACCCCCCCGTTCCGACTCCATTAAAACCGAAAACTGTAAAAAGAGCAATTTCATACCATTTGATGAATTTCAGTGAGGAGTCAGACAGAGAGGTTTTGTGAAGTGAATTATGGGTGTGGCACAATTCAGACAGTAACTTTTGGTGATTTGACTTTAATTGGGTGTTTGTCTTTTGACTATACATTTTGTTGCAGCATTTGTTCATTATTAGCAGTGGGCACCATTGACCCCACCATTGGCAAAGTAAGACCATTGTACATAGATTTCTAAGAACGAACATTTTTTCCTCGAGTGTTATTTTACTTCTGTAAAAAGCATTGATGTAACAGTTTTATCTTTATGTCACTACAAATGGAAATAAGGTTCACATGGTGGTTTAGTGAACTTTAATTTTGTGATGTCCATCATTTACATAAGACACCCTTGGATGATTATAGTTTTAAAACTATACATGCTAGTTTCAACATGAAAACTCTTGAGATGCATGTATATTACTGACATGGGCAGCACAGTGGCTCAGGAGTTAGCACTGTTGGCTCATAGCGCCAGGGACTGGGGTTTGATTACAGTCTTGGGTGACTGTCTGTGAGGAATTTGCATACTCCCCCTGTACCTGTGTGGGTTTTCTACGGGTGCTCCAGAGATATGCAGGTTAGGTGGATTGGCCATACTAACTTGCCTCTAGTGTCCAGGGATGTATAGGTTAGGTGAACTAGCCATGGGAAATGAAGGGTTATGGGGATAGGGTAGGGGGATGGGTCCGTGTGGGATGTTCTTTGTAGGGTTGGGGCAGACTCGATAGGCTGAGTGGCCCGCTTCCACACTGTAGGTATTCTTTGATTCTATGATGAAAGGCAGTAGACATCCTCCAACAAGACAAACACTGCATAAAACTGTAAAAGACTGAAACGAAAGACTTACATTTATATCACACTTTTCATTTTTTTAAGTTATTCTAAGCTGTTTTATCACTAAAGTTCTTTAAGCAGCATAGACAATATTGTAAGTTGTGAAATGCCAATTCGACATAGGAGGAGTCACAATCACAAAGCTCAAAATGACTAGATAAACTATTTCAGCTGGTTGGTTGAAATAGTTGATACAATGGAGAAAGTTTTTTTTTCCAGCTGCAGGCCCTTTTCGGCTAACACTTAAGGCACCCAACTTTTGGACAACAGCAGCTTAAGAAGATGGATCTCTCCCTGTTGATGATGCCAAAGTTAAACAGCTTTACAAAATTTCACTAACTAGCGGACTTTGCGGTTGCTACTTTTCCTGTTCCATGCATTCTTATTGAAATAACTGTCAATGCAATCTTAGACTTTGGTTCGAGTCGATCTGTAGTTTCCTCACTCTGTTTGGGATCAGCGAATGTGCAGGTTGTGAAACAATAACAGCAAAGTTAATTATATATGTGACACAATTGCAAACCTGTAATTATTGGCTTTCTGTAGTTGTCAGAAGAGCAATTTTGCAGAATTTGCAATTTGAATGCTGAAGGCAGTAAACTATATTGATTCATATCTAGCAGATATAATGGAATATTGCCATTTAGATTCATAAATAGCAAGCAGAATGGCCTTGATTCGCAAATGATATTTTTATATCTTCTTTGCCACTTACATCAGTGTAAGGTCAAAATAGGTAGCAATGTTTAATTTGTATGAACAAACGAACAAAAATATATTTCTTTTTAAGTGAATGCATCCCCCAGTGAGACTTTGCACTTACTTTCTGGCTCCCCAGCGTAGGTGCGCACCGGTTACCTCCCAATCCCTTTTTGTTCACTGTATTGTCACGGTGCCATAAGAAAATTTTTCCGTGTTCATCAGAAGCCAAGGAGGAATTAATGCAGGCACTCAAATGCTCCAAAACAAATGCCAACATCACTGGAGCCAAGGAGGAGGAGTAAAACCAAGGTCATCAAGGGCAATGTTGTTGCAATTTAAAACAAAATTATTTTTGAACATATCATGGTGGAATTTAGTTACAAGGCAGAAAATCTAGCCAACTGTTGGATATGAGAAAATAAATATTGAAAAATTATAGCCCAGGGATATTGTTTCATGAGTGCTCCATTCGTAAGTTGCTCGGACAGCTCAATAGTTAGTCAATATAGTAGAAAGTTGTGTATTGGCTCCTTTCTGTGCCTTGCGTGCGTCGAATAATTTGCCTGCACCAAGTTTTAGAGCATCTTCAATATGAACGCGCTGTAGCAGACAATGCAGAATAGTACTGAAGTAATGTGCGCAAAATCTGATATTTTTGGAATCCACTTTGAATGTACCATAGCTAAAAATTATATTTAAATTTGATTGTGATGAATGTTTTTAAAATTTTGTCTGGCACACTAATATTTGATGCTTTACAGCATGAACAATAGATCATGTAAGAATGTCTCTTCTCCAGCTGGGGTTAAGCAGTAATTTTCCTTTCAATCAAATTACTGCATGGAATGTTCTTCTAATGCAAATCAAAATGAAGCAGTCTCTCACACCTTTTCCAATGGAATCAATACTCACATGGTAAAAAAAATACATGGCTTTATTTGGACTGAGTACCAACACCACTCTTAACTTTAAACAAATATATCTTGTTGCTTTTAGGTTTTAAATAAAGTTCTACTCAACCTAAATGTTGTTTATGTTCATTGAAGTGGGGTTATAAATCAAAATAAATTTTGAAATGATTGAGGCATCAAAGACATCAAAAATTGTAACATTATACAGAGCACTGTGAGAACTGTAGATGTGCTAGGCCTTAAGACTCAACAACCTATGATCCAAATGCAACCTTGACATTAAAGCAGTATTTCACTATTTATGGCACCAAGCAGTTTTTGTATAGCTGAATTTAACAGGACAAAACTCTCCATTGGCTGAACACAAAACTATAATAGGTCATGTTTTTCAAAGACCAATTATCAAAGCTCCAGGATATCACGGCTGAAGTTTCTCAAGCAGTGTCCTTGGCTTAACCATCTTCAAGTACTTTATCAATGATCTGTGTTTCCTTCTGTCTGAGGCCTGACCTTGGGCTGTTCTATTGAATCCAACACTCCTCTACTCAGGAGGCAGGGTTTAGAAAAGCACTGGGGAGACAAGTGATAGGTCAAATTTGGACCACATAACAGACAGGCCAATGATCCAATAGATGGGAATAAAGTTCAGACATTTCCTTTCAACAACATCCACGCTGCGACTTCTATGCCCTCCTTTTTGGAGAGTTTAGTGGAATGGCAGATCATACAGTATGGTGGTGGTTGGGTACCACATTGCTTTCCTACCTCTATCCCAAGGTATGAAAATGCATGTGGAAACCCTTCTGCCCTGCTGCCAATTGAGGTCATAAATTGGGAAATTAATACCCACTTAATAGCCACATCCTATCACTTCTGGCATGCATCCTGCAGTGGTTAGGAAATTTGCCTTGTAGAAAGCCTGAAAAGCAAACCCACTCAGTGTTGCTTATCAGTACCTGGGGCAGCAGGAGGCTCTTTCCTCATTCAAAGGTCACATTCATCGAATGAGAGACAGAGGCCCAATGCTGGAAAGGTGACAGGCCACTGAGGCCCACCCCCAAGCCCTTCTTGCTGCCAAGCCCTTCTACCCCTGCAAGCCCCAGCCAGTGCCCTGCTCTCCTGCCATCACAGATCTGTGCATGGGTCCTAAGGTGATCCTGGGCCTCAGGAAGGTATAGTACCATCAGCAGCTACCAAATCCACGGTGATGCTGCCAAGCAAAAAGAGCTGCCAGCCTCTGATTGGTCAACCACTCTCAGCAGACAAACCTTTGGAACCCAGGATCCTTGATCCCAGGAAGGCCCATTGTTGCCCAGGTAAATGCCTGAAAATGAATGCGGTGGGCCTTGCTGAAAAGAGGAGACTCCCAACTCTTGCTGGTTCAACTTCAGGTGTACAACACCTCTGTTGCTCCATTAAATATCTACTTGTCTAGGGGTAGGGATTTTGTGATTTATGTGATTATTGCCATGATTCCCAAACTCAACAGCTAATGACTCACCATTGGCTAGGAACTTAGCGGTAAAATCATATCAACATAAAAAGAAAATAAAGAACTGTAGGTGCTACAGATCTGAAACAAAAGCAGAAATTTGGCAGATCTGGCAGCAAGTGCGGAGAAAGAGAGAAAGTGAATATTTTGAGTCCTATGAGCCTTGGCCAGAACTGAAAGCAGCTGGGAAATGGTGTAATTTATGCTGATGTCAGGGGATGGTGTTGGCGTGGAGAGGGGGAGGGGGGGATTAAGGAAGAGTGAGTTGAATAGATGTAAAGCTTCACTTCAGCTCTGACAAAGAGTCATCTAGACCTAAAACGTTAACTTGCTTTCTCTCCATTGGTGCTGCATGAACTATTGTGATCTCCAGCACTTTTTGTTTTCAGTCAAGAAGTGACATCATGTTACGTGACATGTAAAAGGATTTGTGATAGACAGGTATCTCTCTCTGCTCTCTAACATATACCGTTCAAAAAACAGTTCTGTTTACCAAAACCCGTTCTATGTCTACCTGTGTGAGAACACTTACAGCACACTCTAAAACTAAGTGAAGATTGACTTCTGATCTCTCCCTTCACCAAATGAACATGTTGTATGAAATTTAATAATCTAGATATAATAGCAGTATTGTCACATTTATATGAAGTCCATCTTATATCACGAATGAAAGCTAAATTTTTTCCAAGCCACGCAAAGAAGGCTCAACATGCTGCCTTAGCTAAATTTACACGTATTATTCTGTGCTTGTACCTGTCCTGCTTCCACATAACCTTTAGTATGTACTTAAATTAACTTTAATAGCATGCAACATTAGGAACTCAATTAATGAATTATTGATGTCTTTCTTCATTTTTTTGGGGGGGGGGTGGGTTGCCAGAGGTGGTGTGTGATGCCATCAAACAATCATTCCAATACAACTGAAGTTATTAAATAGTGGTACCTTTACTGTCTAATGTTGCCATAGTTTCGCTGAGAGGTATTGCCAAGTGAAACTATTTACACTTCTAGAGAAGTGTATCATTGTCATTCAGAAGTAACGAGACTGCCCTGATTTTTGGAACTAAGAGAAAGAACCACGGATGCTGGAAATCAGAAACCAAAACAGAATTTGCTGGAGAAACTCAGCAGGTCTGGCAGCATCTGTGGACAGGAAGCAGAGTTAACGTCTTGAGTCCAAGATCCAATGTGTAAGGGCAAACGGACCTGAAACATTAACTCTGCTTTCTGCTTCTTCTGCCAGACCTGCTGAGTTTCTCCACGGTTTCTGCTTTCGTCCCGATTTCTACTCGGATCACGAGGAGCAAGAAAGTGATTGTTCCTATCAGCAAAAAAACAAAACAGTTGGGCATTTAATGAAATACTTTACTGAACAGACGTTGACAGAGTCACATAAGGAAATAGTAGGCCAGATGACTAAAAGTTTGGCCAAAACGCTAGGTTGTAAAGAGTGTCTTAAAGCAGTAAAGATTAAAACAGAGGTAGGAAAGGAACTGTTGTGTTTAAGGCTTTGACAGGTGAAGGTAAGGCTGACAATGGTGAAGAGATTCAAACCAAGGATGGTCAAGAGGCCAGATTTTAGGAGGGTAAAGCTGGACAGGATGATTGAACTGGGAGTCATGGAGGATTTGGAAATAAGAACCAGAATTTTAAATATCATCAAGCTGGAGAGGGTTCAGAAGAGATTTACCAGGGTGTTGTCAGGTATGGTAAGGAAAGGCTGGATAGGCTGGGACCTTTTTTCACTGGAGAGTAGGAGGTTAAGAGGTGACCTGATAGAAGTTTATAAAATAATGACAGGTATGGATAAAGTAAATGGTAGTTGTCTTTTCCCTAAGAAGGGGAATTTCAAGACAAGGGGGCACATTTTTAAGTTGAGACAAAAGGGATTTAAAAAGGACATAAGAGGCAATATTTTTTACACAGAGGGTGGTTCGCATGTGAAATAAACTTCCTGATGAAGTGGTGGATGCAGGTACAATTACAATATTTAAAAGACATTTGGATGGATATATGAATAGGAAAGATTTGGAGGGATAGGGACCAGGAGCAGGCAGGTGGGACTAGTTTACTTTGGGATTAAGTTCGGTGTGGGCTGGTTGGATCGAAGGGTCTGTTTCCATGCTGTATGACTATATGACTCTAAACCAAAGCATTGCTTAACTGAGTCAAAAAAATTTGGTATGAGTCAAGATGCAGACAGCAGAATTACAGACGAACTTCGAGGCACAATGTGTAAGACCAGCCAATAGTGTATTGAAATATTGAAGCCTGGAGGTAATGATGGCATGAATGAAGTTTCAGCAGCAGATGACCTGAAGATGGGGGTGAAGTCAAGCTATATTACCGAGACAGAAATAGATTGTGTGTGCACATGATAGGATATCACCACAGTGTAAAATCTGACATCAAGGTCACAAATGGTTTGATTCACCCAAACAATTGCCAGAGGAAGGAATAGAATTGATAGCTAGGGAGTGGAGTTTGTGATGTGGACTGAAAGCAACGGCCTTGACATTCGCAACATTTAATTATATTTAATAATAGTCACTACTTGATTCACAGTTCAGTCCTCCATTTGGAATAGAAATGCCCAACATGCTTTGTGAAAAGAATGTCAAGTGACACAGAGCTGTCATTAGTCTTCCCTTGGGGGATCCTGGGTCTGATGAGGGGGAAAGCAGACTATGAATGTTGTAAATCTGATCTGAGAGTTCGTCCTTCCTGTCACAGCAACTCGATTCAGGCTCTGAATATTTTTAACTCAGTGGTTTTCTTCAGTTTTGCTTCTGTTGCATGATAATCTAAATGCATTATTCAAAAGGTTGACATTCATTACTGTGGATAATTACTGCAAGTGAAAACCAAAGCTATATATTACACTATGGAACATAAGACAACATGAATTACCTCCCACAGTGTTTGGCACCTACAGTATTGCAGATGCCAATGACAGATGCCACTCTGGTCCACACTGAGATGCGTTAAAGCTGCAAAGTCCCATGAAAACATGTAGTAGATTTTAAGTTCAATTTGACAAGAATGGTTTAATATCTCGAGTGTTGTTCCAGGGATGAGGAATTTCAATTATGTAGACAGATTTGAGAAGTCGCAATTGTTTTCCTTGGAGAAAATAAGATTGCAAGCAGGTTTGATTAGTAAATATTCAAAATCATGAAGGGCTTGGACAGAGTAGATAAGGAAACAAGAAGCTGTATAGCTGTATCATACTACTTTTTGGCTAAGTGTGAGTTGCATCTTTTTCTGAGGGATTCTTGCCATGAGAGTCTAGTAAGTTTTCTCACTGTAGCGTATTAAAGTTTCCTCATTAGCTACCCTGCTCCTAAGGTGTCTCTCACATCTGATTCCGGTCCCATCTTATCATTTCAGGAACAGTTGCCATTTCCGGGATATCCCAACTTAACCAGCATCCCTATCTCCGACACCACCTTTAAAAGATTGTTGCACACCTGACAAACAGTGTCAGTCGAGAGCAGCCCAGCACAATTCCTGATGTTTTCCCCAGATGTGACAGATGGTGGATATTAGTGCCCGACTTTCTGAGCTTTCTGGAAGTCCAGCTGGCCATGTGGTTCACAGGAGGGATGTCCTTTCCCTCAGGATCAGGAGAGCAGGCCACAACACCAGACGATGGCACCCAATGTGGTACAGCCTCAGACATCACGTGAAATGCACTGCAATGTAGGAAGAAGGTCAATGTCATTCTCCACTTCACCATCCTCATCTCTCTCCTGCTGGACCCTACTTCCACCAATGCTCAAACTCTGTCAATCTCACTAACTCTCATTACCTGCGACATCCTCCCTCCCTCACTCACTCTCACCCACATGCACCCACAACACATTAATTTTGCACGGCCGCTATGTTGCCTAGGATCAGTTATGCCGCCCCTTTAATACTTGCCTCTCTCTTATTTCAGGAAGAGAACCTCCCCCAAAAGGGCAGAAAGATTCAAGAGGGTTGGTGTGCTGTCCGACATTCAGCTCCTCACCCCTTACGTGGACAGCATCCTGTCTCTGACCGTGCAGGGTGGCTGCCTGACAACGTCTATGTCCTTGAACTGGTCTCAGAGGCAGCTCTTGAGTTACCATACCAGGACCCCCTTCATGAAGACTATCCCACTTGAACTGACTTTGGATTCCAAGACAAGCATCCTTCTTTTGTGTCTGTGGAAAATAGTGTGGAATGACAGTAATGGTGGGATCTCAGTATCTCAGACTGAAGGGTCAAAGAGATGGCCAGGCGACGTAAGACAGGGATGCTGTGAGCACGCAGGCATACGCAGAGTTAGTCAGTGCTATGACAGCGAGTGAAGAGTCCAGATATTCAGAGACAACAAGGTGTAGAGCTGGATGAACACAGCAGGCCAAGCAGCATCAGAGGAGCAGGAAGGCTGACTTTTCGGGCCTAGACCCTTCTTCAGAAATTCATCGCCCGAGATTCAACCTGGTCAGTTCATGAGCTGGGTGTGTGTCCATGAGCACTAGGGTCCTTGCTGCAGAATTACAATGTCAGTTACCAATGCAGCCCAAGGTGCAGCAGTCAAGTACAAGAGGCAAGAGTAGAATAACTGGATGGGCCATAACGGTTCTCAGAGGCCAGCACATGTCTGATGCTAATGTTTGTGGATGTGGGGATGTGTGCTTTGTGATGTTGTTCCCCTATGTGCAACATGGAGGTCCTTCAGAGCAAGTAGCTAAAGTTGCCAGGTACCCACTCAGGCTTCCTTGTCAAGAATTCTCAGAGTGTAGCTTTTGGGTGTGTTCGGTGAGACAGGAGCTGAATATTAATAAGTTGAGCTGTTAGCAAGGCACTAAACAAGCCCCTTAACTGGCAACTCGCCACTGCCTAGTAAGAACCTCATCACACCACTTGTGAAAAGTATACAAGATGGAGTGGGATGTTCTTAATGTCAGGATAGACCTTGCTGGGCTTTTTAAGTGACTCTGCCTCAAATCATGTCATCACCCTCAGGCCCCTACAAGATTCCTCTCAACCTTCTGTGACAATGCTGTCACTTTAAAAAGGTTATTTTGTCTTAAAGGTGGATTAATTTTGTCTTAGGTTTTTTTTGAAAAGAGGTTGTAAAGGCAGAGGTGCAGAACTAGCTACTGGGCGCAGGTTAAGTGAATAACTTATGAGGCTTACAATGATAGGGTCGGGGGGTGGATCTGGGTGGGACGCTCTTCGGAGGGTCAATGTGGACTCGATGGATTCTCTGAAATCTCTCTTGATGTTGTTTAGTCCTGAATTGGAGAATTACATCTGTGTCTGACTTTACCTTTATACCAAGGGGTGTGTTGATGAGATATTACAATATTGGAACAGTTAATTATTAATAGGTACTGTATCTATTATTTGGTTAAGTTTTCCAATAATTAAGTTATTCTACATTCCTCTTTCTTCTGTTTGTATTTTAACTGTAGTGTTTAAAGTTGAGTAGTTTGACCAATTGCATCACATCTGGAACATGGCACTTCACATCTACCTTTAAAATAAGAAAAAATTAGGATCTAGGCTACCTTCTTAAAATATTTTGAGGGGGGGGCGGGGGGGGGGGGGCGCGGTTCTGGTCCGTAACAGTTGTCACTGATAGAAGAGTCACAAATGAAAGGGCACGCATTTCAATTAATTAACAGAAGAAGCAAGGATGACACAAGGTAACATCGAGGATTGGTTAAGATCTGGAATGCATTGCCTGCAAGCCTGGAGGATGCACGTTCAATTCCGGCATTCATGAGGGAATTGGATTGGTATCTGAAAAGGGTAAATGTGCAGTGCTACAGGGAGAAGGTAGAGAATGTGAAGATGTGTATTGCTCACTCACAGAGCCGGCACACCTAATGATGGTCCGAATGGCCTACTGCCATGCTGAAACAGCTCTATGATTGTGTGAACATTTAGAATAAGGGAATATTCCTATCAAAATATTGTGACATTTTGAGATATATTTTCCAGTTTAATTGTATCAGACAGTCCTTTCAGATATATTATTTGCAGCAACTGCCGATATCCAAGGAGAGAGAGAGAGACTGGTGTTCAAAAAGACCGATCAGGATCTAAAGGCTTAAACCTGTGCAAACTGTGGCTGGGAACATGGAGCCAACCTGGGCCTCTGTAATTATCTGAAGAGGACAACCAATAAAGATCACATTTTAAACTAATGCTGTGCTGCAAATAAGCAGAGGGTGTCAGGGAGTCCCTTTAGTGATACATAGAATCCCCACAGTGGAGAAACAGGCCATTTGGCCCATCGAGTCCACACTGAGCCTCCGAAGAGCATCCCACCCCAGATCCACACCCCTCTACCCTATCACTGTAACCCTGCATTTTCCATGACTAATCCCAACTAACCTACATAACCCAAGATACGAGGGGCAGTTTATCATGGCCAATCCACCTAATGTGCACTTCACTGGACTGTGGGAGGAAACTGGAGCACCTGGAGGAAACCCACACAGACACGGGGAGGATGCGGTAACTCCACACAGACAGTCACCTGAGGCTGCAATCAAACCTAGGTCCCTGGCGCTGTGAGGCAGCAATGCTAACCACTGAGCCACCGTGCCACCTACATTTAGTGGTACATTTAGTGACCCACTAGGATGGTCTGTCAAATCTACCTTTGAAAGAGTGTAGTTACTGTCAGATGTTTGGGGTTTTTGGGTGCATCCCTATACGTACGTTATCTGATTTTGTTATACACTGCCAAACCACACCTAAGGAATGTGTTGTGGTCTTGGAGTACAGAGTCAACATTAAGGCAGAAACAAGCTGCTGCAGATTCTGGAAAATTAAAATAACACAGAATATGCTGGGAATGTTTAACATGTCAGGCAGCACCTGTGGAGAGAATAACAGAGTTAACATTTTCACCTGGTGGTCACTGGCCTGAAACATTAACCCTGTTCCTCTCTGCACAAATGCTGTCAGACCTGCTGAGTATTTCTAGCTTTTTGTCTTTTCCATTCACCACAAGGATACTGGGGCTGAAAAAGTTAAATTCAGAGCCCAGGTAGCTCACGCAAGGTTCATATTCAGAGAACTGTAGAGAGATACAGCACAGTAGAAGACCATTTAGCCCATCAAGTTGGTGCTGGCTGTTTGAGAGATGGGACCTCCATCCCTTTCTCAGGAGGTGGTCCATCACTTAACAGAGCTGCCAGCCTCTGGCACTGACATCTCAGCAGTTCCAGACTGCACAGTGGCCGCTGGTTAGCCCCACTGCCCGAGAAGCCCAGGTGAATCTAGGATCAGGGTCTCAAAAAGAGCAGGGTTGAAGAAGCCAGGGAGGGGGTAAAGTAGCAGGTGGCCTTGGACAGTGGCTGTCTCCAATAAACCCTGGGAACCCCATCCATGCCATCGCCTCTCAGCAGCTGCAGGTGCCTCTCCCACCATGGGTCAAATACCGGCGCGAGTGGCCTGAGGCCTTTAACTGTAGGTAGGCTGAATGAGAATGAGCCACCCAACACCATCCCTGCACCCTGTAAAATTTCAGACTGATCAGGAGCAGGGGGAGAGGTGACAGGAAGGCTGCCTGTCATGTTTTAAATATCGCCCCCAGACTCCAGCCCCCTCCTCAAATCACCATGTACAAACCCAGCAGCAGTGGAAGGTAAAATCCACATTAAAGTGCCGTTTCTCTGTAGCACTGGGAGCAACCATTTTCCTTAGTGTGAAAGCCTTAATTTAGGATTTGTTATAGAGTCATAGAGATGTACAGCACAGAAACAGACCCTTCGGTCCAAATTGTCCATGCCAACCAGATATCCTAAATAAATCTAGTCCCATTTGCCAGCATTTGGCCCATATTCCTCTAAACCCTTCCTGTTCATGTACCCATCCAGATGCCTTTTAAATGTTGTAATTGTATCAGCCTCCACCACCTCCTCTGGCAGCTCATTCCAGATATTCACCACCCTCTGCGTTAATAAGTTGTTCCTTAGATTCCTTTTACATCTTTCCCCTCTCACCTTAAACCTCTGCCCTCTAGTATTGGAATTCCCCACCCCAGGAAAAAGACCTTGTCCATTAAACCTATCCAAGCCCCTCATAATTTTAGAAACTTCTGTAAGGTCACCCCTCAGCTTTCAATGCTCCAGGGAAAATAGCCCCAGTCTATTCATCTTCTCCCTATCGCTCTAACCCTCTAACCCTGGCAACATTCTTGTAAATCTTTTCTGAACCCTTTCAAGTTTCATAACATCCTTCCCTCAGCAGGGAGACTAGAATTGCATGCAGTATTTCAATAGTGGTCTAACTAATGTTTTGTACAGCCACAACATGAGCTCACAACTCCTGTATTCAATGCACTGACCAATAGAGGCAAGCATACCAAATGCCTTCTTCACTACCCTGTATACCTGCGACTCCACTTTCAAGGATTTACGAACTTGCACTCCAAGGCCTCTTCGTTCAGCAACACTCCCCAGGACCCTGCCATTAAGTGTGTAAGTCCTGCCCTGATTTGCCTTTCCAAAATGCAGCACCTCACATTATTCTAAATTAAACTCCATCTGCCACTCCTTGACCCTTTGGCCCATCAGATCAAGATCCCGCTGTACTCTGAGGTAACCTTCTTTACTGTCCACTACACCTCCAATTTTGGTGTCATCTGCAAACTTACTAACCATACCCCCTCTGTTCACATCCAAATCATTTATATAAATGATGAAAAACAGTGGACCCAGCACCAATCCTTGTGGCACACTGCTGGTCACATGTCTCCAGTCTGTACTTGTCTTAGTGTTAAATTCTGAAAAATACAGGTGACCCCAATTTATCATAGAGTCATAGAATCCTTACAGTGTGGAAAAAGGCCTTTCGGCCCAACAACTCCACACCGCCCAGATCCATCCCTCATTACCAACCCAATCTACACATCCCTGAACACTATGGGACAATTTAGCATGGCCAGTCCACCTACCCTGCACATCTTTGGACTGTGGGAGGAAACCGGAGCACCTGGAGGAAGGCCACACAGACACTAAGAGAATGTGCAAACTCCATACAGACAGTTGCCCGAGGGTGGAATCAAACCCGGGTCCCTGAATACTCAGATTTATGAACATGATCCCATACGGGGATATAATTTTAAAGACCCAACATTTCAATGTTTCCTGCACTTATGAACAGCTCTTTTATATTGTCCCGCATTGTGTTCTAACTTCCATCCAAATCAAGTTGCCAAATGACTCAAGAACATTACCCATTCACAACTCAGGGACTGCCCGAGCTCATTTGAAAATAGTTTATTAACCATAAATATTTTAATAATGCTAATTACATTTTTGACATTCTGATGTGCATACAAGTGCAATTGTCTAAAAGTAGTCAGTATATTTAATGTTTACAAGTGATATTACTTCTATTATCAGTTAATGTTTAATGGTGTATCAAATTCCATATTTCATGCCAAAGAGTGGATTCTATAGACTATTACTGCAGTTAAACTTTGCAAAAAAATGACGGATGAGTCTTACAGACCATTTGATTTATTCACTGATTTGTAGATGTATTGTACTCAGTGCTTTCAAGCAAAAAATATTCATCATGTCGCTTGACGTAGCTCAAGGAGATTTCCGCCCAGTGGGGCACAATGAAGAAAAAAATACATTAGACATGTCAATGTAGAGCAGCTTCCTGCTTGTTTGAGTTAAAGGGAACTGCCTTCAGACAATTTTCTGGACCTCTGATTGGCATAATTCAATACCCATTGGATGCATACAATCTTTTTTAACTGAGTGGGAGGTAATGTCATTGTGGTAATGTAATTGGGCTGGTCATTCAAACCCTACCTTCATGTCCTGGGATGTGGGCTTGAATCCCACCATGGCAGATAGTGACATTTGAATTCAATAAAAGCCTGAAATTAAAAGCTGGGCAACTGGCAACCACGTAACTATTGTTGTAAAAAACCTGTTTCGTTCACTAATACCCCTTAGGGAAAAGCATCTGTGGTCCTTACTTGGTCTGACCTACACATGACTCCGGGTGCACAGCAATGTGGTTAACTGTTAACAGCTCGCTGAAATGGCCCTTGTAATTAGGGATGGTCAACACATGCTGGAGAACCCACGGATGCCCAAAACCCACGAACAAATTTTTAAAAACCTGCTCGGTAAAATGTGGAGCTGGAGAAGCACAGAAGGTCAGACAGCATCGGACATGCAGGAAAGTCAACGTTTCGGGTCCAGACCCTTCACCAGGACTCTGCTGCCACTATTACAGTTGTAGGAATCAAAGAAGGAACACAGATGAAATTTACAAAAGTAGATGGAGCTCTGCACTGTTGGGTTTGGTGTCTGTCTCTTATCTGTGACATTAGGAGCAACTTGAATATCAAAGTGTAGGTTTTGCTGAGATGAATGTAGAAGAATTAAAAACTCCAAAACATGTTCCAAACCCAGCTACTTTAATGGAGAGCTAACAAACAGGCGGTCAACTCACATTGAAAAGGTGGATTGTCCGTTTAAATATGATAATATTTAAGGACTGAGGGGCTTAGTTTTAACACACATTACAATTTTCATCTAGACCTTGTCGCTTCCCTTCCAGCTCCTTGACTATTACTTCTGATGTTCTTCAAGGATTTATCCATGGTTTCCTCAGATTTCTTAATCTTGCCTCTGGCAACATGATTGCAAGGATTTTCACTTTTATGATGATGCCACCAAGGTCTACCTCACCACCATCTCCCTCAACCTCTTCACTGTTATTAAATTGTCAAACTGATTGCATGACATCCAATGACAGGATCAGCAGACATTTCCTTTAGTGGAATATTGGGAACAATAAAGCCATGATTTTGTTTTCATTTCCCATTCAACTCCACTCTTTGGCGATTGATATCATCCCTCTGCCTGAAAACAGTCTGGGATTAAATTGGGTTTGTTCACAACCTCAGTGTCAAATTCGATTCTGAGATGAGCTTCCAACCTTATATTCATACCATCAATAGGACACCCTATTTCCACCTTGTTAACATTTTCAGCTTTCATTCCCCTTTCAGTTCACCTGTTGCTTAAACCTTCAATCAGGCCTTTATTATGTTTAGACCCGCCCATTCCATCTGTGATTTAAGGTGTGTGATTTATAATACTGTTCAGTCCTATTTATTTTGGACTTTTGAATTTTGGACTCTTGGAATATCCATTTTCTGAAGGGTTTTGATGATTAACTTGTATGTATTTCTGAAACTGTGGTGATTTATTTCAACCATAATCTTAAAAAGAGGTCACCTGAACAGTGAGAGGGTGCAGCATTCCCGCCTGGAATCACTGGCCCAAGACCAGTGGAGAAGGAGTATTCAGGAAGTCTGTGAGCACCTCAAGACTTGCTGTCGCCAAAAAGTGAAAGCCAGGCAAAAACAGCGAAAGGGGCACGCTGCCACACCAATGTCCCACTCACCCCTTCCCACAGCCACCTTTTGCCCCAAGTGCAGCAGAGTCTGTGGAAGCAACATCGGACAGTACAGCGACTTACAGACTCACCCTGACAGTGAAGGGAGTTTGCATGTGACCGCCGATGAGATGATAAGATATGAAGATTGAATTCCCTCACAATTATCACAGTGCCTTTGTTACGAATGCTAATAATTCTGTCTCTAATGCAGTATCTAAGAATGTAGTGCTGTTAGAGGGCCTTAAAATGGTTATTCCACTTCTATTTTCTACCACTTATTACCCAGAATTTGCATTCATTCCGATTCATAATCTGAGGCCAAATATTTTCTTGGTAACACCATTGTTATCCTAACTCTGAGAGTTACTTGTTGTTTACAATGGGAGTATTTATAAGCAAACAAAGTAACTAGTGTATTGCATTCAGAATTCATATAGAAGATTTTAGAACAGATTTTTGGGCTTGGGGAAATACCCATTGATTGCAAAAAAGCCTTTAGGTTTCAATTGGGCAGTCATGGCTGACGCTGGATGTGTAAAACAGTTGGTCCTGTGAAAGGAATGTAGTCTAGGTCTGTGAAGAAAGAGGTTACCTCAGCGTAAACATTTTAGTGAAAAACTTCCAGACCAGAAGTGGTTGGTTAAAACCCTGAATGGATTACTTGAAGCTGAAAGTCTAAGCTCAGATATATGGTGAACCAAAGAAGAGAATATCAGATATTCAATACCAGAATTGAAGCTACAGTGAAGTCCAACCCGATATGGGATAGAGAAGGGAATTCTCTCTGGTGTGTGAGTAGTGTAATGGTTTTCTATTGGGATTGTATTTTTACAGTGTGTTTTGAAAATTTTAATTGTGTGTTGTACGCTCATTACTTAGTGCATTCTATTTTATCTTTATTTCTGTTTCATAATAAACACACATTTTATTGGCAAAACCAAATCTGCAGCATTGCATGCTTGTGTTTTCAGTGAAAGGCCACGTTGTTAAAACCACATATTAAAAAATCTATCAAGCTAAGTTTCAGTACAGGATCTATTGTGTTGACTATGGAATCATCATACAAAACACCACTGGCTGGTCCTTCAGATCCTATCTTCTGTACTTTGAAGTTCATGCCTTAACTCTTAAGAAGTTCCATTCCCCAGTCACTCCTCTGGTTGCGGACCTGCATTGGCTTCCAGGCAAACACCACCTTGACATTAAAATTCTCATCCTTGTTTTCAAGCCCTCACATATGCTTGTCTCTCCCTATCTCTGTAAATACCACAAGGCCACAACTCTCTCTGATAACTGAGACTGTTCAATTCCAGTGTCTACTGCATTCCCAGTTGTAATTGTTCCATCATCAGTGGCCAGGCCTTGAGTTGCCTTGGCTCCAAACTCTGGATTTCTCTCCATTATGCTTCACCTTACATTCCTCCTTTACGGTGCTGTTTGAAAACTACTAGCTCTTTGATTAAGCTTTTGATCAGCTGAGCTAATGTCATCATATGACTCATTGTTACACTTTGTTTTATCATAATCCTGTGAAGAACCTTGGAATGTTCCATTATATTAAAGTTGCTAGAAAAGCACATGTTGCTGTCCTTGTGGTATAAAGCTGTTCTGCTTATTTATGTCAGTAATACAACCCTTTCCAGACTGATGTTTCCTTCACTTATATTCGATAATCACGTACTCTGTTTTCTTACTTTTATGATGGTGCACCATCTAGTGTTATATATTAGAACTAGCAGATCAAACGGTGTGAGGGATTACAAGAAGTTAAGTCAATTTATTAACATTTCATATCATATAAATAAGAGGTTAAAAAGAAGTTCATTGACTTGAACGTAATCTGTTACCCATATCACAAGTTACACTCAGCCGTGTTTACCCATTACCCCTGTGCTCAGGAACCTACATTGGCTCTCGGTTCGTCAATGCCTTGACTTTAAAATTCTGACCCTTGCTTTCAAGCCCTTCCATGCACTCAACCGTCCTTATGCTGAGTAGGTCAGCAAGCACAGAGTTGATTGTTCAACAGGACTTGTTGCAAGTTAAGGTGTGATAGTAGAGGTTAGAACGAACACGAGTCTATGCAAGGTGAAAACAAGAGCCTGACCAGGGAGTATTTGAATAATGAACTGTAGAGACAACAAAGGCATAGATGACTGTTCTATTGTCTGATGTGCTAAGGGCAGATTAATGTTGAGCCACATAGAGATGGAAGTAGGCAGCCTTGGTGAGGGAGCAGATATGCAGTTGGGAACTCGATTCACGGTCAAACATAACACCAAGATTGCAAGCTCAAGCTTCTGTTACCAGGGAGAAGAATGGAAAGTGACTGGGAAACTGAATCAGAAGCAGCGACCAAAGACAAAGGCTTCAATTCTCCCAATATTTAGTTGAGGAGACTCCTACTCATCCAATACAAGCTCATTGGCATACAATGTGATGAATAAAGCAAACAGCACCCCTGCCAATTTCCTCGGGTCAGTTGACTGCTTTAAAAGGGGCTACATGCATTCAAGTTATTATTATTTTGAAAATTAGAAGCAGAAAATTTAATTGCTTTAAAAAAATAATACAACTTGGAATGGAGAAGAAATAATATGTATTTCTTCTGTGCCTAATGCATACTCAGGATTATCTCAACATGCTTCACAGACAGTGGGTTGCCATTCCCAAGTGAAGCCCATATTTTGCAGGGCAAATAAGTTATTTAAAATGCACATAATGCCCTATAAATGAACAAATGACCACATTGCAGGCTTTTGGTGATGTCAGTTATCAAGAAAATGTCAAATGAAACAAGAGAAACTTTTCTCTTCTGCAAATAATATGATGTTTACCATCATTCACCCTGGGCTGACAGGCTTCCATTTAAATTACTTATATTGAAGACATTTTATAGACTGCTTTGGGTACTTTTCCTTTCACTTACCTAATGTTATCCATGATTACCATGATTCTTCCTTCAATAAGAGCAATTCAACATGTTAAGCGTCACTTATTTAAAGGATGAACCATTCATTTTATAACTTATTTGCAACACTTAAATTATTCTGGTGCAGTTCCTGCTAGAAAATAAACATGGCTCCATGTTTTTAAACTACCTTTTCGATCATACACTTTGACAATTTTCTTGATGCTGCCAACTGCAAACCTGGTCACATTTCTGCGCTCAAGTCGAGTGAGCCTGACTCTGACTAAGTGACAGGTGGGGAATGTGAGCTTCAGAAGTTGTCAAGCAGTGTAACTCTGTAGCTTCATAACTGCACAGGCACACAGCTCATTAAAATGATCTGAGATTCATGGATTGAATGTATCACCCATCAGTCTTTCAGGGTGTGACACAAGAATGATTTGCCTTCACAAATTACCAAAAACAATATGGACCTAACCCAGAACATGTTGTGACCAGTGTGTTGACTGTCATGTTCCAATCACTTGTCAACCCTGATTGTATAAATAATTCTCCTTAGTGTCACTCACACAGCCTAATTTAGGTATCTTCCATCAAGGCTACAAATTGGCTCTTGTGAGTGAAATAAAAAACGTCTATAAGCAAGGAAGAAAATCCCTGAATAGATCCTGTGGAAATAATTTAGAAACAAGGCTAGAGGGGTTAAGAAAAAAGTCCCAAGTAACACTAAAATTGTAATGATACACTTGTCTGGATAACTCCTAATTTATCAGGACAGTGTGTGTTCAAATTGACAAGTTGCCCAATCAAATATCACAGCTGTGCGAAGTATAATGGACTGAAATCTGATGTACCACTAATGAATGGAGTAGATCCCCTTCAGAAACAAATTCAAATTTATTATTTATAAAGGAGTAAGAAGATCTGACCTTATTACTTGCAACTATTTTAATATTTCATCAAATTAAGCATGAACAAAAAAAACAATCTAAGTCTAGAGGTCATGCAATTTATGAATTTTTAAGAAGTGAATGTTGAGTCTTATTGCAGACAAAATTTATTTCGAACTTAATGCTAGGTTGTGTGCGCAAGGAATTTCAAAACAGGATTAATGTCTAACATAGAGTTTGGATGGATGGAGCTGATTATGTTTACCCTCATCACTATTGTGTCCATTAAAAGAATAAGTATTTTGAAACTAATTGTGGAAGTAAATTTGATGTGTATTGCTTGTATTATTCTTTATACAATCATTACTTATACCATCAGGGTTTACAAGTGATTGCTTGTAAGTTCTAAACATTTATTAACTTAGGCTTGATGTTCGTTCCTTGGCCAAATGCTCAGAGACAGGAGAGGACAAATTTTAAAAATGGCCACTAACGTTTCTAATTTTTAAGGTGGCAGGCTGGTTTAGAAGGTGGCTCAGGCGACCAAAGAACAGCTGAAGAATCTGTCCAATTTCCCAGCTGGGGTGGGCTGGAAGCTGCCTCAGGGATCCATCATTATGGTCAACATTTAAAAATAAAGACTAAAACATAAACATCCCTGTGACCTCACCCCTTCACTCTTCATGCCTTATCCGTGCCAATCCATGTCAACACATGCCAATGTGCACATCCTCCTTGGTCCCGGCATGCCAAGCAAACTCACTATGCCACTCTATGTCCATTTACTTATCCTCCATTGTCCTTGACATGCCCATGTCAATCAAGCCATCTCCCATGACCCTTCTTATCTATATGCTAATAATGATCCCATCACACCTTTTGAGACCCTGTTCTAGCTCAGTGCGAATTCATCCTCCTACCCAATGCCCTTTCCAAGACAATCCACCTTTTATCTGTGATGTTAATTGTCCAATAATTGATAGCTCAATGGGGATCGATTAATTCCATTATTTAAAACAATAAAACACATTCCAAGTTATGCAGAAGACATTACAATAAGCCATCGGATTTCTGTGTGTACATCTTACATTCACAAAGAAGACTAAATGCCAAGCAGAGTTACTGCTTTATGTAAAAAGCATGTGGAGTTCTTGAAGGTAAATCCTCAGAAAATCAAGGTGAATATATAGCATGCCTCTCATTTTCAAAATAAAGTTTAACTACTTACAATAACGTGAGCCTATGAATCTCTATAACATTTCAGTAAATTTACAATTATGCCCAGATCTCAAGATGGTAACTTTATTTGGAAATGCTGTCAAATTTATCTTTCTTGGACTGTGGTTGTTGTTCTAGAATTTACTTATCCTGACAAAAGTATAGTCAAATTTTGTTCCATGAACCGATGTCCCTTGGGCTGTTTCAAATCTTCTTGGCACTTACAGTCTTTTTCCTTAAGAATTTTGAGCTGATTGTGAAGCTTCTGGATTTACACACATATTCTTCAAATTCATTGTTAGGTTTCAGTTGGTCCTACATCGCTTCTATTACATAACCTGCTGTGATAACTGTCTAGCCTTTTCAATTCTTTTTTATTTTCTAAGAAGACTGAATTTCATTCACTCGCAACTTCATTGGTTACTTGAATTCCTTGTTGTCAGCATCAGTTCTTTCACTGGAGCATCAATGCTGACATTTATTAGTGAAAGTACTCTCTCAAGAGATTTGCAACTCCTTGTTGGGAGTGCTGCGCTTCAGCTATTTTTGCAGGTCTGTCATTTTCTCCAACATTGCTTTAAGCTGAAGCCAATGTTTCTGTAGCTGCTCCTGCTCAGCCTGATCCTTTGTAGGTGTAGGTTGCACCGAATCTTCCTGTAAACCGGCAGAACTTTCATTGAATTCATAATATAAAAATTGTAGTTCATTTTGCTTCTTTTCTTTCTCCTTTGGCTCTTTATTCATCTTTATGATTTGAGTGGAGATAGCTCCTAAAGACTTCATCTTCTCAGAAATTGTATTCTCAAACTTGGATTAACCCTGTGATGACTTTTTATTGTTTTTCTTTTGAACTTGCACCTTTGTCTCCATAGCAGAGAGTTGAGGGTTAGCTCCACTAATTCAAAACAAAGTGAGTTGCTTAGCTCTTTTCTCATATCCAGTTTGACATATATTTCTTGAATATGCTGCAGCTTTTGTTGTGTTTCTAATGTTTGATTGATCCATGGACTGTGACTGGTGTGAGACGACACGATATATAACTGGTAAACTTGAAATTGCTAGCCCATTGGTGGCTTTGTTGTAGAGCATCCATGACATCCAGATGTTTTTGTCCCCATATTAAGAAAGGATGTACTGCCATTGGAGACAGCTCAAAAAGAGATTTGCTTGGCTGGTTCCTGGGAGTAATTTATCAAGAATGGCTAAGCAGTTTAGGCCTTTATTTATCAGAGTTTAAAAGAATGTGGGGTGCTCTTATGGAAGCATGCAAGATTCTGAGGGGGCTGGGCATGGTAGATGTTGAGAAGCTAGCTCCACTAGTGAGTGAATCTCAAACTAGGGAACATAGCTACAGAAGAAGATACTCATTTAAAACTAAAATGTTTAGTAACTTCTTCTCTCAGAAGTTAGTGAATGTCTGGCATTTCTACTTCAGAGTGTTGTAGAGGTTAGATCAAAAAGTATTTAAAGAGGTGATAGATCGTTTTTGAAATAGAGGAGGTGAAGGCTTGAAAATCAACCATGAAAGAGGAGTTGAGGCCTGGGTCAGAACACCCATAATCTTAAAGAATGGCAGAGTAAGCCTGAGGGCTGAATTTTGTTTCTATTTCTTACATGCTTTTGGGTTATACACTATTGATTCTACACATGGAATTGAAGAACTGTGTCATGCTGAAAGTTTCACCTTTTGTACACTTTCTCATGTCTTTGCCTACCTGTGGATAATTTTTTTTTGAACTCATACAAGTGGTATATTGATATTTGCTCCTGTGACAATGTTATATCAATAACAGTGACCATTTTTCTGAGGAAAAATAATGTACTGTTTTGCAAACACTTTGGACGGTTTGATGGCATTGATGTTTTCCATGAGATTTACAGTGCAAAACGTGTTCTCCACTTGTAATCATAAGATTCTGGTTCGTCAGTCACTTCTGGTAAATGCTTCTGGCAGAAATATTCTGTGGTCTTTCTTGTAGCTTTAAGCGACTGTTGGGTCAGTGCACAGTCTTTGCAACTGCATTAGTCTTTGCTGTAGTGTACTGCCTCTGTACTAGTGTCATTTACTGCCAAGTGTCTTGCAAAATTGATTGAAGCTGGAAATTTCCTTGGTGCATGCAGAATGTTGCAATCTCCACATGTCTTATTTAGGTTTTCTAGTGCTTGTGTCAACTGTTAAGCTTGTAGTCAGAACTACAAGCTTCAGTGACTTCACTTTGTATTTATATCCATCCTTTGATAGTTCTTCAACTGTATTAAGTCTTCTTTTTCAGCAAATGTTCTTGAAAAGCTTCCATTAATAAGGATGCAATCACAAATTCAACAATTCTATTTGTTCCTTTCCCTTTTGGAAAAATCACGTAATGAATCCTTTTCTGCACATCTGCTCAGGAAGTAGTCCATGGCTTCTGTCTAAGTGACATGAATTCTTGTCATTAAATACAAATGTTCAATCTGACTCTAAACAGGTCTTCAAGTTTGATCCATTTCTTCCAGGGATCTTTTGCGGCTCAGCTGTTAAGTCTGCAGAGCCTTCAATTTCTAATTACTAAACAAATTTAATGGCTTGTTTTTAAGGCAGTGGACAGTCCTGAATCTAGAAAGCACAGCTCTGAATGTAGCTTAAACATTTAAATTCTAGTGGGAGTCTGCTGTCTCTCAATTTAAAATGGGGAATTCTGTGGCTATTCTGAACAAATACCTTCAACCTCCCCTTGTTTGCTATTGATCTGGCACACACCCTGATGACTTTCTCAAATGAGTTAAAATTGGCTCTTGATAGGCATTTGTATGTTTACTAGCAAGCGTTTTCTTTCAGCACTTTTTAATGCTGCAATGAATAAAGATATCAAGGCTTGTCTCATGCGCTTTAGCATAATTTGAGACTATCAAGCATATGTTCTATGTGTAGATTACAATTTTTTTCAGATTGTTCAAGAGTTAAAGGCCTCATGAGCACAATATTTTACACTGCTCTCACCTTGTCATGCTAATGATAATGGTATAATAGTCACTCATCTGGGTTTGGTTACTTATGCTGGTTAGTCTACTTAAAACAGTAAAACACATTACATGGTATGAAACAAACATAACAGCAAACAAACTGATTCTTTTACGTGCAGCTTGTACACACAAGGCAGACTAACCGCCAGGCGCAATCATAATATTGTATACATTATTGGCCAAGGATTTCTTAAAGGTAAGGTACACAGGAGACACTCTGACAGAAAATAAAGTTATCAGTCTATCACTATTGAAAAAAGCAGTAATTGATACAAAATATATCCAATACAGTGAAATTGCTTCAACTAATCCATTATGTAAACAAATGTTTCATTTACGTGCTCAATGACTTGTGTAAGCAAACATTCCACTTCTGACCTTAACCATTACGTTCGCAAACATTGAATAAGCAGTTAAGCATCACATTGTGAAAATTATAATTTGGGACATTAGTTACGCAGCACAAACCTTACCATAGTTTTATGTAAACAGACAGTCTGAAATATTGAGCACTGTTTTGTCCAGCTTCACATTTTTTTTCTGGACAGTTTCATGACAACTTTACTGGCCCAAATGAACCCATGTACTTTTTATGAACAAGCATGCTATCTCACAACTGCAAAGGGTGCCTTACCTCAACCAATGCTGTCCCGGAACCAGATCAAGAGAGGGTCTCCCTTCTCCAAAACGGGGAGAATTGTAAAACATTCCTCTTGCCCTCATACCCCCTCGACCCTCCACATGCCCCACTCAAGGTAACCGAGGCAGACTAATGCTCTCCACTCAATCCCTAATGGCCCTACATACCAGTATGATGATTTAGTATCTACTATCATCCAAACCCTTTTCCCTGTCTGAACATGCCATATCATTAGGTATCCACAAGTTACCATGCACATAGGAGAAAAAGATATTGTTTCATTACTTGCAAAGCCATTCTGACCAGCTCCGAATTGCAATTTAGAAAGAACTCCCTTGAGTTGCCTCAAAGAGTTACTGTAATCCTTGTCCACTTTTGTCTCAACATACCTGTGGGATGTGAGATTTTCTTCAATTACTTACATCAAAACAAAGATAAAAGTCACTAGATTCCAGAAGTTGTGTGCGAGCAAACAGGCTCATCCCACTCCCTGAAACAAGAATGAATCATCAATCTTTCTTTTATGTGCAAGTTTATCAAATTATACATTACTGGTGCTGTGCTATTTATATCACTCTTTATTTTAGCTAGAATATAGATTCATCATAGTCACTGCAAAATTACAGAAGGAGGCATGAGTGAGGGCTGAAACTGGTAGTTGTCGATTAAGAAACCCAAGATGGCTGCCCATTTACACTATCTTCAATCAATGAAATTCATGGAATGTGGTAAAATGCTCATTCATGTTTGCCAATGTCATGCTGCCTGCAAAAAATAATTCCAAGCCTACCCCCCTCCCGCTACCACTCATTGCTTCTTAAAAAGAGAAGGCAGTACAATAGGTAAAAATTTCCAAGGAGGTCTTACCAAAAGCAAGTTTAAGAATCTACACCTTAAACACATCATTCACCTCAAATACTTCACTGCCTTACCAGTAGGATAACACGTTGTGCATTGCACAACATATTTTTATAAAGTCATGCATACATAAATATCTGCATGCAAACATATATGTGATCCACCAGGATTTATAACACTTATGGCATCGTGCAGAAGTATAATTTCCTCCAGTTAGATTAGTCCTGGGTCTCAAATATTCCTCTAGGACATGGATTTGGGTGGCAGGTCTAACTCTAGATTGTGAACCTACATCTATCTCCATCGAGAAGTGTAACTTTCCGAGTCAGGGTCTTCAAGATACCGAAGATGGGTCTGTTGTAGAACAGATGATTGGGTGTGTGGTTGGTTAGGAACAAAGGCAGAGTACCAGAGTTGTTGGTCATGTTCTGGGTTGAATCTGCTCTTCCTTCTGTGTACAATGCTCAAAATGTGAGAGGTTCTAATGTCCAAAGTAGCTAGGGCAAATGGAGAGCTGGGACCCACGATAGATAAGGAGAGGTTAGTTATTAAAAATCATATTACTGCTCATTACATTTTTATCCAAGTTTTCAAGTAAAACGCTTTCAGTGCTGCCACCCTTTTCCTGCCAAGTTGCAGCTTCAGAAAACTTCTACAGTCTGTGAAAATCTTGGCCAGTGAGAAGGCAATGTCTTAAAATGTTTCCTTATGACCGCAGTCTGCCTGATTAGTGGCTCAATGATTTCGCTCAACGCTTCCAAATCAAATTTCGTGCACTCTTCTTATAGCCAAAGATGTACAATCTGAAAACTAACTGCACATACAGAAGGAGGCAACATGATTGCTAAACTGTACCAATCATCCCTTCTGGTTCAGAAAATTAATAATTTAAATCTTTTCATCTCAGTCATCATAGAACTCCAACAATGTGGAAGCAGACCATGTGGCCCTTCAAGTTCACACTGACCTTCCGAAGAGCATTCCACCCAGACACAACCCCATCTCCCTGACCCTGCATATCCCTGGAAACTACAGGCAACTTAGCATGATCAATCAACCTTTGGACTGTGGGAGTTAGCTGGAGCACCTGGAGGAAACCCGTGCAGACATGGAAAGAATGTGAAAACTCCACACAGACAGTTGCCCGAGGCTGGAATTGAACCCGGGTCCCTGGTGTTGTGAGGCAGCTGTGCTAACCAGTGAACCACCGTGCCGCTCCTAGTCCAGCTAACAACTTTGTTGCATGAAAATTAATTTTTGCATTTTGAGCATCATAATAGACTTGAACATTTTAAAAGCAGAAACTGCTGGAAAAGCTCAGCAGGTCTGGCAGCATCTGTGGAGAGAAATCAGGGTCAATGTCTCAGGTTGAGTGATCCACCCCCACCCCCACCTCCCACCCCCACCCCCCCAAGAAGAGTTCTGAGGAAGGGTTACTTGACCTGAAAGGCCAACCACGACCATCCTCCACAGATTCCACCAGACCTGCCAAGCTTTACCAGAAATTCCTGTTTTTGTTTCTGATCTACAGCATCTGCTGTTCTGTTGCTTTTTGTTGAATATTTCAGAACTATTTAACTGATAAATGGCTTTACACAACCCAGTGGTGAGGAGGAAATAAACAAATGCATTTTGTTGAGAAACCTGGCAGAAAGCGAACTATTAAAAATGAAAAACTTCATCAGTTCTGTTTTCTCACAAGGATAACTGACCAAATTATTTATGAAAGGTCTGAATTCCAAACACAAGATGAGCATCGTCAGCAATAAGTTTGAATAAGTTTTAGGAATAAAAAGAACAATTTGACTGGGAACTCATTCAAACGTTATTACTAATCTGTCTTCACTGGGGGAGTCTGATCGCCCCGCTGCCCAAGGGAAACTGAACAGCAGAGTGTTGGCCAGTCCAAGTGAAACAGGACAGGTTATCACTTATCTGTTCCCCCGGCTGTCAATTGCAATGTGCATCCTTCCCTGTGCCAGTCTGGATTCTAAAGTTGATTGAAGTGCTCGCCGTAAGCTATTAAAGGGAATGGTTCCATGTACGTTGAACCATCAAAAATGCTACATCAATATATCCAAGCTACGGGACTGCAAATGAAAAGCTGTGCAACTGCTTTATCGAAAAGATTTAACTTTGAACCATAAGGTAGCACACTTACTTGAATGTGTGTCATCATTCTTGTTAGTAATCCCAGACAGCTGTTGATCCTTTATTAATCTCGATAAATAATCCAAGTCTTTTTGCACAGGTTTGAGGTTGCTTCTGGTCGTTACATGTTGCTCACTTGTGACAGGTCTGAGGTGGATCAATTCTTTCTGCGATAGCATCATGGCTCCACACCCAGACTCTAGCTCACCAGACAGCCTATTGTTGTCAAGAGATATAACCAATTACTGCCACAACCTCTATGTGGTGCCCAGGCATTTTGAAACAATTTCAAAAAAATTATCTCTCCGCATTCACTTCAAATGCAACAGGGAATAACTTTACTTAAGCTTCTTAATCACTTAACCAAAGCTAAAAACAAAACACTACTTTGTTCCCTCAGAGATAGTAAGAACTTCAGATGCTGGAGTTAGAGGGAACACGGTGTGGAGCTGGAGGAACGCAGCAGGCCAGGCAGCATCACAGGAGCAGGAAAGCTGACGTTTTGGGCTGTGACCCCTCTTTCTGAAAGAAGGGTGCCGACCCAAAACGTCAACTTTCCTGCTCCTCTGATACTGCCTGGCCTGCTGCGCTCCTCCAGCTCCGCATGTGTTATCACTATTTTGTTCCTTATTTAACTACTCGTTTTATTGTAATTTATTTCCTAACCAATTATGAGTTGGTCATAGGTTACTGTTCCTTGAGTTTCACTGTATGGAAAGAACAGGATTGATTGGAAACTCATTCAAATGCAACACGATGTGGACAAGCTGAGTGAGCGGGCAGATGAAGTGGGCAGATAAATGTGACATTCTCCACTTTATAAGGGAAAACAGGAAGGAGATTATTATCCCGAATAACTATAAATTGATGATAGCCATGATCTGGATGCACCTGTGGTTGGTCTGGGGTGGACAATGTCAGAAGTCACACGACAACAAGTTACAGCCCAACAGGTCCACCTGAAATCACAAGCTTTCTGAGTGCAACCACGTCCCCTGATAAAGGGGCCACACTCAAATAAACCTACTGGTCTATAACCCAGTGTGGTGTGACCTCTTGCTATAAATTGAAAGAGGGGAATGTACAATGAGATGTGTGTGTCCTTGTACATCAGTTGCTGAAGGTAATTGTGCAGATATAGCAGTGGGTGAGGGTAAACATGCAGATACAGGAGCGGGTGAGGGTAAACATGCAGATACAGCATGGGGGCGAGGGTAAGCATGCAGATACGGCATGGGGTGAGGGTGTACAGTTGATGCCGAATAGACATTTGTGAAAAGAAATGATGGAATGAAAATTCAGGCCCTTCTGGAAGGCATGAATTTACTAAGAAAGCTTTTGGTTCCGAGGAAGGGTTACTCAACCTGAAACACTAACTCTGATTTCTCTCTGCAGATGCTGCCAGACCTGCTGAGCTTTTCCAGCAATTTCTGTTTTAGTTTCTGATTTACTGCAGTTTTTTCGGTTTTTACAAAAAAAAACTTTGCTGTTGCAGCTAATTCTTCGCCAATGTGACTTTTCAACATGAGTGCATTGTGAGTGGCCATTTCAAAGCACCAAATTATTTACACAAAAGTATTTAATTTTGTAATGCTCCACGCAATCATCGCTTTCGTTCTGGCAATGGTTTTATGTACACAAAGTTAAAGCCTGACTTCACCAAAGACACATGTTGCTGATGGGCTGAATGAGTAAACTGAATATATCCTCTTGTTACCAGATGACAGGGCAAATTACGTTTGAAGATGTGCGGAATATAACTAAAATGGATGGGTTTACTGGGAATGATATCTAAAGGTTGCTTCTAAAAATTTGTTCAGACAAACAGAGCAGGAACTCACTATTAATCAAAGTAATAATTTTACTCTTCATTCCATGTTCCCCACATGAGATCATTTTCACCTTTAGGATCTCGTTTGTATGCCTGCACATCAGGACACTAAAATGTGGTCTCACCAGTCTGCGCAAGGATTATTCCTTCTCGGCTTTTCTTTGCCAAAGTAGTTTCTGTACTGAGAACTCAATCTGAATGACCTCACTCCTAAAACACCCCATTCACTAACAGATTTCCACTAAATCACATTTTGAAGCATTTCTGGGGATGCTTCATGTTATTTTCCTTGCAATCAGGACATGATAAACATTCAGATAGACTTCAGGCAATCTGAGGTATCACAATTAGAGAAATTGATAGATCTATGCTTATTAGTCTAAAACTAAAATCGCAGCATTAAGGTTTTGAATTTTGCCATGATGGAGGGTGTCTTCACTGTGGTGAAAATGCTGGAAGATGTTGAGAACATGAGTTCGGTCCAGAACACACCTCTTCTAATCTTTGTGGGGCAGGATTTGTGGCAGGGATATTTCCTAAATACACAGCTGCTGGAGGCAGCTGGCCATCTAAGTGGGACTTTGAAATCCCTGGTGTCTGATTATTAGATCCGGTAAGAGCAGGTCTGTTCTGAATATATTTCTTTTGGATAGCCTGGATACCCCTTTAGGGAAACAAGGTTACCATGAGGATTTGGTCCAGGTCATTTTGGGGTTGGAGACTAGACATCCTTTGGGGTGCCCTTTGATACTGTAAACTATGGAGAGGATTGTGTGAAAATGGTTCATAAACACCCCGAAAGTGTCCAACTTGTCAAGACCTATCAAAGTGCCATTTTGTCAACAAGTGTCATAACTGTCAAGAAGGGTCAAGTCATGCAGCTACAAGTGAGGGTGCATTTCTCAGTCGTGTGTAGCTTGTATACTCTGCCTGCTGTTCAACAGTGACAGGCACATCACTAACACACATTAGATCATAAGATATGAGAGCAGAATTAGGCCATTCAAGCCATCAAATCTGCTCTGCCATTTTATCATGGCTGATATTGAACCACATTGCATCACTTAATACCTCCTCAAATATGGTAGCAAATAACCATTAAAATCTAGAAGCACGAATCAATAAAATGATGGCAGAAGCCAATTTGGTGTCAAAAAAAATGGGAAATATTGAAGGTTCTTGGCTGAACATTACCGCAGATCAATAACTGTACACCTTTGATTAACCATCCTTTTCAGTTGTTGTTTGTAAGCATCTGCGGCTCTTTGAGGGCAGGATGCTTGTTTCAAAGTGATGCTCAATCTTGTTTGCTTTGATGATCTTCCGTGTAGGAACTTAAGGTGAAACACACACATTATCATTGGTTAGAATAACATTTAGGCATTCCAAGCAGCCAGGATTTGGTTTCCGAGTTTTCTTTTGGCCTCAATCCACTTGCTTCTTGCTTGAAAACAATAAACGTCCTCTAAGAAAAAGCACACTCCAGTCCATCACAGTTATTGTGTTCCACGAACAGGATTTTGGCCACAGGATGAGGTGGATAGGAAAGTGAGGAGGCCTGCAGTTTCCCAACACCAGCTATTTTTGAGGAGGCCAGCTCAAATTCAAAATGGCTACCCTTCCTGCAAGTGAGCTATAGCTAATAGGGTCAATGAGGTCTATTCCCATGCCAATTTGGTCTCTTTACATGCAACAGCTGACCTGCACTCTACGTGTTAGAGAGTTTCCTCTTGGTCCTTCCAGTAACATAGAGAATCTGCCAATTTTCCTTAAGTGAATGGTGTGTGAGGCCTGTGGTCACTAATTGATTGGTCCTTGGAAGATCATTTTAGGTGATTATTCTTGAGATTTAAACTTGACATAGGGGAAATGCCCAGGATGGAAAATCCTCCCCCAAACGCCACGTTCAGGTTAGTTACGTGAGCACAGGACCATGGTAAGGTATCTGGAAAATTTTAAATTTGAAGTGAAGTCCAATTATCATCACAGGAAACAATATATCTGACTGGGGTATAATATTGTGAAGATGCTACTTAACCTGGTGATTGTTTTCACTCCCATCTTTCTCCATTATAATGACAGGCAGATAATCAAGAGTCCAAAACTCTTTGAACATACCAGAAATTGAATACAAAGGAAAAGCACAAACCTTGTGCGCAGGAAAGTCTTCACACAATGTGTACTTAAATTGTTGCTGAATTTGAGTGTGAAAGTTGGGCTTATCAGAACTGTCATCTGTCCATCAAAACTAATTACCATGCAATGCAGTTCAGGAATTTGCTTTAATGCAAAAAGTAAACTTTTTCCAGCACTTCATGTGCAACTTACAGAAACCATCTGATCTCCTGTGACTTGAGCCACTTAACTCTGCTCCAAAGAATCTTGTTCTAATACTGTAAAACTACTTTAAATGTGTAAAGTGAAGAGATTTAGGAGAGACAGGACTTGCACATTTGTTTTTATGCTTGACTGATCT
Organism: Ginglymostoma cirratum; assembly: GCA_024137785.1. Classification (NCBI taxonomy): domain Eukaryota; kingdom Metazoa; phylum Chordata; class Chondrichthyes; order Orectolobiformes; family Ginglymostomatidae; genus Ginglymostoma; species Ginglymostoma cirratum. The sequence goes on along the minus strand of JAHRHZ010000283.1, from coordinate 17,361,142 downwards.
TGCTCTGCAGACTGAAGTGTCATAACAACTATGCATGCAGACGAGCATAGAATAAGGTGAAACTTCAATGCTGCAGAAAACCTCAAATCGATGAGACTGTAGGTGCGAATTAATAATGCCATAAGCTTTACAACTGCAAGGTATCTTGCAGCAGTGCCTCATGCACGAAGAATCGTCCTCACGCTTCAGCTTGACACATCTTTGACAGCTAAAGTTGCTTGAAGTGTAAGCTGATGACTGGACATTAAGGATAACAGGACATCTGTGACTTCAGAAAATCTCAGCAACAATGTATCTCCTTAACCAATGAGAATTAATGATCAAAAATAAACTGAACAATACAGTGAAAGAGAATAGTGTGAATTAGATTCAAATTAGGCACAGAACGAGAGTGAAAGCAAGATTATATTCAGTGTTTGAAAAAAACAATAAAAGAAAAGGTAAATTTAAATGAAAGTTTACAGGTTCAACCATTCACTTTCTAGCTAGTGGCCTTGGATGGAAATTACATGAACATAAATTTGCCTTTTGAAGAATCCTTCTGCTATTAGGCAGTAACCTTAAATAACTGTACTGCATTTAATTGACAATTTATGTGCAGATTGAGTGAAACAAAACTGAGGTGAAGATTGAGGGCAAGCTACTTGTTATAAATATATAGTTAGAATATTTTAAATTTTTTGCCAAATTGTAACATCCATTCAAATGGCTGAAAAGGAGGCCATCCAGGCATGGTTCCCAAAAGTCACTTGATGTGATGAGTGGTTTCAACTGTGATCAGCCAACTAGTGGAACTAGACTGTACTTATCTCAAGGAGAATCTATCCTATCCACACGAGACTGTATTTTGACTATGAGCCAAATAAATATTCACCAACCCAATCAAATCTTCTACAGGTGCAAAAAGTCATAACTGAAAATAAATCCAGACAGTTTTAAAGTGCTGTTCTCACAAAACCGGTCACGAAAAAGAGATCTTCAAGAGCTCCCTGAAGCTGCTGTACCTGCTCAGTCCATCTAGAAAGGCAATTCAGCTACAGAAGCCATCGGAGCTGTTGAACAGAGCTCTTCAAAGTCCATAACTCTTCAACTGCAAGCTATGGACTTGCAGAACAATCTTAAAGGACTGAGTCAAATTTAACTTTAATAAGTATCTTTTATCTTTATCTACATTTAATTCATGCATACATTTACTTTGTAACTTTATTACTTTTTATTTCAGCAAATTACAGCAGTGTTTTGCAATAAACTAACCTTTATCCCCTTGTTCAAAATTAAAGCTTTGCTTCTGGTTATTTTTAAATTGAATCACTTGCAACTTAAGAGGGAGCTGCAAAACACACACACACACACACACACACATTTTCTTAGCTGGTGGACCTTTAACAACCTTGTGATATATTGTTTTTGCAAGGGGTAAACTGTTCAACGATTATCTGGAGATTTGCAATGGACGGAATACCACTTGCTCTTCACAAGTGACTAGATCATTTACATGTTAATAGCAAGCACCATTCAGCTAAACATTATTTCCCCAGCAACCTGTGGGACAATGGAGAATAACTTTTATTTTTTGGGGTCATCAGAGACCGGATGTATGACTGAAGATGCACATTAGAATCCTACAGCACGGAAAGAGGCCATTCAGTCCAACTTGCCCATGCCGACCAGATATCCTAAATTAATCTAATCCTATTGCCAGCATTAGGCCATTATTTATGTATTGTCCAGAAAGTTCCACCTTTGATAGCAATTCCTCTGGGAATCCCGCACCCAACATCCCCCACCATGAGTTAGAGTTGGAGATATTGAGTAATTCCACGGTACTTAACTGGGTATTTATCCAGGAAGCATCAGACAGAGTAAAAACACAACTGGGCAACTGGTCAATCCCCTGACCATCTTCCTGATACCCCAAGTACCCTCTGACCCAACCTGATTACACCCAACCACCGGGCTATCCTTGTGACCTGACCTGACAAACACCACCAACCCCACCTCAGCAAACCCAAACTGATTAACCTACTCACCTCCTCACAACTCAAATATCTTCCAACTTTAGCTCTGATCTAATATCTTCTCTGGCCTGACCTTGATATCCCCTTCCAGCCTGACGACACAACCCCCACCTACTCTCCTCACTATCAGACCTGTGTATCCCTCTGACCATCTGACAAACTCCCCAATCCAACCCGACTAACTTCCTCACTGCTAAACCGTTGTACTGACCATCCAGCTACTCCCTCTCAACCTGACTGCCTCCGTTCATCTGATTACTCTCCCAATAGTCCTACCTTTCCCAGATGTAACCGTTCTAAGGCTGATTTGAAAATTTGGACCCATGTGCTTCAGTTAAATCTTATATTGAAGTAGCAGGAAATAAATAACCGACTTCATGAAGTGTAATCGAGCATTCTATTCAAATGTAGCAGAGGTCAATAAAACATCAAAATCAGTTCGGACAGACCCTTCTCCTGACAGAACAATACTCCATTTGTAGGCTCCTGATTATAAAAGCAGCAAGATTAATGAACAAATTGGAGGCTGACCCCTCAGGTACTTTTAAGGTCTCCAGGGTGGAGTGTTCTCAATCTTTGGGCATTAGCTGAATTTGACTGAGAATCAGCTCATCTAAGCTATCTGGTGTTAGCTCACGACCTTTTTGGATTAAATCCTGTTTCCCCACCCTTTCGTTCCTCTTGATAGATGGGAACTTGATCTCTTTAAACATAAAAACCTAGAAAATAAAGAGATTAGTAGGCCATTCAGCCCCTTCATCCTGCTGCACTATTCAATATGATTGAGGCTGATTGGCCAATTCAGTGCGCTATTCCCACTTTCTCCCCAAATCCTTTGATTCCTTTAGCTCCTCAGAACTATACCTAAACCTTCGTTGAAAGCATTTAATGTTTTAGCCTCGACCACTTTCTGTGGCAGATAATTCCACAGGCTGACCACCCCTGGGTAATGAAACTTCTCCTCATCTCAGTCTGTAGCTGTGAATGGTGGGAGCTCTCATTTTAGTTTTTCCCAACTGTTCTGCAGAGACATCTCTCATCATTACTACCTATTATAAACACTCTTACATAATCTAACCATGGTTCTGAGGCAAAGCACTGCGCATAATGCAAAATCAGTCAAAGCCATTGTACAGAGGTGCTATGTAGATGCTGCATAACAAAAATTAAATTTAAGACCTATCATTTTATGCAACTTTAAAACAAACAGTCATTTTGCAAAACTGAAAAATCATGCACCAGTTTTGTCTGTGCTCGGGTAGTTCTGCTGCCTCCATTTTTAAAGAGCTGGTGGTTTTGTCCTTTTACTTTACTTCCCCCGCCTTTGCTAATGTGCTTCCCAGCCATATTTCCCTGCCAGTGTTTCAAACCATTTTCTCACAGCTTTCCAACATTACTTCACCCGGGTGAATCACCTGGATGTTCCCAGGTGCCACTGCAGCGAGTGGACATTTTTCAATTAGTAGGGAATAAACAGCATTTCAGCCTTGTTCGTCTCTTAACCGTAGAATGCCAGGATCTCAGTCATAGTCAGGAGTGGACTGGAGCTTGGAGAAAGAAGGACATAATTAAGAAGGTAAGTCACACTATGCCTGCTCTCAGGTAAGTGGCAGTGATCCAAGACAGCAAAAATACTCCATCAAAATTCTTTCCAGCCTTTCATTGCTCCCAGCAGGAATACCGTTTGGCCCTTGTTCTACGCATTGTTGGCTGCACCAAGCCATCATACTTTACCAACTCTACAAATAAAGAGACAGAAAGCCAGTTTAGTTGTGCCTGCCTTATGAGCAGAGCTGAAACATTACAAAATGATACAGGCCAACTTTCAAGATTTTCAGTAGGGAAAAAAGCTGTAAATTAGGAGATTACCTCTGTCAGCAACACAGCAGTAACAGTGAATGATGCCACTTACTAGAAACACCATCTTCATCTCTGGAGATAAAACAGAAACTAACTCGATTGAATTGCACTTTCTGCCACCAAAAATGAAATATGCTTTCATCACTTCACAAATAGAGATAAGTGTGAGAGTGGCTGGGCTTTCACAATTCTGAGGCAGGGATCATGAGATCAAATCACAGTGCAGAACCTTGAGCATGTTATCCAGGCTGACACTCCAGGGATTGCTAAATTGTTGGAGGTGCCCCCTGTTAGATTAAGTAATAAACAGAGACTGTGTGCCCGGTATGTTAAAGATCTCTCGGCATTATCGAGAAAAAGGCACCCTGGCACCCTCAACCAACATCAGCAAATTCGATTATCTAATCATCATTCTAATGGTGTTTGTGGCAGTTTGTTGTCTGCAAATTGGCCATTGTGTTCCCTACATTGTAATGATAATTGGACTTGAAAACCACTTAAAATACTTAATAGGTCCAGCACCACTGATGGAGGAGAGACAGGGTTAAACAGATTCATTTTAAACTCCTCTTTAAAATTTATTCCTGGGATGTGGGCATCGTTGGTAACACCAGCTTTTATTGCTCACCCTTTGTTACTCTTGAATTGAATGGCTTGTTAGGCCATTTCAGAGGGCAGTTAAGAGTCAAACACATTGTTGCATGGAGTCACACATAGGCCAGACCATGTAAGATGGCAGATTCCCCTCCTTAAAGAACATGAATGAACTAGATGGGCTTTTATGACAATTAACAATGGTTACTATTAGGCTGGCTTTTACTTAGATTTTTATTGAATTTGAATGTCGTGGGTGGGAATTGTATCCATATCCACAAAACATTCAGGACTCTGGATTTCTGGTCTAGAGACATTGCTGCAGCCTTCCCTTGAATTGGTTTGTACCAATTGAATTGACTGATGGCGCATCACCATTTCAGCACAATGACCCATTGCCAGCTCTGATGACGAGTTCTTGATCCGAAACATTGGACTGAAATTCTGGCAAAGTGCCGATACCAATACAGGGCTAGCTTCCAGGTCAGGAAACAGGAATGATGTGGCAGGATTCAGGAGGGGATTTTGAGGAGGTGCCTAATAAAGTGGATGCTGCAGGGATACCAACAACTTCAAGTTGCTGGGTGTGTTCCAAGGCTCTGGGCTGCTGACATGGCCATGGGGACAGGTGGCTGATGTAGTTGGAGTATTCCCAAAGACTAGTGATGTGGGATATGCCCCTGGCTTGATCTAAGGAGTTTGCACTATACTGTCTATGGGGAAGAGATTCCTCAATCAGTTCGGGGCCTATAAAAACAGAGGTTGCTGGAAAAGCTCAGCAGATCTGGCAGCATCTGTGAAGGGAAATCAGACTTAATGTTTCAGGTCCAGTGACCCTTCCTGTTTTGGTGCATTTCAGAAAATGCGCTAAAAACAAACAAAAAAAAAACTAGAACAATTAGAATTGCTACGGTGCAAATCATATCTGCACCAACCCTCTGATAAGCATCCCACCCAGACCCTGCCACCCCCACCATTTTCCTGTAGCCCTGTATTTTCCATGGTCAATCCACCCAACCGGCACATCCCTGGACTATAGGAGGAAACTGGAGCACCCGGAGGAAACGCATGCAGACACGGCAAGAATGTGCACACTCTACACAGTCGCCCGAGGGTGGATTTGAACCTGGGTCCCTGGTGCTGTGAAGTAGCAGTGCTAATCAATGAGCCACTGTGCCACCCCAAGAGCCAGGAACATGCCAGCAGACTGGGATGGTGACTGGCAGCAAGAATATTCAGACACATCTGTCTCTTATCCCACTTTTGCCTTGGAATAAAAATTCTTCCCAGTGCAGAGATCGGATGGAAGATATGGAGAGAAACAAGTTGGCCTTCATGCTAGTGAACAGGAATCTTTATTCACTATTTTCACCTTATCCATTGGTAGTAGGACAAAGAGCATCTGTAGAACCTTGCAGGATTGGTCCTCATGCCAGATAGGACTCATTTCAACAGCCATCTCTGAAGATGTGAACTATTCATGAGCAGAATAGGTCTTCTACATTATCCTAGATCTCCCCTCAAGTCTTTCACTCTATCCTTTGACACCATTGTAATTTCATCATGACATTTTCTCTTAACACGTAGCAGTAAACATTTCTCATTCCCACTCCTCCACTATCCCAGCCTCCAAAGCCTCTTTTTGACTCTGAACTGAGCACATCTTAGGAAGGATGTGACACTGATGCTTCACCTTCTGCTGGTGGGAAGGTAGAACTGAGGGTATAAGCTGTCAGGATCACTAACTCTTCCCTCTGACCTGAAGGTAAGGGCATTCAGTGGTCCTCAAATGTTGGACTCGGGGGCAAACCATTAGTATCCAGAAAGACCAAATGGAGAAATGGAGGTGGCCGTTGTTGAGTACAGTTTCGAAAAAGACTTAACACTGACAAGTTCCATAAGTATCACATACCACGATAACGTCTGGGCAGAACAGCCTCAAATCTGGAAGATATCTAACATTTCGTGCTCCTCAAAGTTTAACAGCATGCATCACCTGCAACAAGCAATAAACCTTATCTCTAGCTTATCGAGAAAGGAATCTTCTAGTTGGACCAGAGAGTGATTTTCCTCTTTTGCATGAGACCAAGTATTTCTTGCACTTTCCCAAACTTAAAGAGAATGGTAGCAGTGACCTTCATCGTAAGCTGCAGTGAGTGCAGTGAGCTGGTACGGCCCATACAATGTGTAAACAGCAGTGCGGTCTTGATTTGGCTGGTCATTCAATACACGGTGAATAGCAGTGTAAGATCTTCAGACTCAGCTTCAAGTCACCTGCTCATACAGCACTGTCAGTAGCAGCGAAGAGCTGAAGATTCGAGAACCCTACAGACAAGATTGTTGTGGCAATCCTCACCAAGAAAGACTACTCCAATCAATGGTAAAAGCATTCCAAACTTGCTAAGAGACATGCCTCAGCAGAGAGTTAGCAACTTTCTGAAGAAGGACAATGAGTTAGTCCAAAGCAAATACAGGCTACCCTGGATTTCTAGTCTAGAGACATTGCTGCAGCCTTCCCTCGAAATCGGTGAGTTGATCGTCTGTGGAATTGATCCGGCATCAAAATTCAAAGGTGAGTGAGCTGACAAAGGCTTCAAATCCCTGGAATGCCTGGGACAACATTAAAGTTGTGTAGTATTTCAGTCTGCAAAAAGTTAAATTATTGACAGATTAGAATGAGGGTTACTCCCTAGGCTAACTAGAAGAATTTTTTGTAATCAACAACATTTAGTGTATTGCAAATACCATGAGGCACAGCTACGCAAATGTAATTAAAAAAAGGGCATGAAAGAAATATTGATCTTAAGTCGCAGACCAGGGGATGTGATGAAGCCGGTAATTAAAATGATAATGTTGGACTGATTAAAGGCCTAAGTGAACCTGTTCTAATGGGAACACAGAGTCTGGGAGAGGGTCATGTTTTTCAGGTTATGGAAAAGGCAGAATGACCTCCAGTATAGCCGTGAATCAATTCTTTAAGTAGC
>JAHRHZ010000283.1:17297782-17353286 GCA_024137785.1 Ginglymostoma cirratum | reverse complement strand
GAAACGTCAGCCTTCCTGCTCCTCTGATGCTGCTTGGCCTGCTGTGCTCATTCAGCTCTACACCTTGTTATCTCAGAAGACAGGAGTTGTCCATTTTAAATCACAATACAGGGCAAGGCCTTCCAGTACAGAAACAAAGGTTAGCAACATTGCTACGACTGTGAATTATAAGCAGACAAAATATCTAATTACAAATAAAAGGCATGGCAACAGAAATAGCATTGTCAGTGGAATCTAATTTCAGAGATGCATCAAATAAAACACAATTGGGCATCTTGGAAGAAAACAATGTTGCCAAGTGGTGGCAGGAAATCTAACTTGCCGTCTGATAATATAGTGACACTTGTCCGAGTGTCAATCTTGAGATGACCATTGATTTAAACATTAGCTTGCCAAAAAGAGATATTTAGGTTAACATGTTTTGAATCACTTTGGATGATCTTCTGTTTTATGCTGTTTTACCTCATTATCCCTTACAATTGTGTTCTACTTCTGCACGTTTTCTGAAAGTGACCAATTGTCACAGATAGTGCCTTGATATTAACAGTGGATACTTTATCTGTGCTTGTGTGGTTTCTTTGCTCCACAGCACTGACAATGACTTTTAAAGGTGGTGCGGGTGCAAGGGATGCCAGTCTTTCAGCAGGTATCTGTTAGGTGAATAAGTTGTGCCAGTAACGGTACGTGCTAAGATGGGGCTAGAATCAGACAAGAGGGATGTTCTGTAGGCAAAGCAGGTAGTTAATATTTGTTAGGACACAGTGTGAACTCACACTGGTCTCAGAGCAAGAAGCTCTACAGAAAACTTACTGCAACGTGCACTTAGCCAACAAGAACATAAGTTTTAGTCCTGAGTGATCACTCATCACTGCAGTTACCCTTGTCTTGTAACTTGCACTGTTGGTGAGCACAGAGTGAAGGAGCTTATTCCCTCTTGTTGGTTCCTCAACCAGCTGTTCCATTCCACTGTCAATAATCATGTTAAAGAGGTTGTTCGCAGTCTTTTCACAAGCGCAGTGATCTTGGATAGTATCTCCTGCATTCCATTAACATTGAGTTGAATAATGTCTCTTCCTGAACAGCTGTGGAGTCTGACTTTGAATCCCTTTCAATATTTTATAATGCTCCTCAACTGAATCTTTAACATGTTTGAGTTTCTATGATAACCGGACTTCTCCCTTTGATTCCCAGTTGATTCCACAATATTTCAACAATTTCATTGGTAGGTCTTTCCATTCTATCATGACTAGTTCAGTCCAACAGTCAATAGGACTCCTCCATAGCCTATTGTTTGCTTGTCTTTCTGAAAAGCTTTAGCTTTCTGAGACTACTTTAGAGATGTCAGTATCTGATTATAGCCACGTTTCTATCCTTTGGATAATATCAGGAACATGTAGCTTTCCTAACACTTTCAAATCAGCTGATTTATTCTTCAAAGTTTAGTTGGGGGCAAAGAACTTTTTCTGAATTCTCCTAGTACTTTGTTATCTGATGCCATTGGACTAATCTTGATCATCATCTTTTAATGCTGGCCATTTGAAGGACTTTTCTCAGCCCCTCCTTACCCTAGGCCCTGGCTGTGCTCACAGCAGCCCAGTGTTGGACAGGGTACCTCAAAAAGGTATTGTACACCAATGTGCATGTACCAATGATGCCTACTGCCAATTTCAGGTGCAGCCTTGGACACTGGACCTTCTACCAGGTGATAGATTCCCTGCCAAAAATCTGTGTGCCACACTTTGCACCATTTTGGATGTTCAGATGTTCATTTAATGCCAATAAATTAGGAACAGCATTACTAGGTCTAGGCAATGTTTTTCCAAAGCATTGCAAATATACTGATTCTCAGGGAATACTTGTGCATCTCTATTTGATAGAAGCAGGTATTAGTAGAGAAGCGAGAGCAAATGCACCATTCCCTGGCCTGAGGCAACATAACTCTGACTCAAAGACCTGGTTGAGAAGCCAGGCTACTCTCACATTTCAACCATGTTGCACCAGTTCACTAATTTTAATATAAGCATTGATTTAGCTAAATGGTCTGGAATGAACTGCTTGAGGAAGTGGAGGAGGCTGGTGCCTGTACGAGTGGGAACATTTAGAGAGATATGGGCCAAATGCTGGCAAACGGGACCAGATTAATTTAGGATATCTGGTCAGCATGGACAAGTTGGACCAAAGGATCTGCTTTCATGCTATACAACTCTGACTCTATGAATCAAACTCAGAAAATTGCTCATTCAATTCTAACCAGCTCCCCTGCGCTTTAAAATCACAGGTCAAGGAAGTTTTAAAGCTGTCAGCCACATTTCTCAGTTGGTACATGCCATTTGTGCGTGAATCTTTTGTTTAGAACCAGCAGGAATGTGAATAAAAGGAGACGTTGGTAATTTTTTTCTTTTCATGTGTTACAGGCCATGAGGCAGGCACTTACTGCTAAATGAAAAGCTGAACCTTCACTGTCATTCTGGTCTCAGCAAGACTGTGCTCAGCAACATGTATCATCAATTACATACTAACCTGGCATCAGCCTCTTTGTTTGTCACCACATTGCCTTCAGTTATGAAGATCACTGCAGCTGTGAATTTCACTGCTGCAGGCTCCTTTCTGACAGTGGAAGATCATTAAATTGAAATTGTAACAATCTGCAGTCAAACTTTCTCAAGACTCCATTGCCAGGGTAAAATTCCTATTTTATCCAGTCTTTAAATGTAACTACTACAAAGTAGCAGCATAGTAATGAAGCTAAATTAATGTAGATGAGACGAATATGAAGATAGTTGCACTTAGCCTCAGAGCAGCAAAGAATATTCATCCTTGCAATTGCAGGTTATATAAACAATACGTAAAAATCTCATTATACTTCTTGATGCAAATTACTTAGAAAAACGTCAGTATTTTATTTTGGGCCAACATCCTTTACTTATTTTATGTTTTGCAGTATAATGCTCAAAGTTGTACATGCCAATTCTAAGAAGACTATGAGTGTTAGCATAAAGAAACGCCTGATGTGCTCAGACATGTCTCTTCAGGTGAGATGGTCATGGAGCTGTAATGAGATCTAATAAACCAGAGGCTCAGGCTAATATTGTGGAGATACGGGTTCAAATCCCACCATGGCATGATGAAATTTAAAATCAATTATAAAAAGGAGCTGGAATTGAAAGCTATCTCCAGCAACGAAACCATCATCAATTAGTTTAAAAAAAACCCCAAAAAGAACTGCGGATGTTGGAAATCAGAAACAAAAGTAGAAATTGCTGATAAAAACTCACCAGGTCTGGCAGCATCTGAGGAGAGAAAGCAAGCTGGTGCACGAATGCTCTCAAGATAGGAAAATCTGTTGTGCTTACCCAGTCTGGCTTACATGTGACTCCAAACCCATTGCAATGTACTTGACTCTTAACTGCCATCTGTGAACCACTCAGTTGCAGCAATTAGGAATCATAACAAATATCTTGCTGATGAAAGGTATTGCAGTATGAAAAGATAGTAAATATTTCTACAGACATTTTAAAAACAAATTAGAACACGAGTTCAGCGAGTTCATAATAGAAAATATGGAGATGGCAAATGAATTGAGCAGGTATTTCACAACGGCCTCCGCTATAAAGGACGCGAGGAATGTCCCAGGAACAGCTATAAATTTGGAAATGGAAGGGAATGAGAAACTCAGGAACTTCACAATCACCAGAGACGTGGTACTGACAATGTCATTGAAGCTGCAGCTGACAAGTGTTCAGGTCTTGATGTACTTCATCCTAAGGATTTCAAAACAAATGGCAAGCAAGGCAGTTGATGCATTGGTTTCAGTTCTCCAAAACTCCCTTTGTTCCGGGACGGTCCCATTACGTTCCCAGCTCCACTGTGACACAGACCCGATGACCCACAGTAACAGCAGCGTACAATCTGACTAGCTCAGTTCAAAGGGGCAAAGACCAAAGGTGGCAGACTCACTGGCCCTGTGCACTGAGTGCCGTACACAAATCAGACATTGGGTACTGTCCCCGACCGCCCGATAGCGGCGTCTGGGACCGGCAGAGAAAGTGGTGCTGCATTCTGAAAATTTCAAGGCACAATTCTCACCTTGTCGTTGCACAGTGTACCGATTGAAAACCCCAGGTCTGAGGGGCAGCATGTCGGTCTAGAGAGAAAACTGATTGGCTGCCAGGAAGAATACAGATGGAATAAGTGTCTCTTCTCCAGGTTGGTAACATGTTATGAATGGTATGCCACGGGGATCGGTGCTAGGACTTCATCTGTTCACAATTACATAGATGGCTTGGATAAAACGACCAAATGTGAGATTGATCAATTTGACGTGACACAAAAAGAAGTAGGCAAGTCAGTTGCAAAGAGGATGGAACAATGAGACAGTGATATAGATAGGTTTAAGGGAATGGGCAAAGGTCTGGCAAATGGTCTATAATGTGGGAAAATATGAAATTGTCAATTTTGGCAGGGAGAATAAAAAAAAAGCAAATGATCTAAGATATTGCAGAGCTCTGAGATGCAGTGGGGTTTAGGTGGCTTAGTGCATGTACCACAAAATATCAGTTCACAGGCACAGCAAGTAACTAAGAAAGCAAATAGAATATCATCATTTATTGCATGGGGAATTAAATACTGTTGTACAGAGCACTGTTAAAACTGTATCTAGGGTACAGTGTATAGCATTGTTCACCTTTTTTAAGGAAGGATACAACTGGGTTGGAAGTCATTCAGAGAAGGCTTACCCAGACTATTACTTGGAATGGGTGGGTTACATTATGAGGGAAAGCGAGGCTTGTACCAATTGAGTTCGGAAGGATAACAGGCAACTTATTTGAAACAATTGGGGTGTTTTGACAAACTAGATATGGAGAGCATGTTACATTTTATACAAAAATCAAAAAAAACTGTGGGTCACTGTTTAAAATCAGGGGCCACAAATTTCACTCAGATGAGAATATTTTCCTCCAAGAGGCTGAGAATCTTTGGAACATTCTTCCTTAAAAATTCTTTATTTTTCTTCATTATAATGTATGCAACAATGCATATTTGACAATACAATCAGATCAGCTATGGGCCTATTGAAGGGTGGAACAAGCTCAAGCAAATAGCCCATTCCTGCTCTTTGTTAGTACATATGTTGTGTTGAGAGAAGTCCAACATTTGAAGGCATGAACAGTTCAGGTTGATCGCTGCTTGGCATTGTTAGATATGTAACTCACTGCCTAGCAGTACCTATGCAAAGAAGGTTTGCATATATTGGTAAAACAGAATTAAAAGCAGTGGCTTTTAACTTTTTGTAGAAAATAGAGAATTTATCCATTTATTTATTGAGGCAGTCAAACTAATATTGACAATTTTACACTTCCCCAATAATTAAAAGTACTCCCTTTTTATGATCATTTACTTCATCCTGTTCATGGAAAGTAAGTGTGCTTAAACTCACTGCCCCAGTTCCTTGGATTGCAATGACTATGAGTGCTTCACTGTCCGAGAAGCACATTGGGATATACTGTAGACACGAAACGCACTATGCAAACTGAAGCTCTTTCTTTTCTATTATATTAAGTGGGTCATAAGGTTGGTAGATCAATGGTGATGCTCAACAATGAAGGCATTTCCCATATGATCAGTCTAGTCTCATAACATATGCACATATTTCTGGAAACCTTTAGCGAACAGTGCCTTTTTCTACATAACCATGTAGATTATTGAAGTTAAAGACTTTCTGGCTAAATCAATGATCAAAACAGAGTTCCATTTTTATGGCTTAATTTATAATAAATAGTAGTGATTAATATTCCAAGTGTTTAGCATTCATTTGTATAATTACTCAGTTCTCATTAAAGTCAGCATTACACCCACACATGGAACAATGTGCTCTTTGAAACTCATGTTGATCTAACAAGTATCCATTTCAGTCTGTACCACATGAAAATTTATGGTCTAATTTTATCATGGAGTTTCACAAGTTTAAAAAAAAAAACAGCAAATCAAAACAACTTTTCTATCTTCTGGGTAGCCCACTTAGAATTTAAGGAATCACTTGTAAAATATTGGAGATTGAAAATTATGACCTCTGATGTGCAATCTTGCATGATCAAAATTTATAGAGAAATCTAGCATTTGGTTATTGGAATAAAGCTATTCTCATTTCCTAAGTGAATAGTATGCAATAAAACAAGAGGTTTTCAGGAAAAACTAATTTTCATAACATGGCCAAACATTACAATTAAATTTAATTTCTTGTTAGCAACTGAGGGTGGCATCTTATAAGGCCTTGAACAATGTGTGCTATGGTGAGAAATGGGGAGAATCATATGAGAAGGCAGAGGAGGCCTTTCTCAATGGCAGCAGCAACCTTGATCCAATTTCAAATTGTTCTGGTTGTCAAAAAGAGATTGTTGCTAGGGAGCAGTGTGATTTCTATTAATAGGGATTATTTCCAAAGATGCATCATTAACTGCACATCTCACGTCAATTGCCATTTCCTATCCTGCAGGGAACTGGACATCAGTTCTCAGTGTGAAAGTCAGAGCTCACATCTGATAGTTTGAGCTTCTTCTCTTGTTCCTTCAGACTACCCTCTTGGAACCAGTATCTCAGGGTATGCTCCATTGACAGCAGGCACATGCACCCCACATCTACAGATGTTAGCATCTGATGTGTGCCAGTCTCCTTGCATCATCATGGTATATCTCTGATCCATTGACAATATAGTTGTTCACTGCTATGTTGGACATCATTGTAATGCTGGTTTCAACATACATTAAGGGGAGACAAGTGCCCTGCTCACACACTGGGTCAGGCTCAGTGCTGACTTGCTCAGTCAGTGTTTACTGACTTTGAACCTACCCGGATGCCTGTGGCAGCCCTACCTATCTTGCCATGGCCTAGCTTTCTGAGGTATGTGCCATCAGCTAAAACGACCAAGCTCACAGCACTGCTGTATCGCTGTGTTGTTTAGCGCAGGCACAAAGGCAGGAAGCTTGTCATGGTTTTCAGCAGTCCTCCATCAAGCCAAGGGAGACACCCTTCATACTTGGATACAAGCCCAGCAGCTTGGACACAGCCCAAAAGCAGCTTGGTGTGGTCAGCATCCCGTCCTTGCGAGGGATAAGGAGTCAATGGCCAAGCAGGCCTCCACTTGTCCTGACTCTTTCCATTGTTGGCTCTCTTCTCCTGAAATAAGAGAATGGGAGATGAAAGTGGGTGACCACTGTTAGTGCTGCTACAGTTGGGGGAAGATGGATGAGGTGTTTCAAGGGCATTAGTAAGCTCTGCAGAGGCCATGCTGGGGTTTGTGGGGGTTGGGGGCAGGGTGGAGTCAATGCGAGCAAGTAACGGAAGATGCTGCAAGCAACAATATGAGTGTTAAAACTTGAAGTTTAGTGGGAGATGTGTACAGTGACAGCAATAGAATGAGATGTAGCAGAAAGATGGTGGCACTTACACTGGCAGTGAAGGCCTTTGACCTTTTCCCTACAGTGCCAGGTATTCCTCCTCCAGCTGGCACAGACATGGGCTGCATCCTTCGACCAAGCTGCCTTGCCTTGTGTTGCATCTCTTCTGCTGTTCCCAGGGAGTAGGGCATCCTCCAGTGCTTGTTCATGAAGGGGAGGGACAAGTTTCCCCTTGTCTTCCACATGCAGGACAAATATCAGGAACCATACAGGGCACCTCCAGACCAAAAAAAAAAAAAAAAAAGTGCTTGTCCAGGTCCACATGCCTTTTTAAAGATGGCATCAGTGACAGGGATGTTGGTCTGCTCAGAATTGGTGAGTTCCTCTGGCTATAGAGAGCTAGCATCGGACAAGATGGGTGCTGTAGAGACATGCTAGGTAGTTCGTGAAGTGATTTTCAGTCAGTGTGAGAAAACCCATTAGTATCACAGAGGGAGGTATTAGGTACTGCAGATGCTGGAGAATCTGAGATAACAAGGTGTGGAGCTGGATGAACACAGCAGGCCAAGCAGCATCATAGGAGCAGGAAAGCTTGACGTTTCATAGAAACTCTAATTTATAGTTATCCAGCTGGCTAAATATTAACTGACTTGATCATCATTTCTGGAAGTAAGCTTACCAGTTTAATATTCAGAATACTCACTTCTTACCGTTAGGTGCTGTTAGCTTGCTTCGAAGGTAGCTTACATTTTTCAAATAAGTGCATATGCTGACATCTAGTGACAGTAACAGGTATTGAACTAAGGCTGGTATGAACTTGTGAACAGAACTCCTGAACGCTCAGAGTGCTAAAAGGAAAAAGCATGATTTCTACAGCTCCTTTCATGACCACCTCATGTATCAAAAATGCTCTGCAGCCAGTGAGATGCTTTCTGAAGTGTCGTCAGAGTTGTAATGCAGGGAACTAGGCAGCCTGACTTCAGCATAGCAAACTTCCAGGTGTTTGTGACATAATTTCTTACAGCCATAAAGATCCTGGTGATGTTGATTCAGGGATAGGTGTTGACTTGGACACTTTTTTTGACTGCCCTGCTCTTTTTCAAAATAGAGCCACAAGCCCTTTCAGGTCAACTTGAAAGCAGAGGAGCCCGAAAGCATCACTTCCAGCAGCACAGCATTCAGTCCACTACTGTGCTGGAATGCCAGCCTTCCTTTTTATGCTGAAGTTCTGGAGTGGACTTTCAGTGGCTATATTCATCAGGCAAGGGTTAAGAGCAGCAGATTTGAGAACAGCTTCTTTGCCGCTGTTATCAGACTTATGAATGGACCTTTCACATATTAGATTTGATCTTTCTCTGAACCTTCTCTGTAGCTGTAGTACTAAATTCTGCATTCTATTCTATTACCCTGATTCATTTATGTAAGGTACTATTTCTATGTTTAGCACAAAAACAATGCTTCCACTGTATCTCAGACAGTGTAACAGTAATAAACCAAATCAAACGGAGTGCATTTTTTCCACGCTTTCCAGTGTGTCAAGTGTTTAAGGGTGGGGTTTTAAGAGTTGAAGATGTTTCAAATGTAACACGGAATTTTTCAAAAAGTTTATTTCTGTCTAGTCTGCTTTTTCAGATATTTTGAAGAACAATTTATCTCAATATGAAAAGAAAAGTTTCACTGGCAGTGTAATCTAATATTTCTGAATCTTATCCCTATTGTTTGTGTTACTACACTCACACTGTTGACTATTTATGTCAATTGGGGTGACCTTTAAAGCTGCTTTTCCATTGAAACAAAAAAAAGGTTTATTTTTTCAATACCTTTCCCTCATTTCCATGGAAACAGATGAAAATTGACTTTGCGGTTCATAAAGTCTGCAGCAGCTTGTCATTTTATCAGGAGGATATTGCCAGGAGCCAGGTGATGGGGATTTAAAGTTATGCATCAACAGTGGCTTAATATAGAACAGGCATTTCACAAGCAAGGAAAAAAGATCCAAACCCTTTTCAAAATGCATTCTTGTGGGGCTGTTGAGTGAGGCTTTGTCCCTTGAAGACTTTATTTATCTCAGTGATTTATGTCCCTCATCACAACACATCTCCATGCAAACTTCAGAGCAGAAGACGGAGAATGCTGGAAATCTGATTTAAACAGGAAGTGCTGGAAGCACTCCAACTCTGGCAGCATTTGTGGAGAGAGAAAGAGTTAGTGTTTAAAGTTCACAGAAGCCACAGGGTTATGATGCAGGAGGCAGCCATTTGGCCCATCAGGCCTGCACTGGCTCTGTTATCTTATCTAGCGCTGTTACTGAATGCCAACCCCCTGCCTTTTCACCAAAGCTCTGCACACCATTAGTATCAAAAAAAAACATCCAATGCCTTACATAACCCTAATACAGAAATCTCTACTGGGATATTCAACTTGGCAAAATCTCTGGTTTGGTTAGCTCTCCTGCTCTGGCAGCAAGTGCCTGCATAGATTTGCATTGCAAGGAGGGAGAGGGTGTCACAGGTGTGGGCTGCAGTTTGGTCAATCAACCCGGCAAAGACTTTGCAGGGAGCAACAGAGCTGTTGCATGTTAAGGTGGACTGTTTAAAAGGCAGCCCTCAGTTCTATGGGACTCTGTCCCACCTAGAATATGAGAAAATGCAGTCTAGCCCTGACACCTCTCAGTCCCTCATCACCACATCTACCAATTGTGGATTTTTTGATTAGTTTACTCCTTAATTTGAACAAGCAAACTATATTTTAATTGAAGTATAAGGTTGCATGCCAAAAAGAATTAAAAGGCAAACAACTTAGGGGCTTGAAGGGCCATAAGAGAGTGGACAGGAATCATGAGAAAGATCTTTTGTACTCACCTTTTATAAGCATCTCTCCATCCAGATTGTGGCTAACAAGATCTGAGGTCCTTCAGAAACTGCCCTGATTCCTTGTCAATTGCACAGGATCTAGACATACCTATGCCCACAATAGTGTCCGTCATTCATGTTGGGAATGCAGGGTACAGACTCCACAACTTGAACCAGCCCATGGCTTTTGTTATGACCAGGTGAAAGGGGTAAGGGGAATCACTTTCCTTCTCTTTAACCCCTTTCAGCTGATCATTACAAAGATCTCAAATTCCTTTCATCCTGCATCACTACATTTAACATATCATTTGCTAGTTCAAATTAAAAGGAGTCAAGTAGATACTTTTCTTGAATGAAATAAAAAAAAGTTATCTACTAAACTTAATAAAAACTGCCATCAAGCACACAGACATAAGTAAATAAACTAGGCAGCAGTGCTTAGTGTTACAGAGCGGGAATAGCCAAACCCCTCTGCTAATGAAACTAAAACATAAGTTCCAATCTGTAATGACAGAAGTGGGGGGGGCGGTATCCCTCCAATAATTTTTCCCCTTGTAATCTATTAAAACAGTGGTTAAAAGAAAGAAAATCCCTGAACTCCACTTTACAAGTACCAAGAAACAGTTTATTTATTTAACCCAACAATGAACAAGTTAACAGAATTACTAACAAACCAACAGCCCCCCTGTAGACTACTAGCTACTTCCTAACTGGTCTAAATTCTACTAGAATACTGTTCAAATAAACAAATCCCACTTTATAAACCCAATTAATAAGAGAACAATGAATTATAACTTAACCTCTCCAATTTCACACAGACTGTCTTCTAGAATATTCCATCTTTTCCAGTCTCTTCACAAAAATCTTTCTCCCACTAATTCTGCTGTCAGGGTTGTATTATCTCTATAATTTCTTCAAATAAGGACTTTGTGAGCTAAAATATCACAGTACCTTTGATTAATTAGATACACTTTCTTTGTGAGCGAAATGCTACTAACCATAGCGGGTGGCAGGTGACTCTCCCCAAATTTCCAACTGCCGTCATCTTATCTAACCATAATGACATAATCACATTCTTATGATATGATTGGTTTCAGGTTGTCAACACCATCAGATTTAAATTCAATTGACTTTCTGTATATAGGTGCTTGATTTAAATTAATTGGCCAAATTCAAACTTGTTGTCTTGGAAAAAGTGCTGCTTGGCTGTTCTATAAAAAATGTTTCCATTTGGGTGCTCTCTGTGCACTTGCATTTGTAAACTTCCAAGCACAGACAAACCACACGCCCTTAAAGGGACCACGGCACTCTTTAGCCCACAATAATTTTTACCAACAAATTCTAACTTCCTGCCTTCCAGTTCATGAATATTTTACCCAACTTCATAACACAATTAAAAAAAAAGGGAAGATCAAGAATAATCAGTTTAAACGTTCTTATTGTCCAGCCTTTGACCTGTGACCACAGATGTTTAAATAACGGCTTGTATTCTAATTAATAGCATAAGTATAAGTCTTTGAGTTTGAATCATAGAATCCCTACGGTACAGAAGAAGGCTAGGTAGCCCATCGAGTCTGCACCAATTCTCAAAAGAGCATCTCACTCAATCCCCATAACTCCTCATTACCACAGCAGATCCACCTCGCCTGCACATTCCTGGATACGATGTTCAATTAGCATGGCAATGCACATCTTTTCACTGCAGGAGTAAACCAGAGCACCCTGCAGAAACCCATGTTGACACAGGAAGAACATGCAAACTCTACACAGACTGGAACTGTACCAGGGTCCTTGGTGCTGAGAGGCAGCAGTGCTAACTACTGTGCCACCATGCTGAGTTGTTGGTGGGTGGATATTTCTCCAATTTGCTTTACCACTGGCATCATTTTTTGAGAAGCCAAAAGCAGCAGGCAGACAGAGCATCATGTTGTTCAGCTGCCAAATCTATTTTTTCTTTTTCTCCTCCGCCCAAAAGCAGTTATCTGAATTGTAGTTCATTTATTTTATCCTGTATCTGGCTGCTGTTTTTTCTTTAGGCCAGATAATCTGCAGGTAATTGTCATCTTCATTATGTGACACTTATCCAGAAAGCTGTAACTCAAACATGAGATATAGATCTCAGTTTCAGTGCCGTTTTACAATATGTTAATTTTGACCAATTCTTGTTTCCTGATCAGGTGATCACTGTGGCCATCTTAAATCACCAGTGTTGGTTTTGGAAAATCCACTTTAGCCTATAAAAGTTTCCAGGTGTGAAACAAAATTTCTGGAAAACAAAAATTGATAGATCTTTTTCACAATTCTCTTAACTCCTGATAAAGTCTTCATTTTTTTTGAGGGGGTGGAGTTGGGGAAAGAATGGCAACGTCTGGAATGGGTTCAGGAGTCCTGGAATCAGGTCCTCACCACCATTTTCACCCCTTAATAGAGTGTCTATAATTACAGGGTCTTTAACTTGGTTTCTCTCTCCATGGATGTTACCCAATCTGCTCAGTATTTCCAGCACTTTCAGATTTGATTCCACACAAACGTATTTGGTCCACAGTTGTATTCAAATTAATAGGCATCCCCACACTAGCATTATACTGGAGAATTCTGGCTACTGATTGGAATTTCTGCTGACTTAATTAGAGATGAAATTTAGGATGCATCTCATTAGAGATTATTGATCAAAGTCAGAATTATCTCCTTATTGACTGTGGGGTTCAAATGTTGTGATGTCAGAGTGATCTTTTCCTTACTGTCTAAATATCAAAATACAAGCATTATTTCATTTTCTGATGAAGGGTCTAGGCCCGAAACGTCAGCCTTCCTGCTTCTATGATGCTGCTTGGCCTGCTGTGTTCATCCAGCTCTACACCTTGTCATCTCATTATTTCATATATTTTGTTTCAAATTAATTATGGTAAACACTCGTGAAGATATTAAAAAAAAACTGAGTGCACAAACCTTTTTATACCTTCAATTTGCCTTTCGTAACGACCAATTAAGTTGAGTTCTACATTGAATAAATTGGTAACAATACCCTCTATATTGCCACGTTTAAAGCTCAGACAAGGCATCTTGACATTTCAATGAACTCTCAGAGAGAGAGAGAGAGAGAGACAGAGATAGATAGAGAGAGAGATGTGCAACACGCACACTAACGCACAATTGATAAGACTATTCTCCTGCAATTTTCTCCCAAGAAATGTTTCAGTAGCATTTATTCTGTGGGTGAGCAGAACAGAGCGATCACAGGAATTATCTCACCAAATACATTCTTTCTCATATTTACATTATAAAACCCAAGTTCAGACTCACTGAAACAAGGCAGCTTAAGCTATTATTTGGATACCTTTAACAATAAAAAAGCTTTGCAAGTATGCTTAATTGAAAGTGTAATGTGTTTAAATTGGACTGGGTGAATAATATTGCCGGTGGATCCAAAGAAAGGGAATTCATGGAATGCTTACGGGATGGCTTTTTGGAACAGCTTGTGATGGAGCCCACAAGGGAGCAGGCTATTCTGGACTTAGTGCTATGTAATGAGCCAGATTTTATAAAAGACCTGAAAGTAAGGGAACACTTAGGAGGCAGCGATCATAATATGGTAGAGTTCAGTCTGCGGTTTGAAAGAGAGAAGGCAAAATCGGATGTAATGGTGTTACAGTTAAATAAAGGTAATTACAGGGGCATGAGAGAGGAACTGACGAAAATCGACTGGAAGCAGAGCCTAGCGGGGAAGACAGTAGAGCAACAATGGCAGGAGTTTCTGGGTGTAATTGAGGACACAATGCAGAGGTTCATCCCAAAGAAAGGAAAGATTATCCGGGGTGGGGGGGAGGGTTGCGGATTAGACAGCCATGGCTGCCAAAGGAAGTCAGGAAATATATCAAAGAAAAAGAGACAGCCTATATAGTGGCCAAGAGCACTGGGAAATCAGAAGATTGGGAAGGGTACAAGAACAAACAGAGGATAACAAAGAGAGAAATAAGGAAGGAGAGGATCAAATATGAAAGTAGGCTAGCCAGTAATATTAGAAATGATAGTAAAAGTTTCTTTCAATACATAAGAAACAAACGAGAAGCAAAAGTAGACATTGGGCCGCTCCAAATTGATGCTGGAAGGCTAGTGATGGGAGATAAGGAAATAGCTGAAGAACTTAATAAATATTTTGCATCAGTCTTCACAGTGGAAGACATGAGTAATATCCCAACAATTAAGAAGAGTCAGGGGGCAGAGTTGAGTATGGTAGGCATTACAAAAGAAAAAGTGCTAGAAAAGCTAAGAGGTCTAAAAATGGATAAATCTCCTGGCCCCGATGGGCTACATCCTAGAGTTCTGAGGGAGGTGGCTGAGGAAATAGCGGAGGCATTGGTTGTGATCTTTCAAAAGTCACTGGAGTCAGGGGAAGTCCCAGATGATTGGAAAATTGCTGTTGTAACCCCCCTTGTTTAAGAAAGGATCAAGACAAAAGATGGAAAATTACAGGCCGATTAGCCTAACCTCGGTTGTTGGTAAAATTCTAGAATCCATCGTTAAGGATGAGATTTCTAAATTCTTGCAAGTGCAGGATCGGATTAGAACAAGTCAGCATGGATTTAGTAAGGGGAGGTCGTGTCTGACAAACCTGTTAGAATTTTTTGAAGATGTAACAAGTAGGTTAGACCAGGGAAACCCAGTGGATGTTATCTATCTAGACTTCCAAAAGGCCTTTGATAAGGTGCCTCACGGGAGGCTGCTGAGTAAGGTGAGGGCCCATGGTGTTCGAGGTGAGTTACTGGCATGGATTGAGGATTGGCTGTCTGACAGAAGGCAGAGAGTTGGGATAAAAGGCTCTTTTTTGGAATGGCAACCGGTGACAAGTGGTGTCCCGCAGGGTTCAGTGTTGGGGCCGCAGCTGTTCACTTCATATATTAATGATCTGGATGAAGGGACTGGGGGCATTCTGGCAAAGTTTGCCGATGATACGAAGTTAGGTGGAGAGGCAGGTAGTACGGAGGAGGAGGTGGGGAGGCTGCAGAATGATTTAGACAGTTTAGGAGAGTGGTCCAGGAAATGGCTGATGAAATTCAACGTGAGCAAATGCGAGGTCTTGCACCTTGGAAAAAAGAATACAGGCATGGACTATTTTCTGAACGGTGAGAAAATTCATAAAGCCGAAGTACAAAGGGATCTGGGAGTGCTAGTCCAGGAATCTCTAAAGGTTAACTTGCAGGTTGAGTCTGTGATTAAGAAAATGAATGTAATGTTGTCATTTATCTCAAGAGGGTTGGAATATAAAAGCAGTGATTGTGCTTCTGAGACTTTATAAAGCTCGAGTTAGGCCCCATTTAGAATACTGTGTCCAATTTTGGGCCCCACACCTCAGGAAGGACATACTGGCACTGGAGCGTGTCCAGCAGAGATTCACACGGATGATCCCTGGAATAGTAGGCCTAACATACGATGAACGGCTGAGGATCCTGGGATTGTATTCATTAGAGTTTAGAAGGTTGAGGGGAGATCTAATAGAAACCTACAAAGATAATGCATGGCTTAGAAAGGGTGGACGCTGGGAAGCTGTTTCCGTTAGGTGGGGATACTAGAACCCGTGAGCACAGCCTTAGAATTAGAGGGGCTCAATTTAGAACGGAAATGAGGAGACACTTCTTCAGCCAGAGAGTGGTGGACCTGTGGAATTCATTGCCGCGGAGCGCGGTGGAGGCTGGGACGTTAAATGTCTTCAAGGTAGAGATTGATAAATTCTTGATCTCGCAAGGAAATAAGGGCTGCGGGGAGAGTGCGGGTCAGTGGAGTTGAAATGCCCATCAGCCATGATTAAATGGCGGAGTGGACTCGATGGGTTGAATGGCCTTACTTCCGCTCTTATGTCTTATGGTCTTATGGTCTTAAATCGTCAGCATTTAAAAATCTTAATTAGAAGCTAAAACCTGTTAAGAAACCAGTCAACATCATCATTAACTGTACTCCTTCACAGTAAAATAAATCGAAGTTTTGCATCTTTGATACATCACAGAGGCATAATGGCCAAAGAAATGGATATTGAGCCACAGAAGGTGAAATGAGGAGGACCAATCAGGGCTAAGAGGGGAGGTAATTGGGCCATGGAATTTTAGAGCGTGAGGTTAAAGTAGTTGAAGGCTGAGCACGAATGTTCATCAGAGAAGTATGTGATACCTAACAGTTGAGAAGATGACAGGTGGGGAGTTTGAGGTGTGGGGCTTGGGGTGGTGGGGATAGGTATTTTGTGGAAGGTTGGTTGTGGCAGAGTGAGAGTTTTGTGGAGCAGGGCAAAACTGTGGACAGGGAAAGAGCATGAAGGAATTTAGACAAGATTGATGATCATTTAACTCTGAGAAAGTTGGAAGTAATTGATAAATTAGACTTAATCCAGGGTGAAACGTTTTCGAGGAATATTGAATAAGTGGAAGCTCATGGAGGGTGGAGGCATGTATTCAAACAGATCGATGAGCATGCATTTCCACATCAGCTAAGCCGAGGTAATACTGAAAACAGGCATTGTTCTACTGTTTTTAATGGGAATAAGATTGATGCCTCTGGATAGATGTCACATGATCCTGACAAGTTGGGAGTCACATTAATACAGGTGATAGTGATATTTGTGATAGACTGGTAATCCAGAGACCCAGGTAATGTTCTGGGGACTTGGGTTTGAATCCTGCCATTGCAGATGATAGAATTTGAATTCAATGAAATAAAACTGGGATCAAGAGTTAAACAGTGATCATGAAATGATTTTCAGAAAAAAACCATCTGGTTCACCAATGTCCTGTTGGGAAAGAAACTACCTTCCTTACCTGGTCTGGCCTACATGGGACTCCAGACTGTCAGGAATGTGGCTGACTGTTAACAATTAGGGATGGTGATAAAAACTAGGCAATACCCTCATTCCATTAATGAATTAAAAGAAATATTTATTTCTGTCCTGTATATCCTAAGTATCCCAATTCTGCAGCATTTAAATGATCAGCTGATTCCATCGAAACCAAATTTTAGAGTCCCAGTGTGTGGATGTTCAACTAAGCCTGACCTCAGTGCAGTTATTTTGAATAGCTAGGGTACCCTATGGAGAGTGACCTACTGTAGTGAATATGGTCCACCTTGTGAGGGGTGAGGGGTGGTGAATTGCTCTTTGGGAATGTTAACTGCGGAGAAGATTGTCAAATGCATAAACCCCTTTGAACAGTCTGACTCATGAAGACCTGCCAAGAAGTGCCAATATGTGCCAAAATTTGTATATATAAATACAAGAGATTGTTTTCTGATTAAATGTCATCTCTAATATAGAAATTGAAGTAACAGAACTGTACTATAGACATGCATACTTGTGGATACTCAATGAGGTGGCATGGTAGAGGATGTAAGGCTGGTGGGTGGAAGTGGTTGATAAGTTGGCATTGAATATGAAAGACCATGGGAAATGGGTAGAGGGTATTAGGTTGCATGGTTTGGCTTGAGTGAGGGACAGGGAGAGTGTGTGGTTGGGCAGATGTGAGGATTAAGGCCTGGAAGGCATGTCTTATGTTTCTCCTCCTTTTTGGTGAGGTCGGAAGTCACACAAACACAAGGTTATAGTCCAACAGAAACAAAGACAGAAATTGCTGGAAAAGCTCAGCAGGCCTGGTAGCATCTGTGAAGAGAAATCAGAGTTAATGTTTCGGGTCCAGTGATCCTTCCTCAGACCTTTAGTCCAACAGGTTTATTTGAAATCACAAGCTTTCGGAGTGCTGCTCCTTCGCCAGGTGAAGTCATATTGGTGAGGTAAGATACTCTTTTGGACGTGGTCCAAGAATATCTGTAGGATTGTGAGAATGTGTGTCAAAAGTGCATGCACACGCTGGATTTGGCTAAGTTGTTAAGAAACCTTCCAAAGAAAAATGTGGAGTTAGAAAAAGAGCTTTAGCTACTTCAGGCTGCCCTAAAGAACCACAATAGGATTCATACTGCATGCCTGATTTCCCAAACTATCATTTAGAGCAGCACTCTCACCTGGCCATTTGCCCTCAAGACTGAAAGCATGGCAAGAAGTGGGTGCAGAAACTTTGACACCAGACCATGTGCCCCCACCTCACAAGGTGACAGTGAGGGGTCAGGCAGCATCCAGCCGGAGGAGAAACCACACCCAGGCCTCTTTCCAGGTTCCACTCAGGACACTGCAGAGTTGGTGATGTCCTCCCCTTCCACCCTCTCTATACCCTCCAAACCCTGGACGTTAAAGCTGAGGTGGGTCAAAACCTGCCTCTGGCAAGAAGACAATTGGCATGACTGGCCTGCCTAGACACAGAGCTCCCAGGGTTGTCATGCTAACATCCAGGGTCACCGGTCCTGACAGAGCAGGCTCCCTCCGCCCCAGCCAAGGGGTACACTTAGACATGGTGGCACC
This sequence comes from Ginglymostoma cirratum, assembly GCA_024137785.1. Taxonomy (NCBI): domain Eukaryota; kingdom Metazoa; phylum Chordata; class Chondrichthyes; order Orectolobiformes; family Ginglymostomatidae; genus Ginglymostoma; species Ginglymostoma cirratum. The sequence continues at coordinate 17,334,651 of JAHRHZ010000283.1, read as the reverse complement.
ACAGCATGCTGTGTCCCCACAATTAACTTCCCCAGCTTTCCTGTCTCATATCCCTCTGATAACCAGTGGACCTCCCTGAATTTTAATGGACGGACTCTCAGGACTAACCGTGGATGACCTCCTTTACCACCTTAGGTGGCTTGACCAGATCCCCAACTAACTTCCTGCAACTCCCCAGACTTAGTTGAACTGGATCGACAGGGCTGCCAGTGGCGCACTCACCAGACTGTAAAGGTATGGACACCCCTGACCGCAGCCACCTCATTGCAGCTGGACCAATACTGGAGGCTGCCCTGGACCTACTTGCCATAGTTCCTGACTGACATGCATCTCCCTTGACTTGCCTGAGGGCGACTCCCCTTAGATTGAGAGACCCGGCCATTTGCTCTCAGCACATGCAATGCATATGTGGGACTGTGAGATTGTTGTAGCTTGGCACATCCACCTACAGACTGATAGCTGCCGGCAAACATGACAAGTCGATCGGCCTTGTGCCTGTGCAAAAAACACAAGTCAGGATTGAAGTTGTGTGAGCCTGTAAGTTGCAGTGGAGCAGGTCAAGTACCAAAAGGCAAGGCAGAAATGCTGCAAGTATTGGAGTGTGCACAAAGTGAACAAGTACAAACAGCAAGCAATGATCCCTGAGGTACCCCTTGGTTGCAGTCCATGAGTTGAGTGCCTGTCCCTGTGCACAAAGTGTCCTACCTGCTGCCTTCCAATTAAATGTTCTTGTACGCTCCAGAGTGCAGCTCTGAGGAGCAGAACCACACTGTAAATGGACTGGAAATGTGCTACAGTGATACAGCGAGGGCTGGCATCCACCACCAATCAATGACCTTAAGAGGTAAACTAATTACCACTTTAAGGCCTCAAACTTGCCACTTCCTTGATTACTCGTCTTCTCAGCAGGCGAAAATGTCGCTGGTTTCCCTACTGCGTTAACTGGCGGTGACCTGCCTTTGGAGCTGGGGAGGGGCTCCTCAGAATGCCCGATCTCTGGGCAATCGGTGGCACAGATTTTGCTCAGGCATGAGGCATTGGCTTGTGAAAGCCGCAAATTGTCCTTGTCCCTGACGGCCCTGACTCCCCTGTCCCTGTGACCTCCCAGCACCACATGAGAAACTTCTCACTGTTGAATTCCTTTCTGAGGAGTAGGACCTCGCCAGACCACCTTTAGTACCCAGAAGTTGCTGGCTTCTGAATGGTCAGCATTGGGAGCCCTGCAATTTGGCCAGGATATTGACTGAAGCTTGTCCAGCCAGGTCTTAACAGGCCGACTGGCAGGATAAGCATCTCCTGCCATGAGGTCGATGAGTGAGTTGACTTGGCTAACCCACATTTAGTCTCAAAGTTGGAACATGGCAGCAGTTGACTCTTCACTGCCCTCTAAAATGGCTTAGTGAGCCACTCCATTAAGGACGGCAACAAATACAGACCTTGCCAGTGACGCCCACATCCCATGAAAGAATTAAGAAAAAGTCAGTGGAGGAGCTTTCATGAAGGATCATGGCAGGAGAAGGAAATCTGTACCATAGTCACAATCATGTGTTTATCAATGGCTAGTTTGTGAAAAACACAAAGTTTACAGCCAGTTTGAGCAATAACCAGCATAAAAGAGAGATGGACTTAACAATTTGCCAGAAAGGCAGCAAAACATAGATATGGAAGCACAAAGCTTTCCAGCTTTGATACAATGCAAAATAATCTTTTGAACTGTTCACATTTTTTAAAATTCTCCTATGTGCATTGTGACATTATTAAACACTTAACATAGCATGATAACATCGATGACTTTCATGGCTACTTTGATCAAACAAGCAAAATCGGGCATTGACCGGGCTAGATATTAATGCTGTAAACTTTATGAAGCAAACCACTCCGAGATGTCTTCCTAGAGTGTTGATGCGCCATTAAACTCTTTTATGGTAAAGTCAGTTTGAAACAAAAAAGGTTTCCTATACAGAAGCCCATTGATTTGAACACTTGACACACCTAGCATTTTATGACAGGGAGGTATTCTGGTGAGCTGTTCCCAGGTCTGTGTGATTGCTACACTATCCAAGGCCACATGGAGGTGCACACAAACAATTCAGGGAGTTAGTGCCTGATTCATTTGTCAGTGGAAAAGGAGTACAGAAATGATCCGAGTTCAGACACATCAGGGAACTTGCCATTCTTGCTAATGTTGTGGGGGGACTTGCCGGTGTGGATACCTGAAGGATGCTTCTTCTTGTGGGTGTGACTAAAGCTAGTGGAAGTAGTTTCAGAATAATAAGTCTCCCTTTTAAGACACGGAAAAGGAAACTTTTATTTTCTCTCAGAGGGTTGTTGAAATGTGGAATTCACTTCTCCAGAAAGCAGTGAGGCAGCAGCTTAAAAGTGATTTAAGGTTAAGTTAGAAAGGGTTTTGAAAGAAAAGGGAGCCAAAAGTGTTGGGGTCAAATAGGAAAATGCAGGTGAGATCACATCCAGATCATTGATTATTGAATGGGGAGGCAGGCCTGAGGGGCCAAGTACCTACTCCTGTTCCTCACTCCTAAATTTCTACGTTCCTATGGACACCTAGCGTGGAATTCAATGACTAACTCCATTTCTTCACCTGTCTGTGATTGGATAAAGTCATTGTACCGCACACAATGGACATTCTTTTGATTGTAGGCCAAGTTAAAACTTTTAAAAATATAAACTAAATAATGAATGTTAAAGGTCTATTTCATTTTAATACTATTCAAAACTGCCATATAATCCTAAATTCCAGACGGGGTTTTACCCAAGCCTCTAGAAAATTGCAGCAACTGTACTCAAACCTTCTGGCAATAAAGGCCAACATAACAGTTGTCTTCCTAGTTTCCTTCTGTACCTTGACGTTAGCTTCCAGTGACTTTTGAACAGGGACTCCCAGGTCCCTTTGCACATCAAAGGGGTGGCACAGTGGCACAGTGGCTAGCACTGCTGCCTCACAGCACCAGGGACCTGGGTTCAATTCCAGCCTCGGGTGACTGTCTGTGTGGAGTTTGCACATTCTCCCTGTGTCTGCGTGGGTTTCCTCCCACAGTCCAAAGATGTGCAGGTTAGGTGGATTGGCCATGCTAAATTGCCTGTGGTGTTCAGGGAGGTAGAGGGTGCACATTAGGTGGTCGTGGGTCTGGGTAGGATGCTCTGAGGTTCAGTGTGGACTCGTTGGGCTGAAGGGCCTGTTTCCACGCTGTAGGGATTCTATGATGCTATCAGCACCAACTAATAGTGGGAAGTGCTGACTTTATGGTATTATCACTAGACTATTAATCCAGACAGCCAAGTCTGGAGCCTCAGTTTCAAATCCCATCGTGGCAGATGGTGGAATTTGAATTCAATTTGCAAAAGACCTGAGGATGACCGTAAAACTGTTGTTGATTGTCAGGAAAAATCTATATCCTTTAGGGAAGGAAAGTGCTGTCCTCTCCTGGATGGGCAATAAATGCTGGCCGAGCCGGTGGTGCCCACATCCTGTGAATAAAGTAAAAGAAATTCTGATAATTTAAGAAACACCCCGCATTTCTCTTTTTACTACTTCACATTTTTTTTTACATGATCTTCCATCTGCCTTGTCTTTATCCCCTCATTTAGCCTGATTAAATCCTCTTGAATGCTCTTGGCATTGCCTTCACAACTCACATTTTCATTTCATTTTGAGCTACCACATCCAAATCATTTTGGTAGATTGTGAATGTGTGGCCCAAGCAATGATCCTTATGGCACCTATTAGTCACAGCCTAAAAATGACCTGTTTATTCCTTCTCTCTGTTTATGTATTCAAAAGAAAATGGGAAAAAGACAGTTAATGAGAGGCAATGGTATACTTACATTCATTACTTTGACAGCTTTATTAAAGACTAGATATGAATGCTAGGTGTAAATGTAATCTTTTAGGACATCATGAGCCCTTTGGCTTCGAAACTAATGAATATGCATTCATTGCCTTTCTAAACATGGTTCAAACTGATGGACAGACATAATTAAAGAGCTTAAGAAGCTCAAAACATGCTTCACTCATTATTAATAAAAAGGTAATGGAATAAAATAAAATTAGAATAAACAAGCAATTCAATTTAGAATTTTTAATTACTAAATTTTATGCATTCAAGCCGTGGGGTCACAAGGATATCAGTAATTTTCAATTCAGACAATAGTGTTCCTCCTTAAATTACCTATCATTATTCACTGAAGTGGACTCTTCTGTTTCTAGTTTAAACTGTGTGGAATTTATCTTGAGGTTGAATCAATGTTTGCATTCAGTTGAGAATGAACTTCTCCCAATCTATTTGCACAAAGAAGAATCACTACTCACGTGGCAATCATCTAAGTGACGAGAACGCCGATGCTACTTATTTTTCTTTTGAATGCTCACGAAAATCTATTACCTTTTATCTGTGCAGCAATTTATCCAGCTTAGCCAGAGAACATGATGACCAGAGATGTCTGAGCAGTTCTGCAGGATGCGAAATCAATCATTGTTAACTGTGAAATGAACGGTGGTATCACATTTGCATTACAATGCCAGATGGCAGCAGACTTTATGAACTGAATTTTGCTGGTCCTGCAGAGATGAGCTTGGAAGTGGGACTGGCAGCAAAACTGGAGAATCTTCACACAACCCCCACCTCTAGGCAATCTGTTTGTGCCACATCTACTTACCAAACCAGAGCAGCTAACAGTATCTAGTTGAGAGATAATAGGTACTACAGATGTTGGAGAATCCGGGATAACGAGGTGTGGAGCTGGATGAACACAGCAGGCCAAGCAGCATCATAGGAGCAGGAAAGCTTGACGTTTCGGGCCTAGACCCTTCATCAGAAATGGGGGAGGGGAAGAGGGTTCTGAAATAAATAGGGAGAGAGGGGAAGGCAGATGGAAGATGGATAGAGGAGAGGATAGTTGGAGAGGAGACAGACAAGTTGAAGAGGCGGGGATGGAGCCAGTAAACGTGAGTGTAGGTGGGGAGGTAGGGAGGAGATAGGTCAGTCCAGGGAGGACGGACAGGTCAAGGGAGCGGGATGAGGTTAGTAGATAGGAGATGGGGGTGCGGCTTGAGGTGGGAGGAGGGGATAGGTGAGAGGATGGACGGGTTAGGGAGGCGGGACGAGCTGGGCTGGTTCTGGGATGTGGTTGGGGGAGCTTTCACCAGCTTCAAAATCTCCACTCCCCCAACCGCATCCCAAAACCAGCCCAGCTCGTCCCCGCCTCCCTAACCTGTCCTTCCTCCCAACTATCCCCGCCTCCCATCTCATGCCGCACCCCCACCGCCGATATACTAACCTCATCCCGCCCCCTTGACCTGTCCATCCTCCCTGGACTGACCTATCTCCTCCCTACCTCCCCACCTACACTCACCTTTACTGGCTCCATCCCCTTCTCTTTGACTTGTCTGTCTCCTCTCCACCTATCCTCTCCTCTATCTATCTTCTATCTGCCTCCCCCTCTCTCCCTATTTATTTCAGAACCCTCTTCCCCTCCCCTATTTCTGAAGAAGGGTCTAGGCCCGAAACGTCAAGCTTTCCTGCTCCTATGATGCTGCTTGGCCTGCTGTGTTCATCCAGCTCCACACCTTGTTATCTTAGTATCTAGTTGTTGAACTAACTATCTGCAGTATTCATCATTGGTGGTTCCTTGCAGATGAGGATGACTCTTCCACCCTCAGGGTGAGTCCGTAGGAGGCCGGACAGACTGATGTGGCTGCCGCAGGCTCTGTTGCACTTGGGGCAGGTGGTGGTCATGGGAAGGGGTGGGTGGGACATTGGCGTGGCAGTGTGCCCCTTTCACTTGGCTTCCCCTTTTTCCCGATGGTAAGCCTCAAGGTGCTCAGCGCCTTCCTGGATGCTCCTCCTCCACTTTGAACGGTCTACCACCAGTGATTCCCAGCGGTCTGTGGGAATGTCGTACTTCACTAGTGAGGCCTTGAGGGTATCACTGAAGCGCTTCCTCTATCCACCTGCCTTTTCGAAGCTGGGAGTAGAGCACCTGCCTGGGAAGTCTCGTGTCGGTCACGCCATCAAAATGACCAGCCCATTGTGGCTGATCAAGGGTGGTCAGTGCCTCGATGCTGGGGATGTTGGCCTGGTTGAGGACACTGGAGCTGGCGTGTCTTTCTTCCCAGCGGATTTGCAGGATCCTGCGCAGACAGCTCTGGTGGTCCTGCTCCAGTGCCTTGAGGTATCTACTGTAGACAGTCCACATCTCAGAGCCATAAAGGAGTGTGTGAACCACCACAGCTCTGTAAACCGTGAGCTTGGTGTCAGATCTGAAATTGTTGTCCTCAAATACCTTTATCTTTAGGCAGCCGAAGGCTGGGCTAGCACACTGGAGGTGTTACTAGTATTAACGCTGTTGGAGAGAAATGGTTTCCAAGTGTATTATTATTAAATATTCTTAAAGAACAGAAAGAAAGGGATACATAAATTTTGAAAGCCTTGAAGGCATGCTTTAAACTCCAAGCAAAAGCTCAATATTTGGCCCAAGGTGCAAAAGAATCCATTGATTAATATGTGACAGAGTTAACACAGCTTGCAGTATCCTCTGACTTTATGGCAACTAAAGGACAATCCAATTAAAGACTGGATTGTCTAATGTGAGATCCTACCGTGAGAGCACATCTACTGTGAGAGGAGAAATTTACTCTAAGTAAAATGATCGCATATGCAGAAATGCTGAGGTTGTGAATCAGCAGCTAATCAGAGCTTGTCAGATGAACCTGAAGCTCGACCAGAAAAAGAAATGCAATTAAAGATGCCTGAAGTCAAGCATTTAGGTCATGCTCTGTTAGCAAAATGTCTTCACCCCGATCACACAAATATGAGAGCTGTATCGGCAATGTGACGACTAACAGATGTAAAATCAATTCAACAATGTATTGCATTCAGTAACTACATGTCAAAATTGTTGCTTAAATCTGACTTCAGATTGTGAGCCTTTGCACTAATTCACTGCCAAGGATGTGAAATCGTGTTGGGGCACAGAACAAGGAGCAGCATTCACTGCAGTCAAGCAGCCAGTGATACCAACACCAGAATAAAACAAAGAACTGTGGGTGCTGGAGATTTGAAACAAGCAAAAATAGATATTACTGAAGAAACTTGGCAGAATCACCAAAGGAATCACAATGAAATCATGCAAATCTAGCACTTCTTGAGTGGAAAAACAGGCCTATTGAAAGAATGGAAAGTAGTCCAGTGAAAGGCTAATGTCACGCCACACACAAACTACTTTTCTCATAGCAAAACAATCTGCTGCTTTTTATTTGTTCATTGGATGCAGGCATTACTGGCTAGGCCAGTATTTATTCCCTATTCCCAATTTCCTAGAGGCCAATTGATCTACGTTTGGAGTCACATGCAGGCCAGGCCAGGTGAGGTTGACAGATTTCCTTCACTCAAGGATATTTATGATGGGTGTGAGTGACAAATTCATGATGTAACGGCAGAAAACCAAATTTCACATGGAGAAAACCACCAAACCATTCTCAGACCTACGCATAGGAGAAAGAGTCAGGAAACAAGCCTTCAGTACTCTCAGCAAAAGTAACCCAAGTGGCAAGTAGGTTCTATTTATCACCTCAATTATAGGCAGTGGAAGTAAACAATACCTTGGACTGCATTGCTGGGATGAGTTCATTTTGAGGAAAGGAACCCTGTTTTTACTCATGCTTTCAGCTCCCATCAATTAAAGACCTTCCAGATTTGTGAAATAAAATCTAATACTGCTTCATATTTAAGCGAAAAGCACTCACTCACCTCAGGGCTTTCTCTGCTATGCCGATGTAACATCAGCAGAAACCCCATTAACACGTGTAAACAGAAGAGCCATTTGAGAGATGTACAGGGATTTCCTGGTCTTATCCATTTTGATAATAACAACGATTTGGATTTATACAGCCCCTGTAATGCAGTCAGATGAGCCAAGATGCTTCACAGGAACTTCATCGAACAAAATTTGATGTTGAGAGTCAGCAGAGTTAGCGCTTTGAGGCCAGTGACCCTTCTTTAGAACTGTGTTCTCTGCCGCTTTATTCTGAAGAAGGGTCACTGGACTTAAAATGTTAATTCTGCTTTTCTTTCTATAGATGCTGCCAGACCTGTTGAGTTTCTCCAGCAAATTCTGTTCTTATTTCAGATCTTCAGCATCTGCAGTTCTTTGTCTAACTTTAACAGTTGACATTGATAAACATAATGAGATATTAAGACAGATAATAAAAATTTAGTCAAATGTGTTGCTACGATGGGCAAGGGTACCCAGTACACAAAATTTTGAGGCAGGATACCCCAAATGGTTATGTCCCTGGGTAAGGAGAGATGAACTGGCTCCCATTCTTAATTCAACCCCTCTCTTGATTGGTCACAGTGAGGTTAATTTAGAAAGGATCACTTCCCTCATGGATACTCTTTTCTTCCAATTAAGTTTATTCATTTTTTAAAAGGAGACAAATTAACCAGGCAATCCTGAGTTTAAAAAAAATGAACACATTAGATACTAAATATGAGAAAAGACAATAAAACGCATGCCACATACAGATGGATTCGAAATATAAGTTGAGTAAAATGATAACTGTTAGAAATATATATGAGCCAAAACAAAATGTAGATTGAGGAATGTTATGGTTGTAAAGTTGAATGACACTATTCAATATTCTTGGCTTTGCAAGTTACTTGACAGGCTTTTGCTCTGGTTCCTTTTTGACAATGATTTCAAAGGCTGAGCTAGCTTCCAGCACTCAGAGAGACTTGATTTTCTTTACCTGCAGTGCAGAAGTGACTATTGGTTGTCCACAAGCTACTACCTTTATAGCACACTAATATGCACGAATGCGTCAGCTCATAAGCACACTGAGGTTAGGGTTGCAGGGGTATTTAACCTTGTTCTTGTGTATGCCTGCAAGGGTAAACCACAAACATGTCTCTTGACTCATGTCCACAGTCTGGTCTATAACTTAATGGTGGAGGCTTTCTTGCTGAGAAAAGAGTCATTAACACTATATCTCTTCCTTTTAAGTCCCCCTGTTTGAATTGTCCTGAACACTCTACAGGTGTGACATTGCATGGATTCACACTATGGCTTACAGGAGTCAGTGAATTTCATTCTCAAGATTTACATTATTAGCCATTCTTGGCTTTGTAGATCTTTGTTTCTTTTTAAAAGAAACACATATTGTTTAAAAGTTCAGAATTCCCATAAGCAGTTGAGGGTTATAATCTGTCTTTGCAGCAAAGTGAGTTTTAAGGAGCATCTGAATGGATGAGAATGAGGAAGAGAGGCTAAGAGGTTTAAACAGAGAATTCCAGAGTTTATGTCAAGGCAGTTGAATGCCAATGATAGAGTGTTGTAAATCATGGAACAGCGATTTGAGGAGTGCACAGAAGTCAGAGGTCTGTAGGGCTGAAAGAAGCTGCAAAGAGGTATGGAGGTGGCAAGGCACCTGTTAGCATTTTACTTTTCGTTCTGATAAGTTAATAATGAAATTCAAGAAAACCCACCAAAATATTGCAAATGTAAACAAAGAACATTTCAGAAACATTTACGAAGTTGTAACTTGATTCAAATCAAACCATTAGAGCATTGAGTTTTATTGTCAGAGGTTTTGCACAGAACATGAATTCAAACACCTAAGTTGCCATTAGATTGAGTGCAATAACTTGTGACACAAGACCTGATGTGTTATAAGGGTTCATTTGAAGTTACTGCTTGACTTGATGAGAGTCTAGTTATATAGGTCATAAGGACCTCCAGTTCTCTGTAGTGACTTCCAGTGAACCAGAATCACTCATGTTCTGTTGTTCACCTATCATCAGGTTTGATCTCTTGTGCTGTTAAAAAAAAATTGAAAAATAAAAATCCTAAATTCTAAGGTCAACTGCTAATGGCTGCTTGAGATTAGCACTGAGGTTAGCCTTACAGACAAAGATTACTTTGCCACAAGCACTCTGCGGTTTAATTAATGGCTTACAAAATTTCTGTTAAAAATAATGAGCACATTTTCTGCTTCAATGAAGAATTGGCAGTAATCTTAACCTCGAATCACTTGAAATAAATGCCAACTTTATCTCCAGCAGAAATGAAATTACTTTTCCCTTTCCAGCTCTTGAAATTAAATGACATTTTAAAAGGGGTTACATGAAGGCATTTCACTCACAATGGGCAGTCTTAGGCTGTTTCATTTGCACAAATATCAAATGTTGGCTTAAAATGACTGCTTTATAATCAGTGAAAGCTGATAATCTAAACACTTAGGTGCATTGTGTTATCTCATGCAAGGTGTTGCCAGTTCATCATAAAGCTTCAGTGTTAGGTGAGCATTGCTTTGATTCTTCTGTTGCAAATTGTGCCAGCAATGGTGACTACTCCCTCAATCTCAACAACTGGTGATTATTCACATAACTGTTGCTTTTTTTAAAACAAAGCTTACCACGTTAGTACACCATTTTCATGAAATGCTGATCAATTGCAATCCAACTTGCACAATGCAAACATCCCAGGCATCACAGCTTAATGCAAAGGGAGTCAATCACCCAGACTTTGCATTCCTTAATCCATATGGAAGCAATGGGCACGACATTCCTGTCTCCACCAGTGTCAGAACAGAGGTAGAAGCCTTTTAAAGATAGTGGGTGGTACCTGATTTCCACCCACATTTCCACTACCAGCTAGTTTTGCCAGCATAGGTTAGGGATGCATGTAGTGAGCACATATGCAGCACCCTTGAAGTTGCCTGGTCCATTGTGGAGTTGGTCATTTCAGACCTGCATAGTTTTGAGGAGTTTGTCCAGGTTTTGAGGGTGGCCTTCCTCCTGCCTGCTGGCCTTGCCCTCAAACTGCCTGATGTTTTATGGAGGTATGGGTGGCGTTGTGGTGAGTGGCGCAGAGTGGGGGGTGCATATATTAGATTCTCCACCTGCTTCTGAACATTTCAGATTTTAAGTCACCACTTGACAGTCGCACAGGGCTCAGCCTGCTGCAGCCAAAGTTTTAGCCACTGCAGAGCCAGGACCATATGAAACAGGAGCCCGCCAACTTTAGTTGCATGACATGGTATCAGGCAGTATGGAATCCTACATCGGGTGCCCTCTCAGCCCATTGAAGGCACCCCTCCTGGATAATCCCCCCACAGTATTTTCACCCTCCCCTCTGGCCTCTTGAACCTGGCACCTCCTTGACTCATCTCTTCCACTTGTCCCCATTTATTTCCTCGCCTGACCAGCACTCTCCAAAAATTTCATTGACTATTTTGCAAGAGCAATACACCACATTAAAAAAAAAGGACATCTTGCTGCAGCTTTATGTGGCAATGGCAAGATTGCACCAGGAGTACAGTGCGTAGTTTTGGTTTTGTTAAGGAGGGACATAGTTGAATCGGAAGTAGATAAGAGAACAATCACTAGGTTGGTTCTTAAGATGTCGAATGAAGAAGAATGAGCCAATTGGACATGTACTGAATAGAGTTTAGAACAATGAAAAATTTTCTAAATATGCACGATTCTTGACGGAATATTTGCTGGCAAGGTCTTTCCCTCCCCGTGCCAGAATCTAGAACAGGGAAACAGAGTTTAATGTTGACGCCACTTCTTCCTCAGATGGCTCAGGAAATTTGCCATATCAATAAGGTCCCTCACCAACTTCTACAGATGCAGCGTGGAAGGATACTGTCTGGGTCTGTAACGGCCTAGTACGGCAACTGCTCTGCCCAGGACCGTAAGAAACTACAGAAGGTGGTGTGCACAGCCCAGACCATCACAGAAGCCAAACTTCCATCCATGGATTCTATTTACATGGCTCGCTGCTGCGGAAAGGCAGCCAATATCATCAAAGACCCATCGCACCCCGGTAATGACCTCCTACAACCTCTTCTGTCAGACAGAAGATGCAGAAGGCTGAACACACGCATGAGCAGGCTCAGGAACAGTTTCTTTCTGGCCATTATCAGCCTCAAATAATATAACCTGCAACGTAACCTGTATGCCTCTTAATCTTTTTTGATCTGTACATCCTTTGCTTGCTGTGATCTGCCTGTACCGCTCATAAACAAAGCTTTTCACTGTATTTCGGTACATGTGACAATAAAATCAAGCAATCAGGTGTTTCTCAATTAAGACAAAGTTGAGGAGAATTTTTTTTTTTATTCATTCACAAGATGATGGCATCGCTGGCTAGGCAGCATTTACTGTCCATCTCTAATTGCCCAGAGTGCAGTTAAGAGTCAAACACATTGTTGTTGGTCTGGGAGCCACATGTAGCCACACCAGGAAAGGATGGCAGTTTCCTTCCTTAAAGGACATTCTCTTGGAAGATCAATAGCCTTTGGAATTCTCTCCCACAAAAAGCCATGCAAGTGAGGTTATTGAATATACAAAAGGCTGAGCAAGACAATTTTGATCAATGAAGTAGTGAAAGGTTACTGGCAGCAGGCAGCAAAGTGGTGATAAGGCCACAGTCAGATCAGACAGTAGGAGGAGGAAACAGATGGTCTGGTCAGATAGGCTGATCAGTGGCAGATGGAATTTAATCTGGATAAATGTGAGATGACACACATGATGAATGGTGGGACCTTGGAAGCACCGAGGATCAGTGGGACCTTGGTACGCATGTACACCAGTCCTTAAGGATTCAGCCGAGTTGATAAAGTAGTTAAGAAGGGAGATGGTATACTTGCCTTTATTAGTCAGGTTTAAGAGCAGGGAGATTATAAAACCTTGGTTAAGCCACAGCTTGAGTTCTGCATGCAGCTCTGGAATCCATATTACAGGAAAGGTATGATTGCACTGTCGACAGCACAGAGAAGATTTACCAGGATGATCCTGGGCTGGAGAGTTTCAGCGATGAAGATAGATTAGACAGATTGGGGTTGTTTTCCTTCGAGGAGATTGAGAGGGGTGATGATTTAGATGTACAAAATTATGAGGGGCATAGATTGGGTAGACAGGAAGAAACTTGATGGAAGAATCAGTAACCGGGGGATATAGATTTAAGGTAAGGGGCAGAAGGTTGAGAGGAGACGTGAGGAAAAATGTTTTCACTCACAGGGTGGTGGGAACCTTGAACTCACTGCCTGTGAGGGTGGTAGAGACAGAAACCCTCATAAGATTTAAGATGAATTTAGATGTGCACTTAAAATGGAAAGACACACAAGGCTGTGGGCTAAGTTTGGGGAAATGCGATTAGAGTAGTTAGGTCGTTGTTTTTGACCTGTGCGGAAGCCATGGGCCAAAGGGCCTTTTTCAGTGCTGTAGATCACTATGACTCTGGTGGAACGGGCTGAATGACTTACTCCTGGTGTTATTTCTTGTGACTGCCTGGTCTGGTGAAGTCCAGACATACTTGCCTTTCCTGGCTGCTCAGCATTGGGAACCACGTGTGGTTCCAGTGATCCCTGGTAGCACTGCTGTTCCTGTAGATAAAGTCTCCTTAGTCCCAGTGGACTGCTCTTTTATCAGAGAGGGAGACACATGCGGTGGTGAATTTAATCTGAGGGTCACCAAACCTCAGGTGCGAGGCCAAGATTGAGAAGCCCTCAGTCGGTGTAGGATTGAACTTGAACTGTTGACATTGCTCTGTAAAACAAACCAGGGCTAACGAACATCACCACCCCATTGTGTCTCCACCGCCAATCTAACTGACTGCAAGCTGACTAAGGCAAGCTGTGTAATTAAGTTCAAGCAACAAAAGTTTCTCCCTGTGTTAATACGCTGCAGAAAGCCTTTGGAATCGCCCCAGTGTTTCCGTCTGATGGACGTATATAAAATCCAGCAATGATGCTGGCATAAAACACTGTCTCCATAATTTCTGATAATAACAAGGTGTAGAGCTGGATGAACACAGCAGGCCACGCAGCATCGGAGGAGCAGGAAAGCTGACGTTTCGGGCCTAGACCCTTCTACTAGGCCCAAAACGTCAGCTTCCCTGCTCCTCTGATGCTGCTTGGCCTGCTGTGTTCATCCAGCTCTACACCTTGTTATCTCAGATTCTGCAACATCTGCAGTTCCTACTATCTCCATAATTTCTTCTTTCTTGTGCTCAGCAAGGGACTCTATGTTGTGGAGACACTATTACAGTAGCACAGAGACCAGGAAAATCTGGGTCTGGTCTTTTCGGTCAGCAGATTGTGCCTAATGGAATTAAAAATCATGTCAGTTCATTCAAGTGAGTCTAATGATTATAATTTAGTGGCACGTTGTTCTTTGGAGCCGCATTCTGAACCTGAAACCATTCAAATAAAGTTTGAACAAAGGTTTTCACATCACTTCAATCACTAGAGGGAGCCATGCATGTCTCTCCTTTCAGCTAATCGTTCGTGGTTATTCTACTTTCATATTCTAAACATATACAGCATATTTAACATCTTGTCTTCAGAATAATCGACACATTGCTGATGTATGGAAATTATTTCAAGGTTATTGTCAACTTTGCAATTACCTGGCAGTACAGTTAAGAAAAAATAAATTATACTGCAATCTACATTTCTTAGTGCTGTCCAGCCTTGAACAATTACACCCTGCATGTTTTGTCAGCTTATTACTGTCATACTCAAACATTAGCACTTCGTCCCCAATCAAAGCTATAATCCGCAGTAAAAGGGACATGATTTATAATGTTATTTTGAACGATAATACAAAAGCAAAAGACTGCAGACAGCGAACATTTGAAGTAAAAACAGAAAATGTTTGAAACGCTCAGCAGGACAGCATCTGTAGAGAGAGAAAAACGAAGTTCATCACAACCTGAAAAATTGAAGAATGTTTTCAGAGGTTTTATGCAGATGCAGGAAAAGTAGAGAGAGGAGGAAAGAACGCAAGAGAACATCTAAGACAAGAATTTCCTGTTGCTAAGAACAAGAAAACTCAGGTTTGGAACAAGGGAAAATAACCTCAAAATGTTACATTCAATCAATTTTTCCGTATACTTCAGAAACTTGAAAGGATAAGATCAATGGAAGAAATAAAAGGCTTTTGAAATGTGGATTCTGAGACATAGTCTTCAAATGCCATTACTGACTACAAGACAATCAAAGAGGTGTTTGAAACAACATCAGCAAAAAGAAAGCTACAAAGACATCCAGGATATAAATTGTCAGCATTTTGACGATTTGGTCTGAGCTGAAAAGCTGTTGAGATGAGGAGGAAAATGGAGGGCAGCAGAGAGAAGGGGTTGACCAAGGGCAGAGTTGAATGACGGATGTCGCTTAGTATTTTCAGGGGAAATACAGTGGATGTGAGAGGATGGTGCAAGACAGATGGATGTGACAGAAGATCTCCTGAGGAGTAGGTAATAGCTGCAGGATGATTAAATGGAAAGTAAGAGAGATTTAAATGATAATGGAGATACTGGTGCAAGCCAAAGGTTTGTTTTATTTTAAGGCATTAATAAAATATAAAATGTGCATCTAGATTTATCATTTTACTGCTTTATAGACTTGATGTTGAAGCTGAGAATTTCAGATCATAGCCATTTTGAACAGCTTTTTGTGGTAATAATTAGTGGTTACCGCCATGTTTGGAACTTTAGTCTGAACCTAGACACCATTAGTAGTCTCTAATTGATGTCTTCTTTTATGCAGATCCACTTATCAATAGGGATCTGTCCAGGGGAGAGAATGGCTCATTGTACAGCAGACCGAGACCATCTAATATCCACAGCATGTACCAGAGTCCTGTGTGGCAAACACAAGTGGGTGGGAGCTAGTCCTCAGTCCATATTAGGAGGGGTGGGATGCTGTTAGGGGGTTCCAGTGGAGTCAGGCTGCACACAGTCCAAGGCTTGGCCTTAGTCAATCATCTGCTCTGGCCAGTCAGGGGATATCCCCAATTTTTATGCACAGTGGCGTTTCAAAGATGGGGCCAGAAGCAGACGAGAGGGTGTTATAGGGTGGGGTAGTTGATAAGGCGGGTTTGGTAAGGTAATGGCACGAGATCTCACAAGATCTCACAAGATCCTAGTGAGGAGAGAAACTTGACAAAACTGACAATTATTCAAAAAAAAAAATTCAACCCTGCATAATTTTTAAGTCGAAGGCTGTTAGCTGAGATCTGAATACTTACAGCCTCCAAGAGGAGAGTACGGATATCAAATAAACTAGTTTTGTGACCCACAAGCAGCTTTATCTCACCAGAGTGCTTTACAATTTGCTATCAGCAAAGATAGGAGTAATATTGCAGGTGGTGCAGAGATAGTGGGAACTGCAGATGCTGGAGAATCTGAGATAACAAGGTGTAGAACTGGATGAACACAGCAGGCCAGGCAGCATCAGAGCAGCAGGAAGGCTGACATTTCAGGCCTAGACCCTTCTTTAGAAATGGGGGAGGGGAAGGGAGTTCTGAAATAAATAGGGAGAGAGGGGGAGGCGGATAGAAGATAGATAGAGGAGAAGATAGGTGGAGAGGAGACAGACAGGTCAAAGAGGTGGGGATGGAGGCAGTACTGCACCTCCCAGTTGCGAACCATTTCAAGTCCCCCTCCTATTCCTCAGACGACATGTCCATCCTGGGCCTCCTGCAGTGCCACAATGATGCTACCCGAAGGTTGCAGGAACAGCAACTCATATTCCACTCGGGAACCCTGCAGCCCAATGGTATCAATGTGGACTTCACAAGCTTCAGAATCTCCCCTCCCCCTACCGCATCCCAAAACCAGCCCAGCTCGTCCCCGCCTCCCTAACCTGTCCTTCCTCCCACCTATCCCCTCCTCCCACCTCAAGCCCCACCCCCATTTCCTACCTACTAACCTCATCCCACCCCCTTGACCTGTCCGTCCTCCCTGGACTGACCTATCTCCTCCCTACCTACCCACCTACACTCACCTTTACTGGCTCCATCCCCGCCCCTTTGACCTGTCTGTCTCCTCTCCACCTATCTTCTCCTCTATCCATCTTCTATCCGCCTCCCCCTCTCTCCCTATTTATTTCAGAACTCGCTTCCCCACCCCCATTTCTGATGAAGGGTCTAGGCCCGAAACGTCAGCTTTCCTGCTCTTCTGATGCTGCTTGGCCTGCTGTGTTCATCCAGCTCTACACCTTGTTATTGCAGGTGGTGCAAGCAGGTTACAATGTCAAGTACACACGCGGGGCTTAGTGTTACACAAAAACAGAAGCTGCTGGAAAAGCTCAACAGGTCTGGTAGCATCTGTGAAGAGAAATCAAAAGTAACGTTTCAGGGTCACCGGACTTGAAACTTTAACTTTGATTTCTCTTCACAGATGCTGCCAGACCTGCTGAGCTTTTCCAGCAACTTATGTTTTTGTTTTAGAGTTACAGCATCCGCAGTTTGTTCAGATTTTATTTAGGGCTTAATGCTATGGTTATTTGGTGAATGATATAAGTTTCTAAGAAATTGGGCAGTGAAGGATTCTCCAGATTACAAGGGATATGTATCCATTTAAACAGTAACAGGTGACGTTGACGGTAAGATAATATCTCTTGTAGATCACAAAAGTAATGATTTTCTATCCAAGTGCCTGGATGCAGCCTGATGATTTAAATTGATAACATTAGTTCAAGTCCTTCTGTCTGTCAGACTTCTCTCTTAGACTACCACACTTTAGCAGGTAAGAGGTTTTGAAATCTGTGGCCGAGTTTCCCAAAAATCAGCATAGAGTCCATCTCGG
The DNA here is from genome assembly GCA_024137785.1 of Ginglymostoma cirratum. Taxonomy (NCBI): domain Eukaryota; kingdom Metazoa; phylum Chordata; class Chondrichthyes; order Orectolobiformes; family Ginglymostomatidae; genus Ginglymostoma; species Ginglymostoma cirratum. The sequence continues at coordinate 17,317,035 of JAHRHZ010000283.1, read as the reverse complement.
ATTCTCCAGCATCTGCAGTACCTTTTATCTCTGATAGAGTCCATTTTGATGAGTTTCATGGAGGGTTTCCCTCCGTAAGCCCTAGCAATGTTTCTCTCGGAATTCTATGCTGCTCATCTCATTAAGTATGCACCGCTTCTCCATGGCATCAGTCTCATACCAAATTGCACTCAACATGGTGCCTACACCAGAACATGCATGCCACTGGCACCATATTTAAACCCCAGGCGTGCACTATGTCAAATGCTGCCAGCCCAGTCTGAAGTAGCCACCCAGGTCAGTGATGTATCTTAACAAAGTTCTGTGCTCTGTAATGGTAAGTGCCACCATCTCCTACCTTCTACTTCATGCAGTGTCATTTGATAGCAACTATGTCATTTGCACCAAGTTCCCACCAGGGCTCATGGTCTACCATTGTCACTATTGCAGTCAGTTTCTTTCCTCAACGGCTCTCACCCACCCCATTCCCTCAGATACCAACTCTTCCTGCCCTCTCCACATCCTACTCACTTACTCAGGATGCATCTCAACCCTTTCTGAGTGATGGTGGAAACGCTCGCTGACTCAACATGAACTGACCCCTTACTGACCATTGCTACAAACATGGAAAGCTACCTAGCTATCTGCCTCCACTAAAAGGCAGGACAAGACAAGACAAGGCAAGGCAAGGCAGAGATGCTGTAAGAATCCAAGTAATTGCAAAGTGAGCAAGGGACAAGAAAGCATGCTAAGAGCCCTGAGACTCACTGTGTCCTGAGGACTGAAGTAAGGACATTGATTCGGCCACTTTTGGAATACTCCGTTCAACGCCGGTCTCCATGCTATCGGAAAGATGTTGTGAAAAACGAAAGAGTTCAGAAAAGATTTGCAAGGATGTTGCTGGTACTGAAGGGTTTCAGCAGTAGGAAAAAGCTGAATAAGCTGGGACTATTTTCCTGGAGCATCAGAGGCTGAGGGGTGACCCTGTAGAAGTTTATAAAATCATGAGGGGCATGGATAGGGTGAATGGCATGGTCTTTTCACTCTGTTAGTGGAGTCCAAAAATAGAGGGCATAGGTTTATGGTGACAGGGGCAAGATTTAAAAGGGACCTAAAACACAACATTTTCATGCAGAGGGTGGTGCATATATAGAATGAGCTGCCAGAGGAAGTAATGGAGGGTGGTATGATTATAACATTTAAGAGACATGTGGATAGGTATATGAATAGGAAGGATTTAGAAGGATATGGGCCAAATGCTGGCAAATAGGACTAGGTTAATTTAGATAGCTGGACAGCATAGACGAATTGGACCAAAGGGTCTGTTTCCGTGCTGTATAACTTTATAACGCTAAGTGCCTGTCCCTCATTTCTGAAATTATTTGTGATGGATATTTACTTTAAATTGTCAGGCATCACATTAAAAACCCACGCACTTCAGAGAAATATATTGCTTAATCAGCTTTTTGTTGAGAGTATTGCTTTGTGCAACAAATGCCGAGGTCATCATTCATCAAATAGTTTTTATTGCAGATTCAGAGATTGTTCGGCGCAACATGTGACAGACTAACAGAATATTTTGTGCAGTCACTACAATTACAGTCCTTCAGATACACTTGGCAAATAATTTTATTCTTTACTGTTTACTTTAAGGTTAATGAAATCAAAGCTTTAGAAAATCAGAAGCTGCATGATCATTCAATGAATATTTCATTATAAATTCATTTTCCCAATTGACAATGCTTCATCAAAATGTATTTAGACAAGATCAATAATTTTTTTTTACGGTGAAATTGTCTCATCTTTATTCATGGATAATTTTTTTTTAAGTATGGCATTTATTCCACTGGGCAAATGCTGTCAGAGGTACATCTATGTTTCATGTTTGACACTGCAACAGCGAGCAATTCCAAAATGTATTGCACTGCACTTCCCATTCATTTCAATGGGAGAGTGGGAGAATTTCAACAGGCATAGTGATGGTACATATTGGAATTCATTTTGTCCATGACTACCTTTGTAAAAGTGTTTTAAATAATAACAGGGGCTTATAAAATGGCCCGGAGCCTTAAAACAAAATTCAAGTGACATACATAGACATTGCAACACAGAAGCAAAATATTTCAGTTGCTGGGAGTTTGAAATCTGATGGACTACTGGCGTAAAACCATTTCTCTCTCCAGGGATGTTGCCTAACCTGTTTATTTTCAGCATTTTCCAGTTTTATTTGTGCATGGCTGAAGATTGTGAAGGTTTTAACAAGAACGACCAAGAAATTAATAAAGATAAAATCACAAATGAAAGAATGCTGATAAGATGCTGTGTAAGCTCCACTTTTTTGTGTAAAACGAAACGATTAGCAAAAGTAAATGTAGGTGTTTTAAAGGTACAGATGGAATTATAATGAGCACTATGAACTGCAAGAGATATGAAACAGATACTTTATATCTACCTTCATGGTGGAAGATATCATTCTGTAAACAGTGATGAACCAATAGCCAAATGATAGTGGGGAACTTAAGAAATTAGTATAGGAAGTTAAGGGAATAAACGGATATGGGAAAACACTGGGAATCTGGAGTCTGAGATACAAAACTAGCCATGATCTTATTGAATGACAGAGCAGATTTGCATCCTTGTATCTTAGCCTATGGTTGTAATCCTTGATTTCTTTCTCTCCCAGATGCAACCTCCCCTTAATGCATAGGCACCTTACCCTGTACCAATGAGTACCCACATTCTCACCACTTTCTGGTTAAAGAGGTTTTCTCTGAAACCCGTAATAGGTTTTTTGACAACTCTTTAATATATGGGTCGTTCATCCCGAGTTGCAACAGCTTAACCTTTCTTTTAGAAAATCAGAAATGATTTAAGTAATAGGAGAGCTTTTTCATGGTTCCATAAATAATCTGTCTGCTTTTGAGTTAACATTATCACATTGTTGCTATGGTAAAAGAACAGTTGTGAAAGGTTATTCAATCCTGCCTGTCACTTACTGATTGTCAGAAAAATCCAAAGACAAACATTCATCACTCATGCTCATCTTCAGCCATTGCTACCCTCTCTACAACATGGCTGACAAAAGTGAAGTGACATTATTAGGCTGTATCTTCTCCCTAACAACCCCCCCAACCAATACACATACAACTTAAATAAACTAAGAGATTTTAGCATCAGCACTGTACATTGTGATCATCATAATAATATCATTGAATGACTCATTCAGCTGCACTGACAGAATTTCTGCGTTTTATCACCAAAAACATCGCAACGTCCAAACATTTCCAGGTGTATTGATAGATATTTCCACCAGCTGCTGCCTCTGGCTGCAAGGGGTTTTTGTAGTTCAGCAAAAATAATCCACCTTTCTGGCTGCCTGCCACCAGGCCAGACCTGACTGCTGAGTCCAACAGCTCACTCAGATGTAAGCAGCTTCATCAAAGTTTGTCTCCAGTTTGGTAATGACCACGTCACTCGCTACCACTGTTATTCAAAGACTCTTAGTGAAGCCCATAGAATTTTTGACACCTGCACCTCTGAAATGTTTCCTCACGATTTGGTATCAGTTAAATTAAACAGATTTACAGCCAATGTTTGTTTTAATTTATTTCCCTTTCATACAGAGTACTAACACACCAACTTAACACCCTAGATACATAAGGGTTAAGCAATTAGCGATTGAAAAATTTGTTCATAGGACATCACGATCACTTTGAATAAGCTCCCAACAGATTGAGTTTTCGAAACAGTCGTGTTTGATGTCTTAAAAACTAGAGCAGGCAGCAGAGAATATTTCCTTAATTTTAACGACAAAAAGTAATTTATTTCAAAACATGCTTTCAAAGGCCAAATACATTTTCTGAGCAAGTCCCCAGATAATCTTTTCTTCTGGTGTTGGTCTCAGAAGCATCAAGACCTCATCATCTGGAACTCAAAAAATAAAAATGCTGGAGGTGGTTCTGTGGGAGTTGCAGCCAGACTATTCTGTTACTACAAAAGTAATTTGCATCCCAGTCTCACCCAGTTTTGTCACAATGTTTATTACGTGTAAAGTAAATGTGGTTCATGGTACTGAAGGCAACGTTGGCGAAAGAAATGAACAGTTTTCACAACTTGCAGGGAGCATAATGGCTACCTTCAGAGTGTTAGCTGCAATGATATTCCAGAAACCTGATTCTGTCCAGGCCAAAGGACTTCAATGGATCATTGCTAGTGCTCCTGAGGTCCACCATTCTCCCAAAAGCACATAAAATCTACAAGGTGCATTACAGCAACTTGTCAGAAGTTACTTCAACAGGCAGTTATTCCGCAATGAGCTCTGCCAATGGGTAAGGGCAAGAGCAATGTTATAATGACAACATCACCCTAAGCTCTGTGAAGACTGCAGCACTGAAATTTGTAAGAATGGGAGGGTGCGGGGGAGGTGTGGAATCTTATACAAACTTATACATTTCTTATAGGACTATACAGGCTAAACAGGAAGGATGTTTCCAATAACCGGGAACCAGGTGTTCACAGTCTAAGGATATGGGGTGGGCTATTTAGAACTGAGGTGAGGAGAAAGTTCTTCATCCAGATAGTGGTGAGCCTGTGGAATTCTCTGCCACAGAATATTAAGGCCAAAACATTGAATGTTCTCAAAAAAGGAAACAGATACAGTTCTTGGGGCTAAAGGGCTCAAAGGATAAGGGGAGAAAACAGGCACAAGGTATTGAGCGAGATGATCGGCCACAATCATATTGAATGAAGGAGCAGGCTCGAAGGGCCAAATAGTCTACTCCTATTTTGATTTTCCATGTGTCTATGTCACACATGATCCTGATGTGTACATAACACATTTCCATCGTCACTGGATCAATACTCAAAAATTTCCAGTCATCGTCGTGAAAAAGCCATTTAAAAAAGGCTACGGCATTTCAAGCAGACGTATCTTTGTTGGGCAACTCATAGGCAGTAAATGCGATCTTGTAAATATTATCCACATCTGGGGTACCCTTAATCACTTCCAGGCACATTTTGTACCTGTCAGTTGGGCATTAAACAGAAACTGCTGTTGTAATGATCAGCACAGGCACAGTTATCGGCCTGAGCAGCAAAGTGAAGTTAAACCCTTTTGTGTATAAGCGTTTAAAGTTTGAAAAAAAATCAATTGTAAAGATGGTTGAAGGTTAGATTTTACAAATTGATTCATCAAGATCCACAACAAAGTGAGGTGTTATGGAGTACTACTAATATAATTGGGCTAGCAAACCAGAGGTCCATGCTAATGCTGTCTGGGTTCAAAGTCCACTATGGCAGCTGGTGGAATGTAAATTCACCTGACATATCTGCAATTAATGCTAGTTTCAGGAATGGTAACTGGGAAACCATTGTCAATTGTTGTAAAAACCGACCTGGTTCACGACTGTCCGATAGAAAAGGAAAATCTATCGTTGTCATCTGGTTTGGCAAACATGTGAACCACAGAAGTATGGTTAACTGTGAAATGCGTTCTGAAATGGATCAGCAAGCAACTTAATTGTATCAAACTGCTACAGAAAAGTCAAGAAGGAATGAAACCAAATGGGCCACTGAGCAATGAATCAGCACCAAAAACAATGAATGGCCCTGTTGACCCTGCAAGGTCCACTTACTAACATCAGAGGTGGGGTGGGGGGGGGGGGGGCTTGTGCCACAATTGGGACATCTGTCTTATAGACTAGTTGATGAAGAGCCTGACATTGTTATGCTCATAGAATTGGACTTCCCTGAAAATCTCCTGGACATCAGCATCAATGATCCCTTGGTATGTTCTGTCTCACCAGCAGGACAGAAACATTGTTGCTGGCACACTTTTGGACACAGTCAGGAGGGAATGACATTATCAGGCCCCAATATTAACTTCAGACCTCATGAGGTTTCAATAGCACCGGGTCAAAAATGGGCAAAGAAATCTCATGCCAACCCCCACCACGTTTGATGACTCGGTATTCTTCTATGTTTGACACCATTTGAAGGAAGCACACTGGGTAGCAAGTGTACAGAATATTTCTTGGTTGGAGACTTCAACGTCCACCACTGAGTGGCTCCACTACTGACTGAACTTGAGTCCTAATGGACATAGCTGCCACACTGCATTTGCAGAAGGCAGTGAGGGAACTAGTGAGACAGAGAAGTCTCCTTGACCTTGTCCTCACCAATCTACCAACCTATCACATTTTCATCTGTCCAGGACATGTACGCAACTAACTGGTAGAGATGATGCCATAAACAACCTTACCTTTAATGATGGGGGAGATGAGAAAAGACTGCTATATTTGGTTCTGAAAAAGTTAATATTGAATTGTGATGACCGCCAGCTAATTTGATGAGGTTACACACTAACGTTCATGGGAAGTAGATGCATTCTGTACATTAAATAGAAAGAATTTCCCAGTGACCTTGGTGAAGGAATCTCATGATAAGGTTATGTTTTAAGATTTTTACTGTAACAAACAAACTAAAATCAACATTGATTAAACATTCTTACTTGGCTACACGAAGCTACAGAAAAGGTATTCCCCATTACTAAGCTTTTAATTAAAAGTCCCATGCCATGTTTATACATTATACCTGATTTTTAGCAGTACAGTCTTGTGTGCAAACTTCTAAGTGCCCCCTGGCCTTAACAGACTCTCTTCTCCTTGCCTAACAAGATGAATCTTAGGCTGTTCTCTGGAACAAGATCCGCTTGATTTAATGATCTGAGTGCAATGGAAACACTTATAGTAGCAGCGCATCCTCTGGCAACTGCTTGGTTTTTAATGTTCCATCATTGTTGTTTCTTAAACTAAGTAACTGTCCGAACCAGCACTGTGCTTGGTCTTCAACCCAAAAATAGCCCTTTTCCTCTGCTTAGAATTGCACAGAACCTGCTTTGAGTCATCTCCCCCAAAACTTTCTGATTGACTCTCAGAGTCTGAGTCTGAGAAATCCAGGCACAGTGAGGTCAGCTGCCTGTTTTCTTTTCCAGTTGTTGAAGCTTGCACTTTCCTTTTAATACACTTCAACCTTGGTCCCTGTCCTCATGCCAACCCAGGTCACAATAGCTTTCTTCAAGTGGCCTTTGTAGGAGGTCACATCCCTCTCCAAATTATTCACGGAAGGCCTAGTATATTAAATGACAGTCAGACACTTGTGGCCAGCAGCTGGCCTTTCCTCGGATCCAGGATACTGGTGACTGAAAGCCTGCCCTGAGAGCTGCTGTACAATCAGAGGACAACTGTTCTTCACTGCAGACAGCATCAGTGGGAGATGGTGGTAACTGCTAGTATTGCAAGCACTAAAGGCTCAGGATCAGGGAGGGAACCAATCACAAATGTGGAATAGGTCAAAAATCACACGACACCAGGCTGTAGTTCAACAAATGTGGAATGGCAGCATTGCAGGAGGTGGGGGGGGGGTAGTTGCAGGAGGATTGAGAGGGGGGTGGGGTCAGTATCAAAAGAGGTAATAATCATCTACTTAAGGGCTTCAATTGGTACCAGTCTGAGAGGACTTCATGCAAGCCTTCCTGTACAGGACTGAAAGGCAGGAAAGGGGCAGATCCCCACCAGGAACCCTCATGGCAATGAAATGTTACCCTCACCCAATGCCTGCAAAACCTACTTCAAGTGAGGGCATTGACACAATGGCCTAGTGGTCCACGTCTATTCTACATCTTTCTATGAGACTACACATGGTGAAAAAAACAATTAGACATTTTAAACAGGATGGTGAGTGGTCCACTCAGCCCTTTGTACCAGCTCCACCATTCAATAAGATAATGGCCAATCTGTTTGTGGCCTCAACTCCACTTTCCTGCCTTCTCCCCCCAACCCCCTTAACATTGTATATATGCAATATTCCAGCCACCATTGCTCTCTTTGAAGTAAATTCCACAGACTAATGATCCTCTGACTCAAGCAATTCTTCCATATCTTCAGCTTAATTGGGAGAGCACATATTCTTAAAGTGCGTCACCCTCATTGTAGGTTCTCCAATCAGAGGTAACATCCTGTCAACAGTTACTCTGTCAAACCCCCTTAGAATCTTACATGTTTCAATAAGATCATCTCTCATTCTTCTAAACTCTAAAATGTATGTGATCAAACCGCACAACCTTTATTCAGAAAGCAATACACTCATCCCAGGAAAAAACTGGTGAACGTTCTGTGAATTACCGCCCAGGCAAATATATCCCGGCTCAAATAATGAGATCAGAACTCTATTTTGTATTCTTTTGCGTGGTCTCAAAATTGCCCTGTAGTGTTGTAACAAGATTTCCCTGCTTTTATCAAACATAGAACTGTGGATGCCGGAGATCTGAAACAAAAAGAGAGATTGCTGGATAAACTCAGCAGGTCTGGCAGCACCTTGGGGAGAGCGCTGAGTTAATATTTCAAGTCCAGTGGCCCTTCTTCAGAACCCTTCAGCTGCCAGACCTGCTGAACTTCTCCAGCATGTCCTGCTTTTACATTGCATTACTCTTGTTGTAAAGGAGAACACTCCATTTGTATTCCTTTTACTTGCTTTACCTGCATTTTAATTCTGTTATTCATACAGGAGGACACCCAGGTATCTCTATATCACAGCATTCTGTAGTGTCTCACCATTTAAATTTTATTCTGCTTTTTGTCTTGCCAGTGGGGACAACCTCATATTTTCCACATTAATCACTAACTGTCAATTTTTTTTTTTGATCACTCACAACCGATTTATATCCCTTTTGCGTAAATTTTCGTGCTCCTCAGAACTTGCTTATCCACCTATATTTGTTTCATCAGCAAATCTGGCTAAAATGCACTTTGTCCTTTCATCCGAGTAATTAATATAGATTACAAATGAGATGGACACAGTTTCTGGTCATGTCCTTCTCGTGGACAAGCTCTCATTTTGCTGACAGATCATCCATAATTCCTTTATTTTAGCAGTGCTATGTCAACAAATAAGATGACTGTCTTCACACTATGCTGCATTTCTTGTAAGTATTCTGTTTTTCATTTCATTACTATGTGCAGCATGATAATTATGCAAAATATTTTGTCAGGTTATCATAGAAGAGATAACATAATCATACATGCTTAGGATATTCAATGTGTCAAAGTAGACCCATTGCTCTGGAGCGCACATTTTCAAATTACAAGTGCAGCTTAGAGCGGTGATTCTTTGTCGATATCAAGGGTCTCAACTATGAGCTACAAACATCATTTAATATTGCTGATTATATTAAAACGAATACTTGGTGAACTAAATCTGTAAGCAACTGGGAAATTGAAAAGCTGTGATGTGCCCAACCAGGAGAAACATCATTTCTGAATCTACTGCAGGAAAATAGCATTTGTAAGCGAGGCTTGACTAGGAATTCTGAGTCACTCTGACCTGAATTAACTAAAACTTACTCAATATGAGCAAAGACTGATAACCACTGAAATAATGAATACAATATTCCAATATGGAACATTCAGGCGGTAATATCTAAATGTTTATTTGCTCCTGTTTGCTTCAGGATTTTTTGGTTGAATGAACAAAACTGACACTTTTAAACAGTTCACACCCAAACCACAAATCCTGCTTCTCTGATGCTGCTTGGCCTGCTGTGTTCATCCAGCTCTACAGCTTGTTGTCTCAGATTCTCCAGCATCTGCTGTTCCTACTATCTCTTCACAAATCTAATCACTTAGGATTTGGGAATACAGTTCCCTACATTGTGACTGCTTCATCTCATCAGTCAAGAAAAGATATTCACAATAACATGACTATGTTTACCCAAGTGTTAATTCTGTTCCTTTTAGGATCTATATTATAATTTTACCTCAAACTGTTCTATCTGTCTTAAGTTTCTAAACGTAAATATTCCATCTGGAGTCACATAAATGTAGAAGTGGTGAGAGCTGAAATTGTGTGCAAGTCAAACTTGAAGAGAAGCTTACCAAAAAATGGGTGAGTCAGAGTAAAGAAACAAAGGCAGATGTTCACATTTTCATAGAATCACAGAATTCCTGAATGGGGAAAGACGCCATTCAGCCCATCAGGTCTACACCAGCCCTCCAAAGAGCATCCCACCTAGGTCCACCTCCCTACCCTATCTCTGTAACCCTGCATTTCCTGTGGCTAACCACCTAATCTGCACATCCCTAGACACTACAGGCAATTTAACAAGGCCAATCCACATAAACCACAAGTGTTTGGACTGAGGGAGGAAACTGGAGCACCCGGCAGAAACCCATGCAGACACAGGGAGAATGTGCAAATTGCACACAGCCAGTCACCCAAGGCTGGAATTAAACCATGTCCCTGGTGCTGTGAGGCAGCAGTGCTAACTGCTGAGCCACTGTGCCACCCATTTTCCAGCTAACTTTCTGACGCACTTTTAATTTCAGGCCTTTGAACCAGCTGCCAGCTCCCAAGCCCTATCAAACCATTAGGGTAAAACCCGAAACATTCTGATTGCCTGTGGAAAGGTTGGAAAGGCAGTCTGTTGGCAACCTTTGTAAAGGATGAAGGCCAAAGAAATAAAATGGAAAAGGTGTGCTCATTGTTTTCTGCACTAACATTGGTTTCAGAGCCTCTGTTTTTTTTCAGATAGTGTCCAACTGAAAGAGAAATAAAAACTTCAGATTTTTACAAAAGGGAGTTGTGTTTTTGGGTTCCTGGCTGTGACTTTCAATTTTCCCAGAAATCTGCTTTGACATTAAAGAAAAGGAGGCTTATTGAATCCAAAAGGAAAGCACACAGAGGTCTCAGAGATCATATTTCAGAAGAAGCAGTTCAGCAGGCTGCAAAGAGTTTCATATGTGAGAGACAGCTAAGAATAAAGAAATCTGAAGGATGGATTTAGCAGCAGGGCCTCGTGAAATAAAGTTATTGTCACATTTCAGTTATTCTGCCAGAGCTGGCCATTCAGTGCACCGTTGTGTTACTGAAGAGTTTTATGAAGGTTACTCTGGGGAATCATACCATCAAGACTGTCAAAAACACGGCCAACGTAGCTCTGTGGAAATGTGCTTTTTTTGGCGATGACTTCTTCTGTGAAACTGTGGTGGAGTAAAGCTGCTGTTGGAAGTAATGTAGTGAACAAATCCTGCATGAACCTAAAACGTTATACTCTACTTGGGAGACACAAAGTGGCTGTGACAGAATGTGGTTCTATAGGTAACATGCTAAGGTAACTTTTAGTAAATCCATGAGAATTATCTTTCTGTCCCATGCAATTTAAAGCTTCTATTGAATATTATTTCTTTGCTCATTGATTCTTAATTTATGTTGATTTCAGTTGGATCATCCGAGTGAAAATGATAAAAAAAACTATCAGCCTCTTCCATTGGGGTCATTTAGTCACTTTTGTCTTTATGGGGAGCATATCACAAGGCAAAAGTGAAGGGAAAGGTGCAGGAAGGAATCTTACAGCATGAAATGAATAGCCTATGTTTTACTATCCTTGTAATTAGTGGGAATTACTGCCTGAGTGCTCATGTGGAAGATGCTCCTTTCTGTCGTACACTGCATCATCCTATGAGGCAATGCTGTAATATTACTGTGTAGTTGCTACGGCCTCATATATACTCACTGCTTTGCGACTGTGGATGAGCTTCCCATATGATGACTGAGTTCTATTTGATGTGCCAAACAGATGATGTTACCCCAGTCCCTCTATTCATATTTTGGGCTGGTGACTGTGATGCCATCTGTTCCCACTCATTATTGTGAAGCTTATCAAAACTCTGCAGCTAAAGCAGGCAAATTGAATTGAAATACAGATTACCTTTGCTCTAACTGAATGGCAGAGTGGGCTTGAGAGGCTGATAAACTAATCCTTATCTAATCTTCACTTGCCAGAAAGCAGGGTTCAGACTGGATAGAAATGACTCTATTTTTTGAACCTTATCTGTCAGGCACTAAAGCTTTGAGCTTGAAACTTACTTTTTTTCCCCACAATTCATTCCTCTTATAAAGCTCAGGATTTTTTCTTATAGTTCTATACTCAGGGTCTCACTTCCTGATTTCTATTGCAAGTTGTAAAAGTAGTGTTGAGTATCAGGCTACACCTTTCTTAGTTGTTGCAAACCAATAGCTTCCACACATTTGGAAACCTGGTACTACAAGGCTGTAAATAGGAAAAATGGATAAACCCATCATGTATGTACACTCCAGGAATCTCTCCAATGTCAATGTTCAGACTGGTGGTGAAGGATGGAATTGAAGCCAACCTTCGTCCACTTCAGTGTTTATTTAGAATTACACATTTCGATTACAGACCAGAGATACAAGGTGTAGAGCTGGATGAACACAGCAGGCCAAGCAGCATCATAGGAGCAGGAAAGCTTGATGTTTCGGGCCTAGACCCTTCATCAGAAATGCATTTGGCCTGCTGTGTTCATCCAGCTCTACACCTTGTTATCTCGAATTCTCCAGCATCTGCAGTTCCTGTTATCTCTGATTCAATTACAGACCACCTCAGGTTCTGTCTGATTTTTTTTTTATAGAGGCTAAAATAAATGCCAAGCCAATTCCTGCATACAAGTGAATGCAGTTAATATAAAAATCAACGTGAGGGCTAGTGATACAGTGGTAGTGTTCCGACTTCTGAGCCAGAGAGCCCAGGTTCAAAGTCTCATCTGCTCCAGATCTGTGTCATAACATGTCTGAACAGCTTGATCAGAAACGTCCACAAAATCAATACAGCTGCCACAGGAGCACGCTTCATACTCTAGATCCCAGGACCATGGTTCAATCTTTTGAAGTCTTCCGTGATGAATTCTGTAATGATCACAATCTTTCCATCTTCTACCCTCACTACTGCCACATTCCTGGACTCATCTTCTAAGCCAGTACAACGATACTCACTGGAGAATCTGCTCTGAATGCTATTAAATCCACTGAGCAGATTGATAGGACTTGACGGGGAGAGTTAGTGACATTTGTGCTTCTCTGCAGATACCTTTTTTTTAGTCAATTCTCAGTTGTTCTCTAAATTGCTGCTGCAACCTAAAATCTATTATCAGATACTTCCGCTGTGCTATACACTGTCCAGCATCCTCCAATTTAACAACAGACTTATATCAGTAAGAGCTTAAAAAGAAAGAACATAACAAAAAAGAATTATGGGCGATGCTTTCTGATTAGCATGAAAAATGAACATATGAATCCCAAAATGCCAATGCAATGCAATGCAATTCCCATAAGAATGATCAATAAGAATGAAATGATGTACTAATGGTTAATCACTGTCCTGATTAGACATTGCACATTGCAAGACAAAGCACCAGCCATTCTAACAGCATGAAACTCTGACTATCCATGGGAAACTCCATGGGAGATCTTCTGGTAAAGTCATAAGAATGGTACATCTGGCACTCATTTCCTATAATCTAAAAAAGACTCATTTAGAACTTTCAGAAAGATTGAAGTGAAAGTAAATATCAGGGTTTAAAAGGGCAGTAGCTTTCTGCCCAACACCTCATGTGAATCAGGAAAATTGATTGGAATCCACTTAATTTTCTGCATATTTACAGGGGCACATATGTTAGCTGTTTTCAGAGCTTATTCAGGAAATGCAGTTTTATTGCATGCCATTTAGAAAATTGATTTGTCATCATTTAAGATGATGGAGTAAGTTAACCAGGGCTGGAAAAATAAGGGTGTGTAATGAGGCAAAACAGAGACTGCAGCAAAGGAGGAGATTATAGGAAGGAGTGACTAAAAGCTTGGCCAAGCAGTTTCAAAGGGGTGGGGGTGGGGGGATCATAAAAGAGGCAGAAGAGGGAAAAGAGGCAAAGAAGCATAATGATTTGGAAGTAAACTCATTTGCAAAATTGAAAGGCTGAATGCTTTCTTCCAGCAATCAGAAGTCAATGGGAATAAAAATCAGGCGACTGATCCTTTATCATACATTTCACATCCTGAAAATTCCATCCTTTCTGAAATCTAATTATTCTGAAATATAAGAAACAGAAACAGAAATTGCTAGAAAAGCACTGGGAACCAAAACACTAACTCTGATTTCGCTCCACAGCTGCTGCTAGACCTGCTGAGCTTTCCCAGCAATTTCTGTTTTTGCTTCTGATCTCCAGCATCCACCAATCTTTCGGATTTCATTTAACCTGAAATATAATCCCTGTAAAGAAAAAATCAAACAACTTTACATTTATAACTCACCTTAGACATCTTCAGGAGGCACTTTAATGGATATTTCCATATTTTACAACAGGTACTTTATTGTCTGGAGAGTTCTGGGGTCATAAGAGGCGCTATAAATGTGCAATTTCTTCATTTCTACTCCTGGAATAAAAATTCACATTTGAAAGGTCTTTGAGATGATTGAATATTTACCAGTGAGGCTGAAAGAAGAGTGAGTCAACATGACCAGCTTCTTGCGTATTTGGCTCCAGAGCATAATACAAACCATAGTCAATTTTTAGTGTAATGTAGCTTTGATTCAAAATTCACAAACTGTATTGCTGCGCTATCTGCAAGACATATTTTTACAAACATACCAGGAATGTATTGGAAAACTGGAAAAGCTGAATAAATGTGCCAAAAGTGTTAAATTGATTCATTCAATGTCTGAACCATTTGACAGCTACCCATTAGAACAATAAGGATGACAAGCCCAAATTAACACCATTTTAACCAGTTTCCCCTCCAAATCACATATCATCCTGATTTAGAAATAATCTCACTGTTGCTGGGCCAAAATTCTCAAATAAGCTTCTTTACAACAATGAGGGAGCAGCTTCACTCCATGGACTGCAGTGGCTCAAGAGGTGGCTCACCACCATCATCTAAAGTACAATTATAAAGACCAGCGACTACTACATCCTGGGGATTATTAAAACAAAAATAAATACATGTTGAATGCAATATTTCAGAAGAAAGGACATGCTCAAAATATTCCATAACTTTCAAATGTTGACTGGCCCACTTTATATTTCTATTACCGTGTGTTCCTATGTGAAAGTGGTATTGGGAGAGTTATATGTCTGAACAGAAGCCAGGTTTAGTCACAACATCCTAACTTTTACCATTGCTGTTAAGTTAAAATGGGATCATTGCTTATTTGCAGCTTAACAGGTGATTTATCACTTTGACAGGAGGAGATTTCCACAAGACAGTGATTGACAATGTTATCATTTATTCCATGCTTTGTTGTTGAGGGTCTGCATACATGTGCAAGACTGGAGAAAGGGGCAAAAGAGAATTGAACGTAATTGTGGTATTGTCTGTTATTTCTGCGAAGGGAATAGAATCAAACACTTGTACTGTTTTTAGTTATCCTTTGTGTATGCACATAAACATTAGAAATAGCTAATTCGACAATAATAGGTGTGATTCTGATTTCTTCTGCAGTTGCAGGTTGGCTGATTTTAATCATTTAGCAAACACTTTTCATTAAACAATTGAATCTGAAGAGAAATAATTTAATTTTATGTGTGATTGAATGTGAAATTGTCTTACTAAATTTTGACTGACCACTGAATGTGTTAATTGTGCGAAACAGGGAGAAATTAAATTTCTTTTTCAATTTTATAAGTCGTTTCATACTATCAAAGTCAATTGGCAGAGGTCTAGCACAATGTGAATCAATATTTGGATTAAATTTGAGCTATCATTGGCTTTGCTTTCAGTTAGAATTGACTGTTTAGATTTACAAGTAGGTGTGCTTTTTCAATCTTCAAGGTTCTCGCTTTTATTGAAGTGCCAACAATGAGGCTAAATCAAATACTTTTACTTTCCACTTTACAGGATCGATGAATCCCACTAATATTCGCGTTGTGATTTGATTCAAACTAGATCTTGAAACACTTTGGCTTCTCTGCTCATGTTTTCAGTAGTTGACTGTGCTTGGATTGGGTTTCTCTGTAGCTACAAGGAATTCAGCTCTATTCACTAATCGATACTCAAATTTGTCGAAATCGACAACTGTGTCAGCTTTCAGTAGCCTTGACCAGGCAGGACTCATGCTAGAGAATTTGGCTCCCCAGCTGAACCTTCAGCCTTGTGTTCGCCCCCAACCCATGCAAACCAATGGTGCACTAATAGGATTGAAAATTCTGTATTTATAATTACAGATTTACTTGACTGAAAAGGAAGGATATCACAATATTGTTTGTATGTTCTCATTTCTCTACACTTTTTACAGGATATGTACTGTAGGACCAGAAAACAACAGCAGATCATCAATCCCCATTAGGTCTCTTCCACCATTCAACGAAATCATGGATGATTTGATATTCCTCAACTCCACTTTCCTGCATTTTCCCCATAATTCTTTACCGATTAAAAACCTGCAAAGCGGCACTCATGATGAAATACTTTGTGATCCTGCAACAATTACTAGATGATTTCATGTGCAATTTACACAGTCAGTAATGACTTTGATAGTTTGGGCTAGGTTAAATTATGTTCTCTGATATTATTTACTGGTTCACAGTTTTGTCACATTCATGTTGACATAAAAATGTGTAATATAGACAAAAATCTGGTATGAAAGTTTGGGCAAGACTGAATGTAAATATATAGAAATGTATGTGTCTGCAGTATATGTGACTGTTTATCAGTAGGGGAGGCAGTGGCATAGTCATAATGTCACTGGATTAATAATCCAGAATCCCAGGCTAATATTCTAGAGGCATGGCTTCAAATTCGCCAGAGAATTCAATAACATCTGGAACGTAAAACGCTAATGGAGACCATTTGACTATCATTAATTGTCATTGAAATAGAACCCATCTGGCTCATTCAAGCTCTTTAAATGACCCCAGACCCACAACAATGTAGCTGACTCTAAATTGCACACTGAAATGGTCCTAGCAAGCTACTCAATGGGGGATTAGAATGGCCTCACCAGCAACACCCACATCATGCAAACTTTGAAAGAAATCTTGAACTTTTCAGCCTGTTTGTTTGTTTTTGTTGTTTGACGAATTGTCCATTCAGTTTTTCCCCCAAACCCACTGCCATATTCTGGCACTTTAAGCAACAACCTGGGTTGTCAAATGGTTGCACCAGCCTCGTGGCTAGGCTTCACTGTAGCCATTTTGTCCTTGGTGAACAATTTGTTCTACTTTCACTTCCTTTGCTGTACTGGGTTCTGCCTACCTTCAGTCGCCCCATTGTCTCTGATGATCATCTCCTCTCCATCAGCCCCTTTCCATTCATGGATTGTGAAACAGCTCCATGGTTCTACCAGAGATAACAAGCATGGGGCTGGATGAACACAGCAGGTCAAGCAGCATCATAGGAGCAGGAAAACTTGACGTTTCGGGCCTAAACCCTTCATCAGAAATGGCATTTCTGATGAAGGGTTTAGGCCCGAAACGTCAAGTTTTCCTGCTCCTATGATGCTGCTTGACCTGCTGTGTTCATCCAGCCCCATGCTTGTTATCTCGGATTCTCCAGCATCTGCAGTATCTTTTATCTCTGATACAAGTACCACTGTATGAACTGCTTTGAGACATATCTTTGATATAATGAAGTGCAATATAAATACAAGCATAATAGTGCAGTTGGTTCCTGCCTCAGGAAGCTTAAAGTACAAGCTCACAAACTGGCATTTGCGTTGCATTGCATTCTAGAACTCATGAATTTACGTTTTCTCTTCTAATTTCAATTAGCTGAATCTTTTATGCTTGAGTGACAGAAGCTGCTGTGCTTGGTACTGACACATATCTTCATGGAATATTTATGGGTCACTGTTTCCATGTGGATGTATGTCACTGCAGAGCACTTGATTGTAAGTGCTGCATTGGGACAGTTCCCGTTGTTTACAAATGCTCACGATGGTGTGGCTACTGAGCCATGGAGTCTGGTAAAGCACTGAGGTAAACCATCAATCAATACTGAGTTTGTTCTTCAGGGTCAAGGTGAAGAATTTACAAATGACCTTAAATTTTTCTCTTAAGGAAGAGAGTAAAGCAGCCAAGGTTTCTTGAATTATGGTCTAGTTACTTGGAAAGGAAGCTTGAGTGGGTTGGGATCACTTATGGTATCCTATATGATCTGTTTTACTTCATCTGACAAAGGATCAGCACTTTGAAAGCTTGTGATTTTAAATAGGCCCGTTGAACTATAACCTGGGGTTGTGTGACTTCTGTATTTGTACACCTCAGTCCAACACTGGCATCTCCACATCATGTTTTTGTGCAGACATTATACAGAATGTCACCTTTATCTCTGGCTTACTGCCAAAACATTTCTATCCTGTGTGTGCCTTTTGACCAAATTATTACATCAACATCTTAAAGAAATATAGAAATTGCCATTTGTCAAAAATCCATCAAATTCTCCTTCCCCATCCTGATCGGCAAATGATTCAATGAAAATGGGAGTTATTGAAGAATCATTGATCAATCTCTACCAGTGGGTCCGATAGACTCCGATGCGAGGTGAGGAAAACCCTCGATGCTGGAGAGATTTGGGAACCATCGGTTCAAAGTCACCCATTCCTTGCTCAGCGCCGTAAACTCCCCACACATCATGGCTCAAGTTGCTCACATACAATTACTCATATTCCAAAATATTGTTCTGTGAAAGAGAATTATGTAATTGACATTGAAATTATTCAATGCTGTCTGCTTCCATCATCTGATTGGAGAACCTGCTCCAACAACTGACCTCTTGCTCACTTGGAATGTTCAGCCCCATCTTCACTCCCTCCCACTCCACCCCCACTCCCTCCTACTCCACCCCTGTCTATTATCTAGTAACGATCTCTCTATCATCCCTAGCAACGTGTAATAGCTTATAGGAAAACACACTGCATTGTTTTCAAACTAAGAGCTGTAAAGTGGCATTGCTGTAAGATACAGGATATAATGCAGAAACAGCTAGTTAGGCTATCAGGTGACAAGCCACTTCTTGCAGCCTGCAAAGAGGTGTTGGTGTTACATAAATCTTTTCAATTTATAGGATTATTTGAATGCCGCATGCTCCAAGTGAAACAATGAGACAAAGTGCAGCTGTCCTTCACACCAATTCAAACTCAAGAACTTTTAAGGAAAAGTGACTCACTTACCTGGATGATGAGTCATATTTGACTCAGTAATTCTAGAGAACAATATGCCCCATGGCCCAGTCTGAATCTTCCCCGCATTTCCCATTCTGTTGGGTTTCTTCAGGTTGCTTTCTTAGAAACTCATCTGCTTAAAAAGTTGAACAGGTGAACACGCAGACTGGGCAGATCCTTACTCAATCTCTGCCTTTGCTGGTTTAGCTGCTTTCAGGTAGTGGTTAGGGTCATTATAATTCTCATGGTATAATTCTTCACCTCCCCCCCC
>JAHRHZ010000283.1:17269018-17292782 GCA_024137785.1 Ginglymostoma cirratum | reverse complement strand
GGGGGGGAGGGGGGAAGGGGTGGTGGCACGGAAACAGGGGTTTGTAAAATTCTGAAGATTGTCCTCCAACCACACTTCCCGACAATGCATCTTGGGCCCTAGTCTCCTGCTGCGTGAAAGATTTTCCTCAAGTTCCTTTTGTTTCCTTTTACTAATTAGTTACCTTACGAAGCTTACTTCCCATGTCAGTGAGGAGCTATGGGCCGTTCACATTCTACCTTCCCTATGCAGAAGTGCTGCTGCTTTTTTCTGAAAATGGCCGAGGACCTGACTGACAGGATTCATATGAGTGCTCAGCTGTAAAAAATCTTTCATTTCATCCCCAAATACCAGATTTAGAGCTCAATGTAAATCTGTAAAGCTTCTTTTTCCCCTTCATTGCCAGTTTCAACATTGCATGAATAAGTTTAGCTCTGGATTCCTAACAAACATGGATCAAGTGTACAATCTACTTGAAATGTAGCAGGAATTAGTATTTTTCTGCAGTATAAATGCAGGACTCTCTGGTATGGATAAGAGCCAAATCCGTTCTGCTGCTTTAGGGGATGCTTTTGCAAGGCAGCAGTCAAGCTAGCTTGATTCTCTTAGTATCTGAAGTCTATTGACCTTTATCTTGAATACACTCAACATCTGAACAGCCACATGTCTCTGCAGTATAGGATAGGCAAAGGATTACAGCTATCTGAATGAAGAAATTTATCCTCAACTAAGTCCTAAATGGTCAACACTTTATTCTAAAACTGTGGCCCTCTTCATTCTGGACTCTTCACCCAGTGAAAAGATCAACATGGCATGTACCCAGTCAACCCTACTAAGGATTTTGTATCATTCACTTCGATCACACTCCAGAGAATACAGAAAAGCAAAATACTGCAGGAATTCTGAAATAACAAATGAAAATCACTGTGAAAGTTCAGCAGGTCAGAGAACATTGAGGGAAAGAAACAATGTTAACTCTGATTTCTCTCCATAGATGCTGCCAGACTTGCTGAGCTTTTATTAATCTGGATGGAGTTACCCGACCCCGAAAGGATCTCTTCTACTCACTCTGAAAATCCAAAGTTACAAAGATTCAACTAAACATCACTAAAAACATCCTCCATTTGAAGAGCACTAACATGTGATAGACATAATATAGGAAAAGTCCATAACACTCTCCTTTATGACAAAGTGAACATGTTCCATAGTTTATTGGAGGTGGCAATTGGCTTGAGTTTATCTAAAAGTGCGGAAAGCAAAAACAACTTCATTAATTTAGAGGAAACTCAGAGGAATTTAGAGGATGCTCAGAGGAAACAAAAGGAGGTAACAAAGAAAATTAAGAGGGAACATTGGGAGAAAAAAAAGTCACGTATCACAGAAGCCAACCCATTGATAAGAGCTACTGGAATCACTGTCTCCCATATGCATTACTCCATTGAAAATGTAATGGCCGGATCAAGTTAACAGGACATTATTTTGCTTGTCACCTCTTTCTTACATACACTTGATTTCTATTCATTGAAAACACTTTTGATTTCAAATGGCATTGCTCATTGTTAGAAGGTATTCCTATGTGGACATCTGTATTTGTCCTTCCCCTCTCCAACTACTTTATTCATGCTAGGTGGAATCTTATTTTTATTTGGTGAAGTGCCAGTTATGCAGAGTGTTTTTTGGAGAGATTTTCTATGGGAAGCCTAACAAGCTTTCTTGCCACACCTTACCAAACTCATCTCATTAATTGCCTACCACTATCTCCATCAGCCTGTCTCTGTGGCTGTCTCTGTCACCAAGGAACATCCACTCACTGCTGTCTTGCAGCACCTTCCCTCCCTCACTGTGACTCATCCAAACCCTCGACACCATGCACCCTGCACTACCTACCCATTTGCTCACGATACTTCCTCACTGCACCAAACACAACAGCTGTGCCACCTATTTTAATCTCCCCTAATTCTTGCCTGTGTGTCAGTCTAGCTGGAATACAGTTCCAATAAGGCAGAAGTATAGATGGTGAGCTGTCCATTTTTCAGCCATTAACTCCTTCTGTGGAGAGCCTTCTGACTCTGACTGTCCTAAGTGGTCGACTGTGTCCAAGCCCCTGGACTAGTCTCAGAGGCTGCCCTTGACGTACTGTCCTGGGACCCTCTGAGTGATAACTATTGCTTGGTATGACTAAGGATTGCTGACACCCATGATAAGCTTCCTGCCTCTGCACTAACTGGCAATAGTAAGACAGAAGTGGTATGGGCGTGATCACTCTGACTGAGGACGTAAAATGGATCAAGGCAAGGCAAGGAATTGCATGGCAAGGGTGCTGTGAGCATTCAGGTGGGCTCAGAGTGAGTGAGTGAGTGAGTGGTATGAGAGGAAGTGGACAGACCAGAGATGCAGCCTGGTCCAGTCCATGAGCTGGGTTTGTGTCCCTGAGCACACGGTGTCCTTGCTGCAGCATTGCAGTGAGAATTACCAATGCAGTCCAAGGTGCAGCACTGCAGTGCAGAAACGTCTGTAAGTGGTTCAAAGGTATGTTGTGAAGGTTCACAGAAGCTGGCACATTATCAGGTGGTATGTATGTGGCCCATTCCCAAGGAGCATGCCCTGAGATATTGGTATCTGGTATCCACACAGAGGCCCTTTGGAGGAAGCATGGTTTCCATGTTGAGATTTCTCAACATCCAGGTTGTTTGACATATTTGGTTTGATGGGATGTTGAAGAGAGGCAAGTTGTGACGTTAATGAGACATTTAACAAGCTGTAATCTCCTTTAACTGGCAAGTCACCACTGTCTAGAGAGAAACCCGCCTTACCACTGATCAAAAGCATAGAAGACAGTGCGAGTTGCTCTTGATGAGGAGATAGGCCTTGCTGGACACATAGCCCATGTTGCTCAGACCCCTATAAGATTCCACCCATTATCTCCTTACTCCTTCACCACTACTCTCACATATCCACTATTCTGTCTTTGCTCACCCACTAACTTTCCTCAACAACAAGCAGGGAGAGAACCTTATCCTCAATCACTTTTCTTTCACATTGACTCTGATTCTCCATTATCTTCAGGCTTTATATCCATGCCCATGCCTCCCAGCCTCTAACAGTCTGTACTCCCATCCCTTGCTACCTTTCCTTTGTCTAATGGACCACTGAGCATCTCGGCTGACTTTGCTCTGTAGCCTTACTCTCAATTACGCCGCAAGAATCTGAGCAGAAACCTAACTGATGCAGCATTAAGGGGAACGTGCAAATGATAGTTATAGCAGGATAATTATAATATAGTGTTATAAGCCCTTTAAAAATGAATTGTCTGTTTCCAATCTTTTGCTAACAAAAAAGCTACTATGGTCAGGAACAAGCAAGGGAGCTGAGGGTGAATAGACTGTGTGTAATCAAGAGGAGGTTGACACTTAGTTGCACAAAGAGCTATGAAATCCAAACTGGACCAGAATTGGAAAGGTGAGCAGTGATGGTAGGATCATAAACAAAGGGTAGAAAAGACGGACTATGTCCAGAGACATGCAAACAGAGGGTGGGGGTGGGGGAATGGACAGGAAGGAAAGGAGTTTCCAAGACCAGATAAATAATTTAAAAGTGAAGTTGAATTAAGTACAGTTAAAACTTAACTAGTGATAGTCAGGTGCAAGGTACAGAAATAAATATTTCTAAAAAAAAACATACACACACACACACACACACGCACACACAGCGTCAAAAATGACTTGTGCTCACTGGTCCAAGAGTTAGTGATCGAAGGATAACAGTGGTCTGGAATATGTTCGCTTTGGTAGCAGTTCAGAGAGGTTCTCAGGACTGATTCCTGCAATGAAACGGTTGTGTTATGAGCAACCATTGAGCAGTTTGGGCCCATAGTCATTGGAGTTTAGAGGAATGAGAGGTGAACTTATTGAAATATTTAAGAAGGTCGATGCTGTTGTTTTCTCGTGCAGGGCATCTAGAATTGAGGAAACAGTATAAAATGGAGAGGAGGAGTATTTTTGTTGCCTCGGTCGGTCATTAGTGCTTTGAATGCTTTTCCACAGATGACAAAGGAGGCTGGAGCACTGAATATGTTCAAAGCTGAGTGAGATGGACTTTTGATTGGCAGAAGGGTCAAGGGTGAAGAAGGAGGGTAGGGTATGGCAGACATGAAAATGGTGTTAAGGTCACAATCGGATCAGCCAAGGACATATGGAATGATGAAGCAGGTTGAATGGGCTGAATAGCCTCCTCCTGCTCCTATTTCTCATGATCTTATGAAAGCCCTATCTAATTCATTGCTGATGAACTTAGGTATAATGAATGCAGCAAACTGGGCCGACCAAACTGGGGATTATGCAGGGCTTCTAACACCACAAGGGAATTGGAGAAAGACCTGATGATTTATTAAATGTTCAGGGTTACAGTGAAAAGGCAGGAGGGTGGATTCAACTGAAATGCTCTTTCAGAGAGCTGATGTGAGCACAATGTGTCTTGTGTGCAATACTATTCTATAGTTCAAGAAAAAAAAAGGCAGTACTTTCCCCTCTCTGAAACAAGTACAAAAGCTTTTGAAAACCTAAGTCATCTATTTCCCAAAGTACTGCACTCTAGAATCTAGCTGTTCTACTTGATAGGCACTGTATACTTGTTTGGAAGTTAACATAATGCTTGCTAATGAGCAGATATTAAAATGTACTCGATATTGTGCTGTGGTTAGAGGCCTATGCAGCTGTCTAAATTAGTCACATTAACAAGCATCTGTTAAATGAAAATTTGGAACTTTAAGCTAAAAAGAATTTTAATCAGTTTAGTTTTCTTCCTCAAGCAGAAAGAATTCTTCTGTTTAAGAAGCGTTTTGTAAAAGCAAAGAATTTCATTAAAAGCACATCTTAGAATTTGTCATTTCTTCAAAAAAATACTAATTTGCTTTAGTTCAATCAGTTATAGGTAATGACAAAAAATTACTTTGTTTTCATTTATGTCTTGATCTTAAATTAGTTAACCAGGTGGGAACTGTAGAAGCAAGGGTGCGAAATTAAATGTGTTAAAATAAACTGTGCTCCCACACAAACCTCCCCCTCCAAAACCCACATGGAAAGTGAATGTAATCGAATGTGACAACAGCACAAAATGTCAAACATGCGACGATGCAAACTAGGAGGAGATATCCACTCTTCTGTAATCTCTCTTGAACTACAGCAGCACAGTGGATCAGTAGTTAGCACAGCTGCCTCAGAGCCAGAAACCCGGGTACAATTCCATCCTTGGGTGACTGTCTTGTGTCTCCCTTTGTCTGCGTGAGGTTCCTCCAGGTGTTCTGGATTCCTCCCACAGTCCAAACATGTGCAGGTAAGGTGGATTGACCATGCTATATTGCCCACAGTGTCTGGGGATGTGTAGGTTTAGTGGATTAGCCATGGGAAGTGCAGGGATAGGATATGTAGGTCTAGGTTGAATGCTCTTCATAAGGTTGGTGTGGACTCATTGGACCAAATGGCCTGCTTCCACATGGTAGGGATTCTGTGATTCCTTGCAGCTCTTCTGTTCATTTTTAGAACTGTTGGTATACCTTTATTTTAAATGGCAAGCTGGAGCCTGGATCTGAGAAAACAAGCCAAGGGCAATTGATGAAATCTTCACAGATTCCAAAAATTATATCAGGGAAATCTGCTATTCACAAAACCACTTCAAAAACAGAACTGTCCACACTCTGTATTAACTTTCAAAGGGATATATCAAAGCTTTGAAAATTCTTCAAATCTTTTGAATGCCCTTGTCTTTGGTTCCACATCATCAGATACATCACAGAAGTCTTTAGTCTGAGCAGGTAGTGTGGATAAACTGTTTTCTTCTCAACAAAATATCGGAAAATTCATCAATAATAAGTGACATGCGCAGAATTTGGGGTTATCTACCACAAGTATGCAAACAAAGTTCTTTCTACTTCTCCACTACAACCTTTTGATGTTGACTACCAAACTATGTTAAACCATAAATAAATCACACCTGAATATGAGGAAAATTTAAGATTCAATGGATTGCCACCCCTATCCCCATCAGCATAAACTCCATTCCCTTGCCCTTAGTGACACACTCAGATTGCACTGGACTGGACTGCAAATTTTTTTGCCCACAACAATGACAGCAGCCAATTCATTTGACATAATTTTCCATTGGTATTAATCAGAAAAAGTTAGATCACAATGTTCATGCATTCATCGTAACTTCAGTTTATTTTGCCCTTCCTGGTATAATCTCCATGACTTGCTGTCCTGCTCCCACCCATGCCAATGTTGCAAGGCTTCCTTCTGGATGCCCTCACATTTATTCTTTTCCCGTCATCGCAAGTAACTTTTCCGAGTTTAAATAAAGCTAAAAATCTGCCTCAGATGGATAGAAACTAAAGCCTTTTGTTTTTGTATCCTTGCAGCGTTCTATCCTATTTGAAGCAGAAGCTTCCAAAAACAGATCAACCTTAGCAGTCACTCTCTTACCCAAAGGAAGCCTTCCAAATGCCCCAGATAACCAACATGATCACCTTTGCCTTGAAGACAAAAACGTGATAGTACACATCAAAAGTTTTTTGTAAATATATATTAAGCTCACCGCTTTGATAGGAGCGAAGAAACAACATTAGTAAGTTAACTTGGCTATAGCAATCAATAAGTCTAACCTTGATCCTCAAGTGATTTTAAAGCACATGAGCCATTGTCCCTTGGGAACTCTTAGATCAAAGCACTTAAAACACATTCTATATGGAAGCATTTTCTGCATTAAAGGATTACATACATTGATGTCATGTTGCTATTGCACTCAGCATGAAAGCCTTCACTTATTATTATGTTCATTATATTTCAACAAGTGTTTTTATGACCTGCTTTGGAATGTATCTTGGCTTCTTCAGTCTGCTTATATAAAAAAGTTTTAAGCACCTTCATTTTAAGTGGGATGTTATCAGATATGTTTTCCTTAATTAAACCATTTGCTCAGAAGACGACGTTTTGCATTGAATTGCAAAGTGATTTCAGCAGTTTTAGTTGAGGTCACCATGTAAATGGTCGCTTGATCACTTACATTATTTCAAAAATGACAATATCATTCTTGGACTTGACTCATTACACGGCTGCTTTTATTCTGTAATGTAATTAAAACTCAATTCTTTTGAAGCTAATTGCAGACCTTTGTTGATACAAGGTTTTATGCAAAGTATGCGGCACAGACAAGTGAACTCATCTCTTTCAATTTGCTTTAGAGTGTGAACAAGGGAATAAAAATCTAACCTAAATGCATGTACTAATCATAGTCATGTCAGTCCATGGTTAATGACTATGCATGTACAATTAGATACATTCTAATTAAGGATCAACTTTCAGGAAATGCTAAAAACCTGTTTTTTTATACATGATATGCCAAGGAGAATCCTCCAGCTCTCAAAGATAGTCTTCAGCCAATTAATTATGCAGTGGCTATCACTGGAAGACAAGCAGTTAGTCCTGGATTGACATCTTCCAGGTAGTGAGAGTTGGGAAATTTCCTGGCTCAGTAAACTTGTCTCTGGAAAAAAGCCAAAAACAAAACTGCAGATGCTGGAATCCAAGGTAGACAAGCAGGAGGCTGGAAGAACACAGCAAGCCAGGCAGCATCTGGACGAAAGGAGAAATCAACATTTTCAGGACAGAAGGGTAATACCTGAAATGTTGACTTCTCCCTTTTCTCCAGACGCTGCCTGGCTTGCTGTGTTCTTCCAGCCTCCTGTTTGTCTACCTTATTTCGGGAGAAAATGTCTGGAGAATCTGGATTTCCACTTTACAGGGGAAAGTGATAACCAAAGTTGGGTCTATTGTCCCCTCAAAGTTGGGAATTTTAAATTGGGACAGCCTGGGGGGTGTGCCAGAGCCAAGATGGGCTGTTAAAATGCCTACCTCACTTCACCGGTACTTAGCCCCTGCTGTAATAATGATGACAAGCCAACAAACAGTCCTCCAGCAAGTAAAAGCAAAATACTACAGATGCCAGAAATCTGAAGTGAAAACAGAAAGTACTGGGGAAACTAAACAGGTCTGGCAGCACCTGTTGCGAAAGAACCTGAGTCAATGTTTCGCGTCTGATATGATCTTCTTCGGAAATTCTGCGGAAGAATAATAGACTTGCAACATTCATTCTTTCTGCCCTATCGTCACTGAGTTATGCTACTTCATGCCCCAGTTATTCATCCACAACTTCCATTTTCTTGAAAGAAGAGCATTTTTACAACAAGCCAATAGAAGTATCAATCATTCAGGCCTTTTGAATAATCAAAGCAGAAAGTGCAAGCAACTGACACCTCTTCATTTTGTGTAAATTGGCATTGTGCAATTGACTGAATAGTTCACAGAACAAGAGCTGTCAAACAAATAATTTTATCTCTGGGGCACTTCTGGAATGTTTTGAGACTCCAATAGATATCTAGATGTTCCAGTGCTTGCAGTTTTTGCTACTGATATGTTAAAGGGACTGGAAGATTGGCACTTTTACAGAAATTTCCAAAATTGATTTTTTAAAAAAGTAAAAAGGTATGAATCAATTAGTTTTGGTGCTTTACAGAGTGTATATTGTGAATGGACTTGGAATTGCTACACATTGGCATGGAGGTTATCTAGGGATGTGGGTGGATGGATGTAGTTTGGCATGGTGGCTTGGCTTAAGACATCTTAAGCTTACCTTTCAACAGGTTCATTAACCAGAATATTGTTCTTGACACCTCTGAGAGGTCACAAACCTTGAGGACCTACCTGACACCCTTACCGTAACTATTAACCTCAACCACTCCTTGTGGTAGAGAGAGTCGCACATTTTTACTACCATTTGGTTGAAGAAGTTCAGTTAATCTTTACGGCCCTGAGTCTTTGTCTCTTACAAACCTCGAACTTTCACACTCTTTTTTAGCACTATGGAAAAATTGGGTGCTTTCTGTGCCTTTGCCAAGCAATAAATTCAGTTAAACAATAAAAGTAGGTCTGATTCCATGAAAATTATGGGTGATTGGGGCATGATTATCCTGGCAGGTCGGGAGTGCAGATTTGTGACCCAAACTAGCCAGCACACTTTACCCACTCCTACAAGAATTACAGGCACCAGGAATGGTGTCGGGGATCCTGGAAGGAAACGCTGGCCGTTATGTTTACACCTCCAAGGAATTTCACTGACTCAATGAATAGCCAGCCTTCTGTGTCCATTCCTTAGAAGTGGGTGAGTTTTTCATTAATTTCGGAGAACGGTTAAGAATCAATCACATTTTGAGCGTCACACTTAGATTCACCATTATCCAAGGACTGGGACTAGAAGTTTGCTGGTCTTGAGGTACATAAAACGTCACATAATCGCAGCCTAATCAGAGAGATGAACAACCACAGACAATGTGACGTTTGAACGCAGTGCTGTCACTTAGTTCTCTGTCTCAATAGCTGAGGGTGTTTGAATATTTTAGCGAATATTGTTTGTTCATGTTGGTTACTAACTGGAACCAAATAACATTGAAGTAGTACTTTGAAGTCATAACTATATTTAGTTGAGAATTGTTTTCTGAACTGCACAAGAAGCCTTGGGGAAATGCCCAAAGCCTTTTATGCTGGGAGAAAAATAAGTCCAGGAGGAAATAAAGATTTGTTATCTTTTTTTCTCAGTCTAACTGCGTTTGGGCTGATTTCAGAGGATGGGTCTGAGGGGCTACGAGCGTGCTCATGGAACAAAGACAAATTTCAACCTACCTTATATCAACATCATTGGCAGCCCCTCTCTTCCACTGTCAGGCTGAGTCCGTAGTTGGCTAGCCAATCTTCAATTCATATCACTGTGTTATCCCCAACATACTTGTTTATCAAATCGCAATGGAATGTCTTCCCTGTGGCTATTGCAGTCTCTGTTACACTTGAGGCAGAAAGTGGTCACTGGAGGGGGTGGATGGGGCATTGGTGTGCCAGCACATTCCTTTTGCTGTTTTCACCTGGTTTCTGTTTCCTCCCGACGGCAAGTCTCAACATGCTCGACGCATTCCTGGATGTGCCTCCTCCACTTTGGACGGTCTTGGGCCAGAGATTCCCAGGTGTCTGTGGGAATGCTGCACTTCGCCAGTGAGGCCTTGAGGCTATTACTGACATCCTTCCTATATCCAGTTGGGGTTCACACCTTTAGAAGTATCAACACTATTAACCTCGACCACTCCTTGTGGCAAAGAGAGTTGCACATTTTTACTACTGTTTGGGTAAAAAAGATAAGTTACTATTTATGGTCCTGCGTCTTGCTCTCTCTTACAAAGTCTTCCAGACTTTCACACTCTTTTAGCATGATGGAGGGATCAGGAGTCCTTTCTACATCTTCAAGTCTGATTGCACTCTTTCACATTGGGAAAGTGTGTTGTTCTGCACTGTTTTAAAACATTTATTTTTAGACAATAAAAAAATTGACTCTGCAAGAATGCATATTTTACTCAACTCTTCTTTTTAATTTCATTTTACCATACACATTACTTGATTAAGAGTATTATTTTCAAGTTTAACAAGTAAAGATTTTTCTCGCAGCTTTTCCTTGTATTTTGAACAGTTATTAAAATTTTCTTTTGTTTGATATAGCCTTTTTAAACCGTCTCTTGGCTTATCTGCCCAAGAGAATCACTGAAGTTCTTGTTTGGACACTAACAAATGCCTGATTCTTTGTTCAGCTTCAGCATTGGACTATGCATATCTTGATGAACTTGTCATACGTTTTCATCCATTACTATCTGCGAAGTATTTGAAGTATTAATTTGCAAATTGTGACCTTTGTCAGAAACAACTGTACCTGGAATTCCATAAATTGTAAAAATCTCATTCAATATTCTGTTTCTGTGATTATTTGTGATCCATTCAGTCCTCAAAGCTCCATATTCTGGTTATGAACTAGTCTGTAGAGATCACTAATAAAATCATCCATTAATTCACCATGATTCTGGAATCATTGATAGAATTCTGGAAAGAGCTAGATTCAATTATTTCTGAGATTGAAATGATTATCAAAAGCTTTCAAAAGTTAACAAGTGCATTTAATGCTTCTTTAGCTCCTGGTTAAGCAATTACATTGTCCAACGGCTTCCAACTGTATAAAGGAATGTATTGACTTGTGCTGCTTAGTCCTACTGCATGCGAAGTGGTAAAGAAGCTCAATTGGAGCTGGAAATTTTTAAAAAAACTGCGTTGTCTTTCAGCCTGATTTTACTGCTCTATGAGTTTTTCTACCCTACACAAGGGTTTTTCTCACCCAATCCTCAGTCGCTGTTGGGTTCACCAGTTTGATTCGGGACTCAGGATCATCTTTCGGACCACAGCCTCATGTGGTGTAGCCTGTACCTCTGAGTTCTTCAGTTTTCTTCTTCTGCACTCCTGTTTCCGGCCTAACTGTTTTCGCTTTGTTCAGTTGCGAACTTTATTCCTCAAATTTGACGTTTGCCATGTTTTCAACACGTTGCATTTAGTTGAAGATCTGCTGAGTCATTATCGTTGCCACCATGGTGTGGTTTGTTGTGGATGGGAAAATTTCTCTCTTTGGTCCAGCTAGTAGAGATCTTGAAAGCAACAACAAAAAATTTATTGAATAGATGTGAACCGTGTATGTATATTACGGTGCTGCTGTTCATGCTAGGAGACTTCTATGTCTCAGCACTGACTATCTCAGACCAACTCTTTGTGTCAGACCAATTCTGTGTGACATAATTGCATTTATGGTTCTAGTTGTGCTCTTCTATATATTAACCATTTCAGACACATATAAACAGATGATTGTTTATGCAGAACTTTTGGCATGAAATATTTGGATGTCAAATTGTAACATGAGTGATAAATCTCAGCCGATGCTAATTATTTGTTGTGCTTTGCAGATATAACTTCAAGGCTGCATTTGTGGTATCAAACAGCTCTGGCAAAACTAGGCAATGGGAATTGGGGGAAATTCTCCACTGGTTGCAGTCATACGTAGTACAAAGGAAGAATGTCGTAGTTGTTGGACATCAGTCATCTGAGCTGCAGAGCATCACCGCAGGAGCTCCTCAGGGTAGTGTCCTAGGCCCAACCACCTTTAGGTGCATGATCAATAATCTTCCCTCCATAAGGTCAGAAGTGGTAGTGTTTGCCGATGATTGCACAATGTTCAGAACCATTCACAACTCTTCAGATATGGAAGCAGTCCATGTTTAAATGCAAGAAGATCTTGACAACATCCAGGCTTGGCCTGACAAGTAGCAAGAAACATTTCTGACATACAAGTGTCAGGCAATGGCCATCTGCAATATGAGACAATCTAATCATCGTCCCTTGACCTTTAGTGGCATTACCATTGCTGGATCTGCCACTATCAACATCCTTGGAGTTAACATTCACCACAAACTGAACTATACTACCAATTAAATACGGTGGCTACAACAGTAGGTCAGAGACCAGGAATACTGGAGTGAATAACTCACCTCCTGACTCCCCAAAGCCTGTCCACCATCTATAAGATGCAAGCCAGGAGTCACATTCTCTGTAATTTTCTAGTCACTGTGTGGAACTCTGAGGTCTGTGCACAGCAGTCACTTCTAGAATCAAAAATCAACGTTTCTACTTAGCAGTGTGCATGGAACTTCTGTGCAGCTTAGAGGGAACATTGGTCAGGTGTGTGATGGAATACTCACTACTTATCTGGATGAGTGCGGTTCTAACACTCTAAAGAAGCTTGACACCATCCGGGACAAAGCAGTGTGTACCATCTACAAGATGCATTGCAGAAACTCACCAAAGTTCTTCTGGGCAACACCTTCCAAACTCACAAACACTGCCATCTAGAAGGACAAGGACAGTTGATACATGGGAACACCATCACCTGCAAGTTCCCCTCCAAACCATTCACCATCCAGTGGCGCTGGGTCAAATTCCTGGAACTCCTCCCCCACAGGATGTATCTGCACCAAGTGAACTGCAGAGATTCAAGGTGGCAGCTCACCAACATCTTTTCAAGGGAAATTAGGGATGAACAAAAAATGCTGATCTAGCGAGCAGTGCTCAGATTCTATTAATGAATGAAAAAATGTAGAAAACAAAATTCACGTATTATTTTATAATTTAAACAATTTCTATGCAGGAAATCAATCTGGATGAAACAGATTCCTCTTTAGATGTCAGGAGTTTAGTAGGATTCCTTGAATTAATAGCAATTTCAAATACATGATGAAAAATTTAAACCTTGCAATGGGAGTTTGTTGAGAATATCTCCTCCCAAGTATTCCTTTAAACTGCCATCACAGGCTTCAAGGACACAATTGCTTCCTCATTCGACAAATCTAAGCCTTTATAAAATGCTTTTGCACCTCACAAGTGTAATACAAAGACTATTTCTCTTGATGCTACATTTTTCAAAATATACTGAATCACTGACAGACTATTAAGAAATAAACCTGAAACCACGCAACCATAGAAAGGTTATAGTGCAGATAGAAGCTATTCAGTCCATCATGTTTGCACAGGGTGAATAAACTTGCCACCCCCACTTGAATCTCACTTTTAAGCAACTGGTTACAGCATGTTAGATGCAGGTCCATGTTCCATATAAATGCATTGAAGGTTTCCGCCTCAACCAGTAAGCTGGGAAGCAAATTCCAGATTGCCATGACCCTCTGGCAGATAAAGATTTTCCTCGGGTCTCTTCTCGTGCTGCTACTAATTGCCAGCTTGAACAGTTTCCAAGAAAAATGAGATGACCGTGAATAAGCTGCATGACTCCATCCACATAATCCATAGGAAGCGGATACTTTTGTCACAGTATGCTATAGATCCCTCGGTTTGGCAATTATGCCATTGAGAAATCACTGGATGAAGTGGATCCTGTGGGAGTGGATGAAAACCATTCCAATTATATTAGAGATAGGAAGGGCTTGATAGAGGGATCTCACCCGTTGGTTTTAGAAGCCACTTGGGTCTTTAATTAGCCACTTCAAACCAACTGTCTCTGAACACACTGGAACTATGTGACTCCTCGGAAATTCTGCTCCATTCATGTGTCTTTCTTGTGCCTCAAGAACGCTGCTCAATCGGCTCTGTAGAGTGTGCATATGACCTTATTGGAGGTTCTGTCATTCTTCCTCACCGTATGTACAGTCAAAAGTCCCAGTATTAGGAAGGGGGCTATTAAAATGTAAAACCCTTTCCTCCAAACCGCCCCCCAACCCTCCCAGCCGAACCCCATCCTGCCCTCCCCTCACCTGTGCCCAGAGACTTAGCATCGATCCTGGGGCTGGGCCTCAGTGTACTATCAGTAGCAGCCAAAGCTTTTGGTGGCATTGCCAGCATCAGAGAGCTGCCAGCCTCTGACTTGATAGCAGTTCTCAGGGATGGTATCTCTACCCTCCAAGTGTCCTAACTGGATGCGATGACCAACACTAACAAGTTATGCGCCTGAAGGTAACATGATCGTATCGGGCCTCCCCCACAGTTGCAGGCCAGGTACCCACCAACTCCTCAATTAATAGGGTGACCGATGACACTGGAACTAAATCCTACCTGCTATCGTCAAGATGGATGTGAGAGAAAATGGAGGTGACTACAGATCAGTCAGTCCAACATCACTTATGGGAAAATGACTACAATCTGTCACTCTGAGCAAATAAGAATTGATTTGAAATGATTATGTACGACTAATCTACTGGATTGTTTTGAAGGAGTCACTAACTTTGTGTTTAAAGGCACTTTTATGGAAATTATCTGAATGAACTTTTACAACATCATTGATATATTCCTGCAAAGCTATGGACAAGGCTATTAGTAGAAATTAAAGTGCATAGAGTCAGAGGCCACCTTGAGGCAAAAGTTGGAACTTAGTTGAGAGATACAAGACAGAGTCAGGATAAAACAAACACGCATTGGTTGGATGGAATAAGTGATGTTTCCCAGGGAATTGTATTGGGGCATAACTTTTCACGATGTTTATTAACAACTTGGAATGAAGGAATCGAGTATCTTGTGCTTGAGTTTGTTGGTGGAAGGCACAGTAAGCAGTGCCAATGGAAGCAGCAAGTTATCAAGAGAAATGGACAGATTAATTCAGTGAGCAAAACCAACTCAATGTTGGGAATCTTGAAGTGATCCACTTTGGGCAGATAATTGTCAATCACTTTGGTTCCAGCTCAAATTCATTTCTAAATGGTGAGGAGATCAGAACCTTGGGAGAACGTTAAAATTTGGGTGCCTCTCAGTCATGGAATGTTATCCGTCATTTTAAATGAGGCTCGAATACAACAACAACAACAACTGTATTCATAAGGTGCCAAGAAATTAATTAAATGTCCCAGGACATATCATGGCAGTATTAAAAAACAAAGTACCACACTGAGTCATGGAAGGAGATATCACTCAAGGAAAAAAGGTCAGATGACCTTAGAAGAGGAAGGTTCTAAGAGGTTCTTACTGGAGGAAAGAAAAGAAGAGAGGAAGAGATGTGCAGGGGGAGAATTTCAGAGCTTGGGCCCAGAGAAACTAAAACTACCACTGTCGACAGAATAATTACCGGGAATACACAAGAGGCCAGAATAAGAGGAGCAGAGATATCTGGGAGGAGATTAAAAAATATTTTTACTTAACCTGTTCAGCTATGCTATGACACACTTCTACAGCAGCTGGAGCCTGAACCCAGCAACAGGGAGGAACAAGGCCATGATAGGGTTTGAAAGAACGACGAGAATTTTAAGATTGAGATATTGCGTGATTGGGAGCCAATGTAGATTAGCAATAACAGGTGATAATGGGATTTGCTCTGAGTTAAGACACAGCCAATAGAGGTAGGAAGTTTTCCATCAGTTGCATATTGCTTTGATCAAACTCCTTCTGGAGTACTGTGTTCAGTTCAAAATAATACAACTAAGGAAGGGTCTATTGATTTTGGAGAGAGCAATGCAGACACGTCAAAATAAAATGGACACTGTGGTATTAAGAGAACAAGTTAATGATTAATTAATCAATTGAAGGATTTAAAGTGATAATATTATTCAACAGCATAAATGCGGAAAAATATCCTTTAATGGGAAATGTAGAACAAGAGAGTATTCGCTTTTAGTATGGACTTGATAGGTCAACCAGCCTTCTCCTGTACCTCAAACACCTCTCTGAATCTTTAAATTAAAAATAAGTCACTTAGAGATGAAACAAATCAGCATTTTGTCACATACAGCAATCAGCAAAATCTGAAACACTCATTTAACTTCTCTCTGAAGGATGAGAATGCTGGGTCATGTTAAATTTTCAATCTTAATACTAGAACCTTCAGTAGGCAATGGTGTCAAGAGAGGGTCAGAACAAAGAGGAGAGGCCAAATCGCCGACACCTGTTCCTACTTTGCTGTGGCTTGTCACCCAAAGAAAATTTAAATTGTCAGGGAAGTGGGATATTTTGTTAATGATTCTCATAATTTCTATGAAAATATAAAATAAAAATGAACTCAAGGGAGGTAAAGTGCATTTGGACATTCTATTGATAGTTTGCACTCACTTCTTTTTCATATCATAGAGTCCCTACAGTATGGAAACAGGCCATTTGGCCCAACAAGTCTGTACTGGATCTCTGAAGGGCATCACACACATAGCCATTCCCCATCCAATATTTTCTATGGCTAATGCATCTAACCTATACACCCCTGGCCACTACGGGGCAATTTAACACAGACGATCCACCTAACTTGCACATCTTTGGACTGTGGGAGGAAACCGACGCATGTAGAGGAAACCCATACAGACACAGGGAGAATGTGCAAACTCCACACAGACAGTCTCCTAAGGGTGGAATTGAACCTAGGTCCCTGGTGCTGTGAGGCAGCAGGGCTAACCGCTGATCCACTCCTACTTTTACTTTTATTTAAGAGATAAGTTTTGTTTTCAACAGTTTAAGCAAACTAGTTTCACTTGCCACTGGCGCTATAGAGCAAATCTTTTGAACAGTCTCAATAATGGACAAATATAATAGCATCATCAATAACTGACATTTTGCAGATGTGCAACTTGGTCTCAGACAAGCAAATCTTGTACATAATTTATGATCTCAGTATTGATGGAATGAAAAAGTTGGCTATTTGTACCAGTTGGTAATAAAGCAGTTCATATGTTACGTGGCAGCCTCTAACAAGTGATCAGATCCGAACTGTCTTCATTCCATAAAACCTGCTGCTTCATTTTAATTGGCCGCTCCAGCTATTCAGCATATTTCCACTGACCTTCCCTGACACAATCATGTAACTTCCTGCAATGAGTTAGCTTTTCATGACTGCACCTGTAGCATTAATAATATCTTATTCATTTCAATTCAAATTTGTTGCATGGTTCTGAAAATACCACAGTTGCATACTTCAGGTGATTGGGACCAAACTCTGTGTTGCCTGAGTTTAAGAGATTCAACTTTCAGCAAGGAGTGAATATTAAAGAATTCCAAGGTAACCACTTTAACTGTGTGTCATTCATGAAGGCAGAGCTTTGCAAAGGGCAATAAAACCTTAGGTGGCATTTCACCAATTGTACAAACTTTGGTGACACATGGGACTCAGGCCATTCAAACTCAAGGGCAGGCGATGGCCTAGTGGTATCATTGCTGGATAGTTAATCCAGACACCCAGGTTCAAATCCCACCAAGGCAGATGGTGGAATTTGAATTCAATGAAATATCTGGAATGAAGAATCTAATGATGATGACCATGTGCCAGTTGTCAAGGGGAAAAAACCCCTCTGGCCCCTTTAGGGAAGGAAACTGCCATTCTTACCTGGGCTAGCCTACATGTGATTCTAAACCCACAGCAATGTGGTTGACTCTGGGCAATAAATACTGTCTAGCGAGAGACACCCTCATCCCATTAATAAATAAAGGGGAAAAAAATCCCTAATTGCTTAAATCTTCTCAAACAGAGTTAAGATTGGTTATATTATACAAATGGCTTATTTTTCAATAAATGATAATTTTGATTTCACAAATCGTGAGGAATTAAATTATATTTTATAAGATTGTGGTGAATTGTAAAACACTTCCTGTAAGTAAGAAAGCCATGTGATCCAGAATCGTAAGGTCACAGGGTCATGTTTTTATGTTGTTTTTATGACTCACGCTAATGTAACCTTAGACTAACAGATGTGAGAACGCTTTGACTACATAAATACACCTGAACCCTGGGGATTTCTACCCTGGCAGCAAGGAAACAATCTGCTCTGAGCTGTGGCCTCTGTTACCTAGTTCCTTGCACATCAGGAAACTAAGGTTAGTCAGCTTGGAAATCCCAACCAGTTAAGATCACAGTCAAAATACCTTGTACAAGGACACTGGTATTTCTCACACACCTCAATGATGACTGTAACATCGATAAGATATCAGCCTGCAGAAAATCTCTGTTGTACAGAATTGGAAAAAAAAATGTTTTGCTCTCGGACTTAGAACATTCCAAAAAGTTTTATCTGCGCTCAGATAGAGATTGATGAAAATGTTGGTTGGGAACATGGGGAGTTGTAAACTTGATGGGGTTGACAGGGACTGCAAGGAGATTTGGGGAGATGTCTAAATGACGAGGCTGAAGCTGCAACTCCCTCTGGGCAGTGTGACCTGTGTTGCTTTCCATCCTCACCTGAATTGGAAATTTGTATCGGAAATGGAAAATGGCTGTCAGCTCAGCCAGAGTGGAGTGCATGTTTTTTTTTTTCTGGCCTGAGCGAGTGGGCTTCACTTGTGAGTGATGTGAAGCACTTCAAGGGGCAATGGCATGAAGTAGGCCACTTACACATTACAGGGTGAAGACATCTGTCAGTCAGGAGTAACGTCACTTTCACTGAGCTGAAGGTCCTCCAGGCGCAGTCGATGTTTGTCTTGGTGTGCATCCCAGGGAACAGACCGTACAGCACAGAGTCCTGCGTCATGGAACTGCTCAGGATGAGCCTGGCAAACACCTACTGCATCCCTCTCCAGAACTTTCTTGTGAAGATACATTCCAGAAGGAGATGGGTACAGTCTGTTGAGCCCCGCAGCCACTTTGAGAGCAGTGTGGTGTGGCGCAGAGAGTCTGGGTGCATATGAAGGATCAGATGGGCTGTGCCCTTCTCACCAGCGATGTCCTGGTGCCCATGGGAAGGCTCTGGAAAGGAGTCATTCTGCCAAATGACTTTGACTGTCTGCTCGGGGAACCACCCAACAGGATCCACCCTCTCCTTTTCTTGCAGGGTCTTGAGGACACTAATCACTGCCTGGTGGCCTTGTGGTCAAAGGTGTTTTCTTTCACAAATTTTTACACGAGGGCCAAATGATACAGAACAGTCCAATTATTTGGAGCATTACGCGGCAATGAGGCCAGGCCCATCCTTTGCAACAACGGGGACAGTAGTGACACTTGGTGTTTACATGCTGAAGGTCTATGCACAGCTTGATGTAGCTGCACACAAAGGTGGCCATCAGGGTGACGGTGGTATCAAAAAATGTGGAGCTGGAAAAGCACAGCAGGTGAGGCAGCATCCTGAAGAACCAAAACATTGACTTTCCTGCCCCTAGGATGCTGTCCGACCTGCTGCGCTTTTCCAGCTTCACAATTTTTGACTCTGGCTTCCAGCATCTGCAATCCTTTCTGTCTCCATGATGAGGGTGGCGTTGGGGTACATTCTTCTTCCCCTTATCTAGAGCTTTGTACATGGTGTCCCTGTGGATATAGTCCATCTTTGACTTCCAGATGAACCAGAAGATGGCCTGGGTGACTGCAGTGGTGCAGGTTTTGGGGGATAGGCCAGACATGGACCATGTGCAGCAATAGCAAGAATATTTTATAACCTGATGACCTGAGTTTTTACCTGCAATGGAGAGGCAGTGGTGCTCCCATCTGCCCAGTTTCTGCCTCATTTTGGCGACACGCTCCTCCCAAGTTTAGCTGTATGCCCCGGCCCCTCCGAATCATATTGTCAGTTATCTGACCTGACGGTGAAGGGGATAAAAGGTCAGTTGGCTCAATTCCTAAACAACATGGCCTTGCCTTATTTACCTTGGCTCCTGGGGCCAGTTCGAAGTGGCCGCAGATGCTCACGAGTCTGCACACTGACAGTGGATCTGAGCAGAAAATGGCAACGCCATCCATGTACAGGAAGACTTTTGACCTGCAGGCCTCCACTGTCTGGAATAGTCACCCCTCTCAGGTTCGCGTCCTTCCTGATGGACTCATCAAAAGGCTCCATGTAACAGACAAACAAGGCACGAGAGAGTGGGCAGCCGTGCCTGACTCCAGACCTGATCAGGAGGCTTTCTGATTTCCACCCATTATTTGAGACAGCACTATTGGCGATATTGGTGTAGAGCAGTTGGATCCAGTTGCAAATTCCCTCCCCAAAGCCCAATAGGAGGAGCATCCTGTCACAGGCTTTCTCCTGGTCCTGTGCTGCACGTAGGCGATCATATCCCTGGGGAGCGTGAGGCTCTCACACTCCTTGTCCTGCCAGGTACAGCACGGGTTAGGCCAGGGTGAATCATTGGTCCCAGAGCAGACCTGACCTGATTGGTGCTGACTGTATAATTCACATTCAACAGTGAGTTTGGTTGCTAACTTCTGACTTCCTCCCTCTTCCCCTTCTGCTTTGTAGATGAGGGTGATGACACCCTTCCTCATGGATTAGCACACACTACCTGCCGGAAGCATCCTGTCATACACCTCCGGCAGGTCCTGGCCAATCAAGTCCCACAGAGCTTAAGCCAACTCAGCTGGTAAGCTGTCATTTCTGGGAGTTTTATTCCTTGCAAAGGGCCTTGGTCAGCTCATCCAGAATTTGATATGTTCCATGTTCCAGGACTACATGCTGTGGGTTGCTCTACAGCTTGGGCAGCTGCTGCTAAGATGCTATGGTGCTATCTAAGGTCTTTCTACCAAAGTACAATAAGGCTCTGTTCAGTTATCAGACGCTCCTGTTACCTCAAAATGTGTGTGAATAGTGTCCTGCGTAAATAGGAAATGCCTTTGGCTTTGCAACTGCAGGGCATGTCAATTTCCAATGTTTGTTTTACTTTCTGTGCAAAAAGAAACTGTTTTAGTACTGACGCAAGGAACATAAAGATTTTTCATAATGAATAAAGTACATTTTTGCAACAGAAAAAAAAATCACTTTTGCCATAACAGAGCACAAAATCATCAGCTTGTAACAAGATAGACAGGACTTAACTACCATCCCCTTCCAATGGAACTGATTTGGGTGAAGTCATCATTCATTGACTTTAAACTTGTTGATGGTTTATTTCCAAATGCAAATACATATTTTCAGATTGTTCTTTCTTCACTTTCTGTGTCATATGATAGAAGTTAATGTTACAAACTAATGGAAGGCTTTCCAATATTCAAATATTACAATATTTTATGCTACGATAGGGAAGGAGTAGAATTAGTTCAGATTGGGCTTTAATATTGTGGAAGGTCTAAGGAAGGGGAGCCTCCCTAGCTTCTTTCTTGTGGTTGCAGCCTAAACAAGTCAGACAGATAGGAACATGAACTGAAACTATGTTTACAAGCATCAGAATCTATTGATGTGCCACCCATACCACCTGTGTGCCCTCAGAGGGTTTTCTTTTTCCTTTCATAGTATCTATGTGCACACTCTGGTCCTACACCTGGGATGGAGGGACACATGCTCCATAGCCTGAACTCCTATAAGGCTCAGGGTGGCAGATGGAAGTACCTGAGAGGGGATTTCTGGAGGGGTTGTTGAGGGGTGGGAATGGTATACAATTCCTCCTCTGGCTGGGTGCCTGCTGGTGTCTCTTAATGAGGAAAGAGCACCAGGAGTGAGGGAAACATCCCCCATGTCACTGTCATCTTGATATTGGTGCTGATCACCAGAGGCTACAGCGATGGAGTAGGGGTCAGCATGCATCCCATGCAGCCATTGTCCATTCTGCTGGATCTGGCTTTCAATGGGGACAGCCAGATACAAGCATGGTACAGATGATGTTTGTGGCCTCCTCTGACCTTCAGTCGAGTTTCCTGAGTGCCCTTAAAAAACCTACCTGCTGATTCTATTTGTGCATTTACACAATGCTATTAAAGACTGGTGACTCGGCAGATTTCGGACACAGCCAGCACATGCCTTTGCCTGTTATGCCATATTTTGCCCTGGAATGAGACAAAGGCAGGGGCTGTGTGAGATGTATGTGGGTGGCACAGCCGTTAGTGCTGGTGCAGGTGGAGGAAAGATGGTGAGATAGCCTGAGTGAGTGAGGGAGTAGGCAGCACAGAGGGCAGATAGGCGTATAGTCTGAGTGAGGTGGTGGAGAGCTATTGAAGGAGGTGCCGCAAGCTACAGTGAGCCTTGGTGGAAGATTTGTGCAGTAGTAGAAACAGTGAGTGTAAGTGAGCACAATTTACTTCAGCAGTCATATCCCTCACGCAGGGGACCTGTGAAGGGCTATTCCTGCCTTGTCGTATCTGATTGAATTCTGACCTTGATTTGGCTGCTAAAACTTGTGAGCTCTCTGAAGTATGTGTGGATTATGGTATTTGGGGGCTTGTAGACAGTGAGATAACCTCAAACAAACATATTTGCCACAGATGTCTCTGTTGTAATTCATTGAGTTAGAGCGCTGCAACATGTCAGGGAAGGGAGGAGTATCTGGACAATGCACTGAAGACTTCACGGAGAGATATGCAAAGTGAGTAACCTCTGGCCTAACTGATGGTGCACAACATGAAGAGATCCCAGGCTGGATGTGCTGCTCTGTCTTTAAATAAAGCTGGGCACACCCACAGTGTGAAGGTCAAAGGGTCCTGGCATGGACGAGCACTTCTGATGCCGCTGAGCTCAAGACAGTGCAAGAGTGCGGTGCTTCCTTAATTTGGTGAACATCATAAAATTGTATGTGAAAACCTGCGAGAGCTCCACGAGAGAAACCCCTTGAGAAAACTCTTCAAAATTTACACAAGGCTAGATTTTGGAAAAAAATTCAGCCCTTCTGGAGAGATTGGTCTGAAGTTTCACTTTAAGATAGTGGAATTGTGAAGAGTCAAGGGATTTGAAGAAATGGAGTTTTTGCAACAGAAATGAAGATATTCCCCAGAAAAAAATGCCTAGGAATAATAATGAATAAGAAGGATCTAGAGGGGTGAACAAACCTGAGACACCTGATAGGTGACTACCTTGCTTAGCAATGGCAAGATAATACTTTCTGTTGGTTTTGAACAAATCTGAAGAATTACATACACAATGTGCACGCCTCTTTCCAGAGATCGCAAAATTGTGTGAGAGAGAGTACACGGGAGCAGGGGAAGAATGAAGGTGATACTATCTTCTACCATGCCAGGATGAGACATGCCTAATGAAACAACACATCTTTTCTGGTGTCTCTTCTACTCCAAAGTACCAAGGTTATTCTAGTTGTCCAACAAAAGTATTCATCTTTATCATTACAATCAGCATGTCCAGATTGCTAGATAACAAGCATGGGGCTGGATGAACACAGCAGGTCAAGCAGCATCATAGGAGCAGGAAAACTTGACGTTTTGGGCCTAAACCCTTCATCAGAAATGGGGGAGGGGAAGAGGGTTCTGAAATAAATAGGGAGAGAGGAGAGGATAGGTGGAGAGGAGGCAGACAAGTCGAAGAGGCGGGGATGGAGCCAGTAAAGGTGAGTGTAGGTAGGGGGGTAGGGAGGAGATAGGTCAGTCCAGGGAGGACGGACAGGTCAAGGGGGCAGGATGATGTTAGTAGATAGGAGATGGGGGTGTGGCTTGGGGTGAGAGGAAAAACAGGTTAGGGAGGCGGAGATGAGCTGGGCTGGTTTTGGGATGC